>VXAX01000601.1:375824-428886 GCA_013399835.1 Leptocoma aspasia | reverse complement strand
AAGGGCGGCGGGAAGGGCCCGTCCCCGCAGGAGGCGATCCAGCGGCTCCGCGACACGGAGGAGATGCTCAGCAAGAAGCAGGAGTTCCTGGAAAAGAAGATCGAGCAGGAGCTGGCGGCCGCCCGCAAGCACGGCACCAAAAACAAGCGCGGTGAGCGGGGGGGGCCGGGCCGCGCCGCCCCGAACCCGGGCAACAGGTCGGGAGGGCCCTTGGGCAGCGCAGAGGCGTCTGTGCTGCTGGGTTTGATACCACAACCTTTATTTTGTACCGTAGTGCTTTAATTTTGTACCGTAGTGCCTTTATTTCGGAGCTGCTGCCATTACCGCAGCCCTCCGCGCCCTGCCCGGCAGGGTTCCCTCCCAGCCGCGCTCCCTCGCTCTGAGGGAAGGACAAGGACAGCTCCGCTCCCCTGGCCCGTGTGGCAGTCGCGTCACTCCCTCGTGATTCCCATGTCGCGACAGTGCTCGGCTCCTCCGTGGCGTTCCCTTCCCGTCCCCTGCCCCTGTCACTCCGGGGAGAGGTCAGGGGAATATCCCAGTGCTGGAAAAGCAGGGCAGCTCCGTGCCATCAGGCCTTGATTTGCCCTGCTGGTGTTTTTTAATTCCGACCAACAAAAGGCTTTACCAAAACCTGCTTAATGTAAGGCGTTGGTTCAATCTGTGTTTGTTTTCATCAGCTCTTACCAAAAGTTGTGAGTGTGCTGGGGAGAGCAGGAGGTACAGCTTGAGTGTGTGTGTTGTTTGTTGTTCGTGGGATGAAGAATTTCCAGGGAAGTTCTTGGCCAGCATTAAAAGGGTTTCTGGAAACCAGGCAAGTTAATATTCCCTCTTCTGGGAATAACTTGGGTTATGCTTGTGATTTGTTTCGTGTTGTCATGGAAATACTCATTCTTTTGGAAACTGTGTTTGTTCTGGAGTTTATTCCCAGCCCCCTCCAAGAGGCTCTTCCACACACACTCCTAAAGCCGGGAAATGGAATTGCTGTTTCCCAGGTGGAGCTTGGCTTCCCCGGGCAGCTCTGGCTGTGTTTTCCAGGCAGTGCTTGATGTGTCTGGAGATAAGGCAGTTGTCACGTTACGTGTTCCAGTGCTCTGAAAACAAACTTCTTGCTTGTTTTAGCTTGGTCAGTAAAAGTTGTCAGGAAAGCACATCCTGATTTCTGTGTGGATGTTGCCCTCCCTGTGCAGCAGCAGGACTGGCTCTGCCTGTGGCACACACACGTCTGGCAAGGGTTAATTGGCAGTAATTACCCTCAGGAGTTTCATGTCACTCCTTCAGTCAGCACTTTGAACCTCCTTCCACACTCCAGAACTTCCCTGTGGGTGGATGAAGCCGCGCACGAGGGCTCAGGGATGTGTCAGAGGACCTCAGCAGAGCCTGACTTCAGGCTTAACCAAGTCAGTTCTAAATCAAATACATTGCAACAGTTGTAATAAGTGAGCCTGTGCTGTGGTTTTTGGCCTAGTTTGGTAACGAGCTCTAAAGGAGAATTGCAATGTGGCTCTGTCTGCAGTTTCTTCATTTTCTGGGTCACACTGGGCCTCCTGGACTTCCAAACTTTCTGTCCAGCTCTTTGTCTCGCTGTGCTGCAAAGCCATCTCTCTCTCTGCTGCCCTTCAGAACCTCGAGCAGGGGAGGGATTAAATTTCCTTGGAGGTGGAGGAAGGAGAAAAACCTGCGCATTCACAGGCGGGGTTCTGGGTCAGACTAATTGAGGGTTGCAGCAGCACAGGAGCCTGAGGAGTAATTAAGGAGCTGTGAATAGGAGAAGGGTAGGGATGGGTTTCTGCTGGAAAATGAAACCACTCTTTTTCCATTTCTGGAACTGAGAGGCCAACTGTTCTTACTGGGCTGTGAGTTAAGGCAGCTGATTGTCTGTGGCTTGCTGGGAAGTGAATTCCCCTCAGGACACACTCAGTTTTTCTGACTTCAAGTTGTCAGTCATCAGCTGAGCGCCTACAAGTTGCATTTTTTTATATCCAGATGTTGGATTTTTTCCCTGTCTGACTTCAGGCTGGTTTATAATACGTAATCTATGCGATTTTGATGCAAAGTCACTTAAATCCATATTTTAACTGAAAATAAAAATATATTGGTTTTATGGGTGAAAGTCTGTNAAGGGCGGCGGGAAGGGCCCGTCCCCGCAGGAGGCGATCCAGCGGCTCCGCGACACGGAGGAGATGCTCAGCAAGAAGCAGGAGTTCCTGGAAAAGAAGATCGAGCAGGAGCTGGCGGCCGCCCGCAAGCACGGCACCAAAAACAAGCGCGGTGAGCGGGGGGGGCCGGGCCGCGCCGCCCCGAACCCGGGCAACAGGTCGGGAGGGCCCTTGGGCAGCGCAGAGGCGTCTGTGCTGCTGGGTTTGATACCACAACCTTTATTTTGTACCGTAGTGCTTTAATTTTGTACCGTAGTGCCTTTATTTCGGAGCTGCTGCCATTACCGCAGCCCTCCGCGCCCTGCCCGGCAGGGTTCCCTCCCAGCCGCGCTCCCTCGCTCTGAGGGAAGGACAAGGACAGCTCCGCTCCCCTGGCCCGTGTGGCAGTCGCGTCACTCCCTCGTGATTCCCATGTCGCGACAGTGCTCGGCTCCTCCGTGGCGTTCCCTTCCCGTCCCCTGCCCCTGTCACTCCGGGGAGAGGTCAGGGGAATATCCCAGTGCTGGAAAAGCAGGGCAGCTCCGTGCCATCAGGCCTTGATTTGCCCTGCTGGTGTTTTTTAATTCCGACCAACAAAAGGCTTTACCAAAACCTGCTTAATGTAAGGCGTTGGTTCAATCTGTGTTTGTTTTCATCAGCTCTTACCAAAAGTTGTGAGTGTGCTGGGGAGAGCAGGAGGTACAGCTTGAGTGTGTGTGTTGTTTGTTGTTCGTGGGATGAAGAATTTCCAGGGAAGTTCTTGGCCAGCATTAAAAGGGTTTCTGGAAACCAGGCAAGTTAATATTCCCTCTTCTGGGAATAACTTGGGTTATGCTTGTGATTTGTTTCGTGTTGTCATGGAAATACTCATTCTTTTGGAAACTGTGTTTGTTCTGGAGTTTATTCCCAGCCCCCTCCAAGAGGCTCTTCCACACACACTCCTAAAGCCGGGAAATGGAATTGCTGTTTCCCAGGTGGAGCTTGGCTTCCCCGGGCAGCTCTGGCTGTGTTTTCCAGGCAGTGCTTGATGTGTCTGGAGATAAGGCAGTTGTCACGTTACGTGTTCCAGTGCTCTGAAAACAAACTTCTTGCTTGTTTTAGCTTGGTCAGTAAAAGTTGTCAGGAAAGCACATCCTGATTTCTGTGTGGATGTTGCCCTCCCTGTGCAGCAGCAGGACTGGCTCTGCCTGTGGCACACACACGTCTGGCAAGGGTTAATTGGCAGTAATTACCCTCAGGAGTTTCATGTCACTCCTTCAGTCAGCACTTTGAACCTCCTTCCACACTCCAGAACTTCCCTGTGGGTGGATGAAGCCGCGCACGAGGGCTCAGGGATGTGTCAGAGGACCTCAGCAGAGCCTGACTTCAGGCTTAACCAAGTCAGTTCTAAATCAAATACATTGCAACAGTTGTAATAAGTGAGCCTGTGCTGTGGTTTTTGGCCTAGTTTGGTAACGAGCTCTAAAGGAGAATTGCAATGTGGCTCTGTCTGCAGTTTCTTCATTTTCTGGGTCACACTGGGCCTCCTGGACTTCCAAACTTTCTGTCCAGCTCTTTGTCTCGCTCTGCTGCAAAGCCATCTCTCTCTCTGCTGCCCTTCAGAACCTCGAGCAGGGGAGGGATTAAATTTCCTTGGAGGTGGAGGAAGGAGAAAAACCTGCGCATTCACAGGCGGGGTTCTGGGTCAGACTAATTGAGGGTTGCAGCAGCACAGGAGCCTGAGGAGTAATTAAGGAGCTGTGAATAGGAGAAGGGTAGGGATGGGTTTCTGCTGGAAAATGAAACCACTCTTTTTCCATTTCTGGAACTGAGAGGCCAACTGTTCTTACTGGGCTGTGAGTTAAGGCAGCTGATTGTCTGTGGCTTGCTGGGAAGTGAATTCCCCTCAGGACACACTCAGTTTTTCTGACTTCAAGTTGTCAGTCATCAGCTGAGCGCCTACAAGTTGCATTTTTTTATATCCAGATGTTGGATTTTTTCCCTGTCTGACTTCAGGCTGGTTTATAATACGTAATCTATGCGATTTTGATGCAAAGTCACTTAAATCCATATTTTAACTGAAAATAAAAATATATTGGTTTTATGGGTGAAAGTCTGTCATTTTAAATGGAAATACTTTGCTATAGTTACAATGCTTTCAAGTAAAACTGAACAAAACGGAAATAGCTAAAAATTATTGTAAGTGTTGGATCAACTTTTAAAAAATTAAATTTGAAGAATCCTTAGGCTTAGTTCTCCAAGATGAAATCAGCTGTTCTGGAGGATCTCCTGTGGATGGTGTACATTTGTGATCTCAGCTGGGCAGTCTGCTTATGGTCTGGAAGCTGCTGTGGGACAGCCAAAAGAAGGTGACAGAGTGGGGCAGGGAGCTTACCTGGAAGCTTAAAGCCACCTTGGGAAAGCCTGGAATGGCGTTTTTGTTGTCCCAGAGGAAAGCCGGGTGTCTGGCACACTTGAGGAAACAAAAGGAAACATTCTCTGCTCCCCAGCACACTGGGTGATTGTTCAGGTGCCAAGTGAGCCGCTTTCCAAGGGCTCAATCGCTCATTCCTGCAGCACTTCTGGAGTCTAAGGAAAGCTTAATCTAAGAAATTTAGAGGCTTCTGGTTCCTGTGCCTGCCCCAAGCACATGCAGGGTTTTGTTAATTTATTAACTTATGTGTTTATTTTTCGTAATCTGCATTTAGGGTATCCAGGCTGTGTAACCAGATAAGTCAGGAAATTCTGAGGTTATAATAAGGAACTTTGTGGTATAAATTTCCTCAGTCTGTGTTGTTTCTTGGCATGGGAGGTTTTCAGCTTGTATGAAAAGTTCTGAGTGTGCTGGGGAGAGCAGCAGTGATGGCGTTAATGTGCTTGCCGTGTTTTGTCCATGGGATAAAAAACTCAAGATTTATCATCATTAGAAAGTTGTTTAAAAACAGGCAAGTTGCTCTTCCCTCTTCTGGGAGGAACTTGGGTTATGCTTGTGCTTTGTTTTGTGTTCTCATGCAAATGTTCAGTCTTTTGAAAACAGAGCGTTCTGGGGTTTGTCCCCACCCCTTTAAGAGGCCTTCCCACACTTCAGCTCCACCTCATGAGTAGTGGATTTACTCCCCTCAGTGAATTTCTACAAGCAGCAGCAGTACTGACTGATTTGAGCACTGACCAGCCAGTATCTCACTGCATTTTACATCTGCCCTGAAAATCAACTTTGCTCTAACAAAAGCAGGGTGCAGCTGTGAGCCTGATGCTCTGGCAGCCCCGTGCTGCTGCTGCTCCTTTTATTCCGCTCCAGTTTGTCCGTGGTGTTCTTTCATCTGGGATGTTTTCTCAGCCCTCAAACCTCGTGATACAAACTAAGCTGCTCCATCTATTCCAACCGTTCTGGAGCTCTGGGGTTCAGGTTTCAGTTTCAGGGAAGTTTAAGCTGATCCTAATCTCTGCTGCTGTGGTGTTCCTGTGGCTGTGCCTGATCACGCAAAGCCGAGCTGCCAGAGGAGCAGCACAGGCACACAGAGGAACAAGGGGTTAATTCCTTGAGCTCTGACTACCTTGGGTGTAACAGTTCCACAGTCTGTTTATCCTGGAACCCAAAGCTCAAGTGATGTCTCTGTGTGAAGATTACAGCAGGGAGAGAAACTCAGTGCTGCTTTAGAGTGCCAGTGTTAAAAGCAGCTCGCTCAGGTTCAGATCCGGGCTGAGTGGATGCAGTTTTGTGCCTGCCTGCCCCTGATCTTACCTTTCTGTTAGTTAACACTAGGGCCACAAACAGTGGAATGGGTGGTAAGCCAATTTTGTGCCAAAATATGTTCAGGCTTTAGCAGGAGAGTGACATCTCATGGATTTTCCCTTTGCTCTGGTTTCTGTTAGTGAGCAGTTTTTCTTTCCTGATGTCAAAGTTTTTCTTTTCACTGTACATAAATATAGTGTTGGGTTTTTCCCCAGCACTGAGTACACAAAATAGGTGCAAACCCACTGCTAGATCCCTGCTGTATAATTCAGGCTTTTCCTGGAAAGAGAACACTCCTATTCTCCACCCAGCACCAAAACCAAACAAACCAGGAGGTTGGGTGTAGGCTGAAGTCCTGACTTTAAGCCCACCTGGGGCTCTCAGTGCTGCCTCAGGTGATGGTTTGTGATGGAAATTACCTGCTTACATCCCTTTACCTTTTGTAAGCTGTCCCATCAGTCTGTGGATCTGATTTCCCTGCAGCTGGAGGGTTCTGATGTCAGAGCTGTCTCTGTCAGGGAACCTGCCTGGAATGTCCAGCTGGGGCTGGCTGAGTGAGGCCACTCCAGGAGCAGCCCTGCCTGTTCCTCTGTGCTGCTGCTGGTGTTTGTGTGGGCAGGGCATGACTTGGATTAGCTTGCTGAGCTAGACAAGACCCAACTCTTACGAAAAAAAAAAAAAAGAAAAAGAAAGAAAAGTTGTTTTCCACTCTTAACCACACAAATGCTGGAGCTGGCTGGGAGAGGGAGGCAGGAGTTTGATGGGAAGGAGGAGGGAGGGCAGTTCTGCCTCTCCTGGCAGCAGTCCCTGCTCAGAGGCACTGCCTGTGATAACATCTGAGGGTGATCCCAGCAGGGACACTGGGATCATTAATGAAATCATGGCAGCAATGCCTGCAGGATGGCTGGGGTGGGTTTGTGTGGAATGCTGGGTGGCTCAGACCTGGCAGTGAGGGATGGAAAGCTGCAGCCTCAGCTCTGGGCACGGGCAGGGATTCAGAGGGCCTCAGATGTGGTTTGTGAGTGTGCTTTAAAGCTCCTGCTTGCCAGGAGAAGTCATTCTCCTCCCAGAATCAAATGGGACCCTGGGTTTGTGTCCATGAATCATCAGGTGCTGACGTAGAGAAGCAGAGTCCTGCAGCACTTCCAGCCCATCTTGAGGCCCTCAGCCTGCCCTCTCTGTGTTTTAAGTCACAGTCTAATGCAAAATTGGTGTTGGAGTTCCAGGTGCTTCTCCATAACCCAGGGCTTCAGTGCAGCAATATTGATGGTAGTGCAGGCCTGAGTCCTTCATCTTCCCCCGAGGGTAATGAGATGGGCATTCACCACCTGGCTTGGGAAAAGTGAGACTTGCTCTTTTTAATTAGATCTTAAAAAACAAGAGGAACCTTCTCCTTTGGATTCTACCCTACCTACGTTTAGCAGAGGTTTTTGGAGACAAGACTCTCAGGTATAAAACAGTTTGGGAGCAGTGGCAGGATTCACAAATACCTTTTTAAAAACTGCTTTAAAAAGTGGCATAAAACCCCCCCCAAACCCTGTGATTCTGCCAGATATGATTTGGTAACTGTTTTTGATGCAATACATCCTTCCTCTGTTCCTGTACTCTGTCAGGAGGGAAACCTGGCACGTTTGCAGCTACTAACTTTGTGTTTATTACTTTTTCTCTCAAAATGTATTAGATGTTGGATTCTAGTATCTCATTAAACTCCAGGACTAATTACTGAATCCTGCTCCAAGGCTCCTAGGCTAATTCAAAAACTATAATTTGCAGGTGATGCAAATCGTCAATTTGGTTTAACCCTCTTTTACCTAGACCTGTGCTGAGTTGTGGAGAGTTTGTCTGGACTGGGATGCTGTTGGGCTTTGCATTTGTATCATTCAGGTCTCTCTGTCGATCTCTTATTGCTCCCAAAAACCCAAAATTACATTGCCATTTCTGGTTTTTGGGTATGTGATGTTTGTCCCAGAGACTTTGGGCTGTGGTGTGAGCAGCAGGTTGTGGCCTGACTTTTGCAGCCAGCAAAGTGGGGATGTGACTGGGGTTTAAAGTGGAATCTTGTCGTTTACTCACCCCACTTAAAAATGGATGATTTTTGCAAAACTAAAAGCTGGAGCAGCTCTCATCCTTGGCTTCCCATCAGGTTTGCAGCCAGGTGTCCAGCAAACTGGAACTCCTGGCACAAAGTGCCTCAAACAAATGCAGTTGGAGAATCCAGAACAGGCCAGGCATCAATGCTGTCGGGCTTTTGCCTTTCCCTGAGACAGCCCAAGGCTGCAGCAGAGCTGCTGATGAGGAGGTTGGTTCTGCTCTGAATCATCCCCCTGAGTCTTGGAGCAGGGATCCAGTTCCTGAAGGAAGGGCTGGAGCCCCTCTGCTCTGGGACAGGCTGGGAGAGCTGGGGCTGTTCACCTGGAGAGGTGAGGGCTCCGAGGAGATCTCAGAGCCCCTGCCAGGGCCTAAAGGGGCTCCAGGAGAGCTGAGAGGGACTGGGTACAAGGATCTGATGGCAGGATAAAGGGGAATGGTTTCACACTGATAGAGTGGGATATTGGGAAAGAATTCCTCCCTGTGAGGGTGGGCAGGCCCTGGCACAGGGTGCCCAGAGCAGCTGTGGCTGCCCCTGGATCCCTGGCAGTGCCCAAGGCCAGGCTGGACAGGGCTTGGAGCAGCCTGGGACAGTGGAAGGTGTCCCTGCCCATGGCAGGGGTGGCACTGGGTGATCTTTAAGGTCCCTCTCAGCCCAAACCACTGTGATTCCATGGAGCCTTCCTTGTGGCCAGTGCTAAGGGCAGTGGAGAGGCCACAGTGACCCAGCACTGGTGGGACACAGAAGAGCAGAGTGTGAAGCTCAGTGCCAGGCTGTGGCAAAGGCAGTAACAGTTCTGTCCATGGTGTCCTCCCAGTTGGAAGAGCTCTGCTGTGGCTTCCCTGGGGTTCACTGTTGAGATGAAGCCTTGCCAATTGCCAGTTTCTAGGAGCTGACACAATTGTGTGGGCAGCTGTTGTCTTGCAGCTCTTGACTGGTGGCAGTGAATGATGGAAGTTTGGAGGTCCAAATAACCAGTATCACATCTCTCCTGCATTTCCTGGGATGTGCAGCAAGCCAGGGCTGTGCTGCTCCTGTGGTGGGGTGTAAGTGTCACCAGACATCCACATTGTGTGTGCTCCCCATGGCCTGGCAGGATTTCATCAGGTTTAGGGACTCTGTTTGCTTCAGCTGAGTGCACAGAGGTTGCTCAGATGTAGTAGAACTGAAAAGAAAAATGTCAGGGTGACAGGAACATCAGTGGTACTCAAACATTTGGAGGTGATTTTAATTGGTTATGAAATAAATTAATAGAAAGCAAACTTCATCGTGGGCTCCCTGGGAACTGTGCACAGTCACTGCACCTCCAGTGGAGATGGAACCTCCTGGAAATGCCTTGGCAGCCTCTCCATGGTGGGCTCTGCACATGCCCTGTCCTGGGAGGACAGTGAGAGGCAGAAAGGCTCTTTTGTGACTGCTTCCCTGGCATCCCCATCAGCAGGAACAGATTTATTTATTTATTCAGTTTATTTATCTGGCTCTGGAGCTGATCCCAGCCTCAGAGCATGGGATTGCCATTAAAAACTGCAATTCAGCCTCAAAAAAGTACTGCAGTGATGCCACTGGAGTGTTTGGAGGTTGAGTCAAGAAGTATAAACTTTTAAAAATAAATATGGTTTGTCTTACTTGCTTTATAACTTTTGGCTTTCTAAAGGTTTGTGTTCTCAGCTTTTCCCCCATAGTCATCAGTGTTGGAATCTCAGCATTCACAAAAAAAGTACTTTTTCACATCCCAAAATATCTCATCTGGGGAAGTTAGGCTGTTAAGAGAAATGCTAAATATTATGACAGCATCAATGAAATTCTTAGACTTGGCAACACTCTAATAATAATGGTCCAAGGCTGGAAAATGCCTGATGGATTCTCAGGCAGCCACCCTTCTAATTCCCCAGGAAGAAAAGGTCTTGGAGTGTGCCACTTCAGGATAGGATCTTCTGAGTTTGGTGAATTTATTACAAAAACACTGTTCAGCTCAGGTACCTGGGTTGTTTGTTTGGTTTTTTTCCCTGTGAGAAAACAGGATTTTGAGATACTTAAGAGCTATTCCTGCAAAGCAGAACCTGATGCATTTCTGGCAGGAATTCAAAGGAAGATTCTGAGTTTTCACTGGAATTCTCTTGAACAAGGTACCTTCAGCAACTACAAAATAAAAAAGAAACCCCATAAAGAGTATTTGCAGGCTGTGGGAATCTCAGGGACACCTTAGGGAACATACATTTCTCATCCTAAAAGTTTAAGCTTTGGTTGAACACTGAGTAATTATCTCATTTCACATCACAATTTTATGTGTGTATCAAAGAAGGTGCAGATTTTTAACCCGCAAAGTTAGTGGCAGTTGGAAAGAGTAAGAGAGGGTAATTTACTCAGGCAGCCTTAGAAAATACGTAATTTAATTTGGAAAGGAGAAATGTGGTTTGGGTATTTCAGCTTTGCAGATGCCTTGCAGTCCCCTGCCATCATCCAGAGAGGTGCAGGACCCTGAGGAGTGAGACACTGGGAGCTGGGAAATGCAGCGCAGGCTTGGCTTCAGAGGGTGGATCAGCTTTCAGGGAATGGTTTGAAGCTTCAGGCCTGGATGTTTTTGGCTGAACCAGCATTTCTTAGACCCGTTCCAGCTCCTGGGTGGAACAAAGCTGACTCTGTAACTGGGATTTCTCATTTGGTTTCCTGGTTTACTCATTTAAACTTCAAGGCTCACTGTAGATGACTTCCCCCCCCCCTCCCCTCCCCTTTTTTTTTTTTTTTGGACAAAACTGTCCCAGAGTTGCCTGGAGATTATTTTACAGAGGGTTATTGACCAGAAGAATGTTGCCTTGACATTCAAGGGACAGAGGAGTCACCTTCCAAGGCTGAAGTTGCCCTCTGAGCTGTGGATGTGGGACAACATCAGCAGTCCAGGGGCTGAGCTGATGCTCTGACAGCCAGGGTGGTGTGAAGGTGCTGCTTCCTCCTGTGTTTGGGTGTTGCTTTATCACAGCCCTGATTGCTGCTCCACAGGTGCTTTTTTCTTTATCTCTCTGGTTTATTTCTTCTGTGCATTTATAGATTTTTAGAGCAGGAGTGTTTATTGTTTTGTTTCATCTCTTGCACAATAGACTAAATGTTCTGGCACTGCTTTGCTCAAGAGAAAGTTGTAATCTTGTATTTTAAAAGATTAGGCAGAAACCTTGTATTCTCTGCCTGGGTTTGGGTGCTTTATTGAAGTAGTTTTAATCAGCCACAGTCTCTGAGTTGGGAATAGTTGCCTTCCTTTGAGGGCAGGGTTTGGAAACTTTTTTGGAGATTTAATAAACAGGCAGAGAAAGACAAGGGAAGGACCAAGCCTTCACTCTGCCCACAATTCCCTGCTAAAAGTGCACATTTCCCAAAAGAAGAGCACAGGAGACTGCTGCAGACAGGCCCTGGCATCAGGGAGCAACGTGGATCATGGCTTTTAGAGCTGAACATAGCCCTGGGACAGCAGAGCTCTCAGGAGGTGATCCTCACGGGAAAGGAGCTCCTGCTGCTGTGCACAGGATCAGTGCTGGAATTGAGGGGGATTTATTTATAACCATCCTTTGGTACCTCTGTGTCCCAACCACATGGACACCACAGTGCTTAAAATCACACCTGGCTTTTTGGACCAAATTTTTTTTTTGGCATTTTGTGTTCTGAGACGTGGGATGAGCCTTCCTTGGTATGGCCTGGATGCCTTTGGACTGAACCTGGTTTGGACAGTCCTGGTTTAACAGCTCCTGGAGCCATCAAAGCTCTGCAGAAAGGTTCTTATTCAAGGCAAAACTCAAAGTTTGGTCAGTCTGTAGTGACCAGTCTTTTTATCTGCTCATAGCATTGGGGGACAGCTTGTCGGTGGCTTTAAGTTCCCTTCTTAGGGTTTTTTTGGAGATGTGGTGGGCAGTTGGCTGGCTCTCAGCAGTGAGAGATGAGCAGTTGCTGCCAGGACAAAGCTCCTCCCTGCAGGCAAGGCAGGCAATTACTGCTTCCCACCTCCCAGTGCCCCTTGTTTATCCCATTCCAAGGACAGCCAGGATGTTGTTCCTGATTGAATTTGCTGCTGAGGCGAGTGCCAGGAAGATGGAATGATATTTTCAGAAGCAGCAAAAATAAAGCTGCTTCTCTGTGCAGAGCAAATTACAGCTGGATGCACAGGGTAACATGCAAAATGCTCTTCCTCTGTTAACTTGATTATCTCAATCCTATTTAGCTTGCAGCTCGAGGGGCCAGGGCACCCCAATTTGGGCAGCTCCTCTGCAGCTCTTGCACTCTTTATTATGTTGGCATGGCTGACATTTGGTGCACATTATTTTCTGAGGCTGCTGTGGAACTTTCTGATGCCATATTAATATTGCTGCTGTCCCCGTGCCCTGGCGTGCTGCTGCTGCCATTTCTGCCAGAGAGAATGCAAGAACTAGCTGGGAGATGAAGTCATTTTTCCCCTCAGTTGGAGTAATTAGAACTATTGACTCCAGTGTCTTCCCCTGAAGGAGAAGCCTCTCTATTTTTGGTGTCAGGGTGAGTTTTGGGAGGGTTTTGCAGAGACACCTGCACTGTGTGGGGACAAATCCTGTGGCATCATCAACACTTGGACCTTAGTCAGGTGTATTTTTGAACTCCTGAGTTCTATTCCCAGTGCTCTTTGCTCCTCTCAAGCTGAAATGTGTTTTTGCCAGCAAAACTGGAAGTTCCAGTTATGCAGAGAATTCTTCCATGTTTTTATCTGCTGATCTACTCTTTTCTACTAATGATATTTAAAAGCATTAATCCCACAGTATTGCTGTGTACATAAATATCCCAGGAACACTGCCTGTCCTGCCAGTGTGTAAGGAATATTTATTTGCAAGAGAGCTGTTGATTTTTAACAAAACCACTGACATTCACAGTCAATCTTCCTTCTCTGAATGCAATACCATGTAGTAAAATTATATTTTTATTATCCTGCAAGCTGCTTATCACAGTGAACATTTGTCTCATTTGACTAACAAACTGCTGTAAATATTGCAACGAAAATCATTAGACTTAGAACAGTTCATTTAATAATAATAATTTGCCTATACACAGGTTAAAATAATTCAAAATACATCAAACTCTTGCAGATAGCATTTCTGGAGGACAAAGTGAAATTATCTGGGTGAGCAGTCATGTTTTTCTGTCTGATCTGCTGACAGAGGAGGAGAGTCTGGCTGAATGACTCTGCTCTTTTCATTTCTGGGTGGTCATTAGTCAGGAGTAGTGACTGAAAACTGTGACACGAGTTCCTGCCTCTCACTTGTGTTGGAGGGCTGGCTCCTGGCATGGTGACATCCCAGTGAAACCCTGGATTCCTGGGAATCACCGTGGTCAAACAGGAGGTGTAGAACTTCTGCTGGAATTTCTGGCAGTGGGGGTTACCACAGAAATTCAGATAAATAGACAATTTAAACAGTATTTACCACAGAAATTCAAATAAATAGACAATTAAAACAGTATTTTGTAGTTCAATCAAAGATTGGAAATAAAATACCCAACCAACAATAGATGACAAACCATCCCCCAAAAAACCCCAAACCAAACAACAGAGGAAGGAATAGGTTTTTATGTGTTAAAAAGCTTGAAAAATGTTCTTTGAATGTAGTTTTAGGCAGGTTTTACATTCAAGAGATTGAAGCAGCCAGCCCAGACCTCACTGGGTCAGCTGCAGTTTTATTCCTCTCTTGAATGTGGTGTTTTCTTTGTGAGAATTTCTCTGTAGAAGGGAACTGCAGAGATCACAGTCTGATGCTCATTAACACAGAGAAATTTTACGTTCCTCTGCCAATAGAAAAGAGGTAATAAACTATTGATACCCATTTTAACTGGTCAGGGCTCTGTGGGGCAATCTTTATGAATAAAAATTGGCTCCAACATCCCCATCACAGCTGATAATAAAGACAATTAATGCATCTAATTGTCATATGGAGAAGGGCATTTTGAGCCTATTCACTGTCTCCTGATGGATGGCAGAAGTCACCCAGGTAGTTTTAAATGTATTACCTTTAATTTAATTATAATAATAATTTTATATAAATATATCTAACTGCTTTTCCCCCAGTCATATGTATTCTCTGAAAGCTTTATTACAATTCAGATAAAGTGTAGCTAAGGTTTGTTATCTGCTGTTTGGTTTTTTTAGAGGATCTTTTAAGTGCTTGTAATTCATGCTGCACATTGGACCTAGAAGGTAAAACACCACTGTGCCTGGTAAGGAGAAGGTGTGGGTTGTAAAGGTTGTGTAAAACACTCTTTATTGGCAGGTTCTTGCTCTTGCCTTGTGAAAACTGCCCATGGGATGATCAGGTATTTTTGCTGTCATTGAGGGTTGTTAAATCCCCTGTTCCAGCAGCTGGTGCTGCTGGTTTTTGTGTCCCAGGATCCCAGAGGAGTTCAGCCCTGGGTGCCAGGCCCTGTGCAGGAGCTGCTGGGACAGCCTGGCCCAGCCATCTGCAAATCCTGCCTGGCTTTTGGCTCCAAGATAAGGAGTCTGTCCCACTGCTGGGAAGCTGAGGTCAGCTGTTTCTAGAAAATTGTGCTGGGTGATCTCTACAACACGTTCTAGGGCATGAGTGAACTCTGGCTGGCCAGGGGATAAATGCTTTTCACTTAGGGTATGGTCACAGGTCCTGCTGAAGCAGTTCCACAGCAATTAAAGCTGGCTGTAAATTGCATTTCTGCCTCTGTAATTACTGTCTTGGAAGCAGTAAAGGCATAATTTGGGGTGTGGGTGCTGAGGAGAGCCTCTGCCATGGCTGTTTGATGTGATAGTAGCCTTGGAGAAGGGCAGAGAGAGGCCCTGTCCCACTCTGATTTCAAACACACCCAATTCTTGCATGTGTATAATGCTCCAGGACATTTGTACCCCACTGTCTCTGGTTCTTACTTATTTCTGATTTTGGAAAAATTTTTTTTGAGAGAAAGAGCCAATGTAATTCCCTTCAGATTAAGTTTTTATAGCTTTGACTTTAATAAAAGCTTAACAAAAATGTGTTACTCTGGCACTTCATAGGATTTCAGTAGGCTCCTGATCTTTGGCCTTAGGAAGGAGAGGAAAGAAAATAGCTATCTGCCTTGGTCTGAAGGGGTGGGAAACAGAAAATACCACAAATGTCCCTTAAGTTTAAGGGCAGTGCAGTTCTGGTGCAGGAGTGATGTGGGTGGGAATGGGAGGGGCAGGGTTACCCAACAATCCTGATCAGAACCTGTGATAGCTCACAATGATTCTTGCAGGGTTTGGTGTCTGAGCAGCTTGTTTCAAACACGAGCATGAAATGCAGACAAACTGTAATAGTCCTCAGAGAAAGCTGGAGTGGGGAGCTGTACATAAATTGTAGCACTTCACTTGGCTTTGTATAATGTTATATAGTGCTATAAAAACTCTGGTTTTGCCAGTAATTCTCCATGAGGTGCAAAATTCTCAATAAAGAACGTCCCCTTGTTGTGGGGCATTTCCCCAGCATCTGTCACTATATAAACACAGCTATTAACAGTTTTTATCTTTCTGAGTAAGAAAACTTCATATATCCTTAATTAAACCATTAGTGCAGAATGAACCAGCCTAAATATCCCAGCAATGTGTTGCTCATCACTTTATGGTCTGGCCTAAAGCTGGAATGTTTGGGATATTTGTGTTGTGCCTCATTCTGCAGAGCAAACATTGTCCTTTGAAAACCCTGTTCTCAGTCCTGTCAAACACGTGGATGTTGGACTGGCCCCAAAACTGGGGGGATTTACTGGCCACTGGAGAGAAAGTCAGTGCAGAGGCTTGTTTTGGGTCCTTTGGCTTCTCTTGGAACAGTTGAGGTGTTTTTACTGGCTTCTCCTAAATAATCCTGAGCTACTTCGTGTGCTTGGCATCCTTAGCTGGGCCTTCCCGTAAAAAAAGTGCTTTTTTTTGTTCTCTAATACATTAGTTAATTTGAAATTAACCAAATACAGCATAGTCATAACCAGTTGCAGAGCTGAAGCTCTGTTTAGGACTTTCAGATAGCAGGACTTTATCTTGCAGGACTGTCAGCATCTGCCAAACACCCGGGGTGCCTGTGGGCTCCATCAGCTGTTAGGGGAGCAGCTACTTTGTGTGTGCTGCAGAAACATATTCATCACATCCCTGAGTTATCAGCCCCTCTGCAAGGGGAGATAAGGGAAGCTGTCTCTTGTCAGGATTTCCTACTCCTTGTTTCCCTCTCTCCTCAAAAAATTCTGCTTGGAAATAACGTCTCAGAGATTTAAAGATTTAAAGCTTTTATTTGCCACCGTTCCTGATGTGTGTGACTGAGCTTTTGGGAGGGCCAAGCCTGATTTTTAGCAGAGTTGATCCTGTGTCACATGAAGTGGTTCTGCTGTGAGACTCTCAGAGATCAGAGCACTGAAGACATGAAGTGTGTGTGTGGCTGAGTGCAGGAGCTGAGGGCGAGGCTGTTGGAGCAGCAGCTTGGGGCCAGGTGAGGTTCATGGGGTATTGTCCTGGAGAGGACAGGTCAGTCCAGAGCAGGGGGGAAGTGGCAGTGCCATGAAGGGAAGCTGTGCTTGTGTCTTACTCCACGTGACACGAGGTGTTTGTTGCTCCAAGCCCCTTCCAGCCCGGCCTTGGACACTTCCAGGGCCGTGGCATCGAGCAGCTCCGTGTAAGGGTAGTTGGTGTTCCCTGCCAGTGCCCCATGATTTCTGTCCAGCTGTCTTGGGAACAGCTGGCTGTGGGCTGTTGTCACCTGCTGGGTGCTCCCCTGTGTGAGCAGGTTGGACCAGTCCTCCCACACTGATCCCCAGGGGTGGGAGCTCTCCTGGGTGGGCTCCTCCTGCACAGCCCACGTTGTACCAGTGCTCACAAGCAGCAAATTGCTCAAACCATCTTCAGTGAGGGCTTCTCTCAGCTCAGGCTGTTGTGTGGATACCTTCTAGGAGGAGTAACACAAAACATACGTAAATACCAACGTTTTTAGAGTGTGTATTTCACATTTAAGTGCAAAGCTGAGGGAACATTGCTCCTTGGATTTGAACAAGCTGTGTCTCCTGGGGGTTCAGCAGGAGGGGGGGAATCTGGAGCAGCACAAAGACCTCATCTGGCAGAGCTGCACCAGCAGTGCTGCCTTCCTGTGATGGGGTGAGGGTGAACAAGGGTGGATGAACTTGGATATTGAAGCTTTCTGTTTGTTGCAGCATGGTCTCTGTCTGGGCTGGCATCCTGCTGTGACAGGTGATGGCCACAGGGCAGCAGCCACCTCTGAACAGCTTTGTTGAAGGAGGCAAAGCAAGGGTTGGGCAGCATAGTTGATCTGGGAAGAATAGACAACAAACAGTAGAACATGCTAAATATTTCTCTGTGCTGAGTGGCCCTTGGTGCAAAGTGTGAATGGCTGTTTTGGGCACAAATCTCATCAGTGCTACCCTGTCCTGTGCTGTGCAGCTGCCCTGCAGGCCCTGAAGCGCAAGAAGAGGTATGAGAAGCAGCTGGCACAGATAGATGGCACGTTATCAACAATTGAATTCCAGAGGGAAGCCCTGGAGAATGCCAACACCAACACTGAAGTGCTTAAGAACATGGGTTTTGCTGCTAAGGCTATGAAAGCTGCTCATGACAACATGTAAGTTACTCCCTCCTGCATCTTTCCACGGGATCTGTAGTTTGGCATTTGTTAGATCTGCTGAATGCCAGGTGTTTCAAACCAAAGGTGGAGCTGGAGCAGCAAAACCTTCTTTTGAAAGGCTCTCACTTAAACTAAAATTGAACAAAACACACAAATATCAATGCTTCCTCAGTTTACTACTGTTCTATTTTCTACATTTATCCAAAAGCTGGGTAGCCACCAGTGTGGTCTAAAGAAAATGGGAGCCTGCAGCAGTTACAGATCCATCTTGTGGCAGCAAGAATTTTAAGCCTCAAGGGGGAGTCTTAAAACTTGTTTTTCTGCAGTGGAGTTGGTGAATGTAGCAATAATTAAAGCTAAAACTGCATTATGGGAATGTTGTGCTTGCTCCAGAAGCAAATATTGTGGACGTAATAATGCTGAATCAGGGAAGAGAGCAAATTATTATTAATATCAGTGGTGCAGAACAAAACCTCTCCCTGGTGTTTGTATAACTGCTGGGAGCTAAGCTTGCAGGGAAGAGTTAAAAACACATTTATAATTGTGTTGAGATCAGGGGGATAAACCCCAGACTTGCATGCAAAGTGTATTTTGGGAAAGGGCCTTGGAAATGTCACCATGTGGGGCATTGCTACAGAAGCCAGGAAGTACAGTGTTGATTGGGAAGGTGCCTGCTGATACTGAATTCTTTCCTTTCTTTTCCAGGGACATTGATAAAGTAGATGAATTAATGCAGGACATTGCAGAACAGCAAGAGCTGGCAGATGAGATCTCTACAGCCATCTCCAAGCCAGTAGGATTTGGGGAGGAATTTGATGAGGTATGTACTTCTGTTTGTACCAGTGAGTCATGGAATCCTCTGGGTTGGGAAGCCTTGGGATCAGGGAGTCCAGCCACTGGCCCAGCCCCATCACTAGCCCTGAGCACCACATCTGCAGGGCTTTGAAATCCCTCCAGGAATTGTGTCCCCTAGGAGATCTTCCTCTGGAGATCTGCACATTGTGTGTGCCTGGGTGCAGGACTGGGCTGTGAAACCTCTCCTGGAATTGTTGGTGGCTGTGACCTGGACTTTATGCTCAGAATGGTCTGGATGGCCTGACCTGAGAATATTTGTACTTGGATTTCTCCTTCCCTCCTCTGCTTTCCCCACCCTCCTCACCCTCCAAGAGATCAAGTACAGGAATCACATCAGAATCAGACTCCTCATCTCCTCGCTTTGCTCTGATCCTGTGCGTTTGTGTTATTTTCTTTAATAATATGATCAGCTATATCTGATTGTTAACAAATATGACTTAAAGTTCCTTCTTGTTTCTTTTTTTTCCCCTTGAAATCCTAGGATGAACTCATGGCAGAACTAGAGGAACTAGAACAAGAAGAACTAGACAAAAACTTGCTGGAAATCAGTGGTCCAGAGACAGTACCACTACCAAATGTGCCCTCAATATCAATACCCTCCAAGCCAGGTATGGATCAACCTTTACTGAGACATCCTGGGTCATTAAAAGTGTGCTTATTCATCTGCCAGCTCCTTGCATTTGGGAGATCTGGCTGCAGGCAGCACGGACATTTTGTTTGGAATTTCTTCCTGAATCCCAAATCACAGCCAGTGCCGTTTCTCTGTGAGGGGCACCTGCCTTTCAGAAGAAGCACAAAAATCACTCCCTGTCACAGGAGCAGCTGTTTTCTGCTCCAGCTCATCCAGGTTATCTGCAGCCTGGATGATGCTCAGGGTGCAGTGGAGGTGTGGGAGCAGGGAGCCAACAAGGAAGAAATCTTGACAAGACAGCCTGAGGTTGTAAAAGGGAGGGCAGGGTAAATGAACTCAGAAAATCATTGAAGTTGGGAAAAGACCTCCAGGGTCATCCAGTCCCAGGCAGGCTCAGATTCCCCCATGGATCCATGGTTCCTTGCTGCTGCTTTGGGTGTTAATTTGATCCCTGCTTTTCTGGCCTTTGGGAGGATCTTCCCTTGGGATCCCCTCTGTGGGAAGGCTGTGGGCTCCTCTGCAGTACCCAAGCCAGGCAGTCCCAGAGTCAGGGTCATCCCAGTCCTAGAGCACACAGAGCCAGGGAATTTTAGCTGGTGTGAGGATTTTACCTGGAGGATGGACACAAAATGATTGTATTTACACAGAGGGTTCAAAGCTGCTCTTAAATCTGAACTGCTCCCTCTTGTGTGAAGATTCCTCATGGAATTCAGCTGAGTTGGGACACCTCTGGCAGCACTAATGGGATATGAAGCTTTACAAGCCCATTTTGCTGAATAGACTTTGCAGCTCCTTACTTGGAACAGGGAAAAAAAGTCCCAAAAAGCAGTGAATGAACAGAATCCCAGTTGGTCAGTGTATCCATAATTATCCTGCTGCCTTTCCAGGCTTGGATGGCATGGGAAGCAGCAGCACTGCCAGAGCAGGTTCTGCTGTGTGCCACTGCTCCTTGTGTGTTACTCTGCTGTTATTCTGACAGCACTGGTTTTGTGTGCTCCTGATTGTGTTTTGCCAGGCAGAACTGCTGAGCAGAGTTGGTGAGAGGGGAGGGAGTTCTACCAGAATATCTGAAATCTGAGACTGTCACGTTCAGGAGAAATAGATTAAATGGACCAGTGCATTGCCTTTTTATTGCCTGGCTGGTTTAATGAGGTTTGTTCTCTAAATAGTCTTAAAACACAATGGCTTGGACCCAAATCTACTCTTTGCATTTTGTGACTGCACACAAGTAAGAGGTGGTGTAATTGTGGACATATTTAAGTAGCTACACAACCTAAAACTTAGGGAAACTCCCTAAAATAATATAAATTGTGTACAAGTTTGGTAGTAAAAGCTGCAAGCATAAAGCTCAGTGTTTCACAGGATTTATGCTAAGCTGCTTTTGGATGGAAATGAGAATTCCATGAATTTCATTAATGTATTTAAGTGGCACTTTTTGCTTCAATAAAGCTGCCTCCAAGGCTGGCACTTGGGAAAAATTGGGATTCTGGAGTGGTGTTGCGTGGGGATTTTGTGTGGGTTTATTTTTTGAACCTAAATTGTTTTTCACTTAAAACTGACTTTAACACTGTCAGTGTTTTAAAACAGTGGATTAAAAGTTTGCTTATGATTACCATGGTCAGACTTCCAAAGGGAATACTGTCCATAATAGTCCAGGTTCATATGTAATTGTCTTTTTGGGAATAATAATGTGTCTTTGGAGGTAGACTCTGTTACCTCATTTTTATCCAGTGAAGGGAAGATGACCATGAACTTTCCTGCTTTTCCAGTTCTCAGGAGCACTCTGGATTTGGGCTTTAATCAGTCTGAATGAGGAATTTTGTTTGTTGGTGGTGTCAGGAGAAATTCAGGCAGAAGCTGGTTTTGTTCAGTGGAGGCTGGAGGAGCTTAATATAGAAAACCAAATTCCAGCCTTGTACAAATGAGGGGTCTGGAGCTGACTCAGTTTTCCTGATGTAAATGTTTCTTTTGGAATGACATGAACCACTTGGACCAGGAATTGTTTCACTCTTTGTTGTTTTTTTTTTCTGTTTGTTTGGAGTGGTTTTTTGTTTTGGTTTGGTTTGGTTTTTTTTGACATTTCCCAAATTATTGCAGCTATTTGTGAGTTCAGACCTTTTTTGCTGAGTTAATGGAAACTGGACTTGTCAGGTTATGACAAAAAGCAGCATTTTCTGCCCTGGAACAACCAGGAAGGAGGAGAGGGCAGTATCCAGGCTGCTCCCTCCCATCCACATCCACCCAGCTGCCAGGGAGCGCAGGACAAGGGGGCTGGGATGTTCCCAGGGCTCTCCAGCCCCTCCACATTCTGTACCTGACCCAAACACCTCATTTCTTGCATTCCAGTGATGGAATAAGGCATTTAATTTTGGTGGGGAAGAGATTAATACTGGAGACATCAGATGAGTTTCTGTGAGAAGCTGCATCCTTCTGAAAGAGGCTTGGAAATTATGGAAAAATATCACACTTTAACTTTCATGCCCACTGCCTTCTTCCTGTGGGAGCTGTTGTCTTTTTCCACTCAGAGTGGGACTACCAGGAAGTTTAGCCCATGCTGGCTCTCTCAGAAAAGCACCTTTCATTCAGTTCAAAAAGGTTTTGTGTACTTTTTGTCCACAGCTGGCCTTAGGTGTTTCATTTACTGCTTTGTCAGTGGCACAGAGGCCACTGGGTTCTGTCAGGATTCCCACTCACTTGTTCTCTTTGGTGATTTTGCAGCCAAGAAGAAAGAGGAAGAAGAGGATGATGACATGAAAGAGCTGGAAGCTTGGGCAGGAACCATGTAACCACAGAGGCCCCTGGCTGGAAAAAAGACTTTGGTTACCTATTCTGGGTGCAAATGTGTTTTGTCGAGGAGAAAGCATACACAAAATGTCTTTATCTTTAATTTTAACCCAGAGCAGTGGGAACTGCATTGCTGTTTTCTGCATAGCATGGAGAAAAGTCTGCCCAGAGGAGAGAAGGGGGAGCAGGGGAATTGCCTGCTGTCAATACGGTTGAATTTCTGTAGAAAAGGTATTTGCAAAATCAAACACTCAGCTTTGGGACTGTGCTCCTGCCACTGCTGGATCTTCATCTTCAATTTGGGCCATATATTGAATTGAAATAAGCTGAAAAACACTCTGTAATTTTAAGTCAGTTTAAGTGTGTCTAGGAGTCTTGTAAGGCATTTAAAAACCAGGAAAAGTTGTAAGCCCCCATTGGCTTCTTTATTGTGTTTTAGGTGCAAGAATGCTTTAGGTTTTTAGTTCTTTGCCAGTTCTATTTATATCCCTTGACTGCTGTGTGGCCAGCCCTGTGTCTGTCACCGCAATGACGTAGTCACTGTGCCCGTTTTAATTGCTGAGAATGATCTGCAGTTGATCCACACTCTCTTGGAAGTAGGGAAGGTTTCAAGTTCAGTTGTACATTTTTCTACATAGCACTACAATGTTTATTGCTTTTTTGTGATAATTGATAACCCATTCAGATACATGCACACAATTATTTTAATTAAGAAACTACTATGGATTGCACTGTATTAAATATCTCGATTAATTTTCACCTGTGGCTGCTGTGGTCAGTTCTGTGTCCTGTTTAAGTGATCTGGCTGTGGTTTAGGTGTAGTTTGGCCTCTGTCTACATGAAGGACATCACTCTAAAGCCTGCTGAACTATGGTTGGGCTCTGCTTCCAGGGAACAGGGACAGGACAAGAGGAGAGAACCTCAAGCTGTGCCAAGGGAGGTTCAGGTTGGACATCAGGAGGAATTTCTTCATGGAAGGGGATGTCAGGCTTTGGAAGGGCTGCCCAGGAAAGTGGTGGACTTCCCACCCCTGGAGATCCTCAAGGAACAACTGGATGTGGCACTCAGTGCTGTGGGCTGGTGACAAGGTGAGGATCAGTCACAGGTGGGATTCAATGATCCTGGAGATCTTTTCCAACCTCAGTGATCCTGGGATTCTGTTCGATGTGAAAATCCCCACACTAAGGAGAAATCAGCTGAATTAAATTCAAAACAAGAGGTTTAGGGACAGAGCTGGGGCCCTTGGCTTTGTTTTTCATAATAGAAATTATCTCTACTGTGCACTGAGCTAATAGATGTTGTTAAAGCAGCTCTGTTTTATTCTAGGAATTCCAGGGGAGCGGTGCAGTGAAATGTCCCAGCAGGAGCATTCAGGTGGAGCTGGGAGGGGAAAACCCAGCCCCATCAGCCCCGTTAATGCTGTGCAGTCTCCTGACTGTGGGACCTGAGAACTGGGGGTGGCAGAGGCAGCCCCTGGCAGCCCAGCCCAGCTGTGCCCAGCTGTGCCCTGGGGCAGCTCGGCCTTGCTGTTCACTCAGCTTTACCCAAACACAGAGCCTGCTCTGCACAGCAGGGGAAAAGCAGCACGGAGTGTGTGCTGGGCTTCTGGTTACGGAGTGATGACATCCTCAGCCCCAAACATCCTCTTATTTCTTCATATTTTAATCAGTGATGGGGTGGTTCCTCAATCCTTCAGTTGAGCAGTATGGCTGAGGGCTGACCACCCTTCTGCTTTGGATATTCCTGAATTCCCTACCCGTGGCTCAGTGAACAGCTGCCGTGTTCACAGTGAGCGTTCTGCTGCCTTGCTCAGAGAGGTTCTGAGGGCAGAACCCCCCTGCCCAGAGCACCACGGGGCAGTGCAGGGGGAGCAGCTGTGCCTGCCAGCAGTTTCTGTACCTGCCACTCAGTGCCACTCAGTCCCTTTTCCTGGGAAAGCCGCTCCAGTTCCTGCTGGGAAACTCAGCTCAATTAACTTGCTCTCAACAACTCCAGCACAGTTGCAGCTGTGCCAGTGTTTTCTTGTGGAGCTGTTGAAGGAGGCAAGCGGAAATCTGGGATCCAGGTGTTTTCATTTTATGGAAAATCCTTGTTTTTTCCTCTGGAGAAGGTGGAAAGCATTGTCACTCTTGCATGTGTGTACAAGAATGATTCAGTTAAAGCAGAGTGAAAAGTTGTGGCTGCCCCTGGATCCCTGGAAGTGCCCAAGGCCAGGCTGGACGTGGATTGGAGCAACCTGGGACAGTGGGAGGTGTCCCTGGCTGTGACAGGGGTGGCACTGGATGGGCTTCAACATCCCTTCCAACTCAAACCATTTTGGGATTCGGTGAAAATACAGACTGGGCTGAAGGGTCTCATCCCTGCTTTTCCCTTGGAATACTTTCAGTACAGAGAGAGTGGCTATTGTGCAGGTGGAGAAGCCAGGACATGGCATTTGTACTGGGATCCAAGGGAAGCACAATGCTGGGAAGGACAGGGAAGTGTTTTGTATTGGTGCTGCATGCTTGGGTCAGGGGAATCAAGAAGGAGATCCCTCCTTGGTGGCTGCTCAAGGCTCAGAGTTCACTGACACTGAGGATCTGTGCTTGCACCCCTGGAACAGAGTGAGCACTACAGAGCACTTGGAAAAGCTGGCCCAGAGAGGCCAAGGTGAGGTGGATAAACTGAGGATCAATAAACCTGAGCAAACCTCAGCCCTGGGGCTGGAGAGCCCTCCCCGTGTTGTGCAGCAGCTGGGGGCTGTTCCCTCCAGCAGTAATGGGAATCCATAGCTCTGCCCAGTACTGCCCTGTGTCAGACTGGCTCCAGCTGGATCTCTACCTCTCCAGGTGGATAAATGGCTCTCCTGTGTGCCTCTCCTGCTCTGCTGGGACTGTTCTAAGACACGGACATTTAACTTCAGTGGTTAAAGAGGCAGGGAATGGGGGGCTCCAGCAGCCACTGGGGAGGCAAATTGCTGTTCAGTTGCTTCACTGGTGAGTTGTTAAAGTGTGTGTGGGTTAGTAGTGGGTTCTGAGGAGGTGCTTGGTGCTGACAGCTCTCTGGAGAGCCTCTGGCCTCACATGGAAGCAGGTGGGTGCATGCCAGGGAGCCTCTCAGCATGCCCTGAGGGGAATAACCTCACTAAAATCTATCATCTACAGTTTGGTACTTGAAGCATTTGAGGGAAAGCACAGCTTCTCCAGAAAATGCCATCAGATCCCTGTCTGCTCTGCCTGCTGGGAAGTGTCCCTTGGAGCAACACACAGGACATGGCATTTCCTTAGGAGTGAGAGGTCGTGGCTGCCAGTGCCGTAAATCAGGTGCCTTGCCCTGCTGCCACATTCCCCCTTCCTGTGACATCTCACCCTTGGGACCTGGTCCTGCTGAGCCCTGCTGCAGCTCGCACAGCCGCACATCCCAGCTCCCTGGCTCTGCCCCACCCTGTCTCACCCAAGTCACTGTCTGGTTCCATCGGCTCCCAGTTTTCCCAGCCCTAACTGGACCCTCAGGCTCTGGAGCCCTGCAGGTGTCCCAGTGCTGGGCTGTCCTGCAGGGCTGATGGTGCCATGGTGCTGCTGTGGGATGTGCTGTGCCCCAGCTGCAGCTGGGAGCCCCTGCCTTGCTTGCTCTGGAGGGAGGCTGAGGGACACAACTGGTGGCCTGGAGGTCACAGCCTGGGCTAAGCTGCTTGTGCTTCTCTCTTCCTGCTCTCCCTCCCTCAGACCTGCCCCCTCTGCTAAACCCCACCACGAAATCCCACAGGGCACTCCGGTGATGCTGCAGCTCCTCCATCCCCAGGCACAGCCCCAGTGCCATATCCTGGGGTGCTGGGGACACCTCTGTCACTCTGGGTTGCTGCTGCCAGGTGAAGGTTTGACAGCTCGGGGCATCCAAACAACACAGAGGGCTGGGGACCCCCCAGCTGCACTGGGGCTGCCTGGCTGTGGCTTCTCCAGGGTGGTTCCATCCCTCCACAGCTCCCCTGGGATGCACTCCCCACTCTGAGGTGCCCCCAGTGTGTCCCAGCCTTTTGGGTTATTATGGCAACGTGGCTGCAGCCCCACAGATTCACACCCAGAATTCACAGAATCACTGAGTTGGAAGAGACCTCCAAGATCATCAGTCTAACCCAGGCCTAACACCTCAACTAAACCCTGGCACCCAGTGCCACATCCAGGCTTTGGTTAAACACACCCAGGGATGGTGACTCCACCCCCTCCCTGGGCAAACCATTCCAGAACTTTATCACTCTTTCTGTAAAAAACTTTTCCTAATATCCAACCTATATTTCCCTTGGCACAGCTTGAGACTGTGTCCTCTGGTTCTGTCTGTGCTGCCTGGAGAAAGAGCCAACACCAGTGGCCACTCTCTCTAATCCCTTTGCAGATGTGTGTTTAAATCTCATTCCTTTCATTAAAAGCACTCAGCTCACTGAAGGCCCTGAATGCAGCGTGTTTATGGAATTAGTCTGTAAGGATGAGTTTATTCCCACTCAAGAGGTGTAACACCACTAATTGACAGAACAGGTTAAGCCCTTTATTAGGGTGCTGCTGAGAGGACTCTCAGGTTAACATTTGTATGTGAGCCCAGTGCTCCCTCCCTCCCCTGCTCATTATTTTTGTCATTATTTTGGTTCTTATGACAAAATTGCACAGCTCATCTGGAAAGCTCTTGCCCTTCTAAATCCTGCTCGCTGCTCAGCCCTGTGGCAAAGAAAAGAGCTCTCAACTAAATTTTCAAACATCAAGGTCCATTAAATCTAAGGGATGCTTTCCAAATCTTGTGGCTCTCAGTGCCCCAACCCCATCCTTCCCTCCTTCCCTCCCTCCCTTTCCTGGCTCCAGACCTTCAGCTCAGCTGGACATCTCCCAGTCTGCTCAGCTGGCAGGACTTTGAGGCCACATTTTAGGCATTATCAGAGATTTCCCTTTCCTTGTCTGCGCTATGGGAACCTGGTGACCTTCTCCTCTGTGTCACCTCAGAGCTGTGGCTGGGAGCTGGCTGTCCCCTGTGAGGGAAGGAGCTGGGTCTGGGGCTGGTTCTCGTCACCCTCCTGCTGTCCTTGGGGTTCTGCCCTTTGCTGAGCTGTTCACCTGCTCTTGGCCCCATCCTCCTCTGTAACTGGCTCCCACTGTGTGATGGGAGGGGGTTTCAGAGGGATTTGGCCAGCAGGTAAACGGGGCCATGACGTGCAGGGCTTGGGCAGATCTTTCCCATCCCCAAAACCTTTGCAGCTCTTGGGACTCCCCTGTGGGCATTAGGGAGGAGATGGCTTTGGGATGAGATATAACTGGCACTTCTAGGGCTTTCTAGGGTGCTGGGTTGGCAGCAACCTGGCTTCAGGATACCAAATGTCCCAGGCACCAGTGGGGTTTAGACTGGGCCGTCCAGCAGAGACACAACCTAAAACCTTGTCCTGCTGCCCTGCCTTGGCCTGTCATCTCTGCTGTGCTTGCAGAATCCTCACATTTGTTCGGGAAGCGACCTTAAATCCCATCCCATTCCACCCCTGCCATGGGCAGGGACATCTTCCACTGTCCCAGATTGCTCCAAGCCCCGTCCAGCCTGGCCTTGGACACTTCCAGGGATCCAGGGGCAGCCACAGCTGCTCTGGGACCCTGTGCCAGGGCCTGCCCACCCTCCCAGGAAGGATTCCTGCCCGGTATCCCCCACCCCGTGCCGGCTCAGCCGCTGCAGGGACACACAAACACCTCTCCAAGCCACGCCGGAGCGCGGGACGGTGCTGCAATTTCCCACTCGAACACTTGGAGGCAAAACCGCCTTTCTGGACAGACAGACGTGGGACACCAACAGACGTGGGACTCCCTGCTCTGGGGGTGCTGGCACAGCTGGCACAGCTGGTGGCACAGCAGAGACTCCTGCCCATCCTTCCTGACTCTCCCCCTGAGACTTGGGGCCACTAACCCCAGCTCCTGGGCACAAGCCACTTGTCCTGAATGCAGGGCCCAACCTGGGGTGCTCTGCCAGCCCCCGACCTTCACCCGGGGGGCTGAAGGTGATGGGACACAAGTGACCCAGCTGAGGCCACCCTCACAAGGTCACCTACACCCTAAATAACAATGGCTCATCACCCAGTATCCCATTTCTCTGGGAAACCATCTTCCAACAAACCACTTTCTGTCTCTCTCCTGAGCACCATGAAACTTCAAATTCAAGACCAATTTTCCCTGCTGTGACGGGGTCACCGGCTGCCGGCTTTTGATAAAAACATTTCCCCCACTTTAATTTCCCGCTCCCTTTCCCCCAAGGGAAGGCCCAGCCCCTGAACAGCTCCAGTCCCTGTTTCCAGTCACCCAGCTGCTTTCCTGGGCACCCAGAGCCTGCACCAAGCCCCAAGGAAGGTCCTCCTCGCCCACTCCCTCTGGCTGAGGCCGCTGGTGCCGCCGGGATTTGGGGATGCTGTGGGTGCCCAGATGCGCATCCAGAGCCAGCGCAGTTGCTCCCCAGGATATTTCGGGAGAACACAGAGGAGGAAAAGCTTCTCCGAGAGGGATTTGCCAGCAGAGGGCAATGCCGGGATGGGTTTCCCTCCCTGCGCAGTTCAGGATGTTGAACCAGCTCCAGTGTGGGAGGAGGGAGGTGACAGATGCTGGGGTCGCAGCCCCCCCAAAGTGCCTCAGCCCCGGCAGGAGGGGACCTGCCCAGCACGCCCCTGTCCCTGCAGGGAGGGCTGGAGGTGACACCGGGAGCTGCCACCCTCCTGTCACGGGCAGTGGGGTTGGGGTATCCCAAACCAGGGCGGGCCAGATCCTGGCTGCTGCTGAGTGCTGGGACAGCTCATACAGACCGAGGCTGGGGATTTCTGCTTAGTGCTGGGTTTGGCAAGGCCGGGTTCATGGTTGGACTCGATTATCTCGGGGGTCTTTTCCAATCTAAGGGATTCTGTGATTCCCAGTGCGAGTCCCTGGGGTCAGGCATGGCCTCTCCTGGCTCTTGTCCTCACTTGTGCCAGGGATGGTTTGGTATCAGCTCCACCTGACCAGACACGGAGACAAAATGCAAAACACCCTTTTTTATTGCAACAGGGAGCAGCTCTGCCTGGCATGTAAGTTAAAATACAAAATTAAAGTTAAAATACAAAGAGGAGGGAGAAAAAGGGGGGAAAAGAGAGCATTTTTAGTTGAACAGCTGGTGATGCCTCAGTAGCTACCTCTGTGGGCTGTCACAGCACTTTCCAATCCAATATCCGACATCATTCTTCAGCCTCATTCAGTTCAGTTTCACCTCAGTCCTGAGCAAATATTGACAAATCTGATATAATCCCACGAGCACAGTCCTGGAGAACTTCCCTTTGTTTGCAGGGAGCATGTTACCCTCCACATCCCCTGGCCAGGAGCCGAGGGACACGAGCACAGAGTTAAATTGGAAGAGCAAAAGGACAAGGGCAGGGGGGATGTGTGTGCGTGTGGTTTGCTGGGAGGGCTTTTGGGGACCAGGGAGCTCTTCCCACATGTCTGCCCAGAACAGGGCTGTCAGGGCTGGGTGGCTGTGGGGGCATCCCCTCTGCCCAGAGGCTCACTCCAGTGTCCTGCTCCAGCTGCAAAACCCTCCAGGACACATTTGCTATCAGAGAATGTGACAAATCTTCCCTCACCCACCTCTTCCATCCCTCACCTGACATGATTCTCCCCTGCCAAACCCTCCCTCAGCAAGGCCAGGAGGCCCTAACTCAGCTCCTCAGCACAAGAGCTCATGTTATTGCTTGGAAAGACTGGGCTTTTGTTTTCCTAATCCACCAAACAGCAATTCCAGCTCAGGGAGAGTGATGGGAGTGTCGGGATAAAGACTGAGGGAGCTGCAGCTTCTCCTGGACACATGCTGACAGGGTTCCCACCACTTCTGTGTGACCAGCTCTTCTACAGCCAAAGGCTGAGGACAAGTGGCATCTATGGTTTGACCTGGACACAGCATTGATTTTCCTTCTCTTTATGCGTGTGGGGCAGAGCAGGAGGGATCCTCCTTGGTGGGAGGCAGGGACAGGTGCTGTCACACCCTCAGGTTTCCCTCCCCAGCCGTGTGTCCCATCCCCCCAAGCTAAGAGAGATAATTTCTCTCATTGCTCATCTACACCACATCTCTTGAAACACTTGTAACATAGTTTAATCTTTCTCCAGTCTTGCTCTGGGAACACTGGGTGTTAGCACTAATCTTTTGCTCAATCAATTATCTTTCTCCATACTTAAGCCTCCCATCCCTGATCCACAATCCATGGTGGCTTCTCAGCATGGGCACAAACACTGACGCTGCAGCTGAGGCTTCATCTCCAGATGTTCACTCTCAGTTTAAGGTCTTGCTTAAGTCTTCACCTTAAATTCCTTTCAAAGTTTCCTTCCATCTGCCTGTGACCTGCTGCCACCTATTGGGGTGTCCCCCTCTGTGACACCCACTGCTCCCGCACCCCACAAACCATCCCAGCTTCACCCACAAGTGATGTTCTCTTCTAGCAACGTCCAAAAACCCAGGACAAAACAGTACTAAGGGCTTGCTTTGGAATTTATTTACGGAGGAGTTTTGTATTTAACCCCCCAGCAGCCTGGTGGAGATGGGCTGTGTTATAGTATGGTTATGGAAACATGGACAGGAGCTGCTGTGGAGATGTAAGAGCGATTTTAGCCTGGGACAGCAGGGAGAGAAAAGCAGTGAAGACTCTTGGAGGAAGGTGGCTTCTGGAAAAGGAGTGCTAGCAAAGGCGAGGTGAGGGAGCCTGGGAGGCCTCACAGCAGCTGAGCAGGACTTGGAGGGGCCCAAAGGAAAGATGGGGACAGAGTGTTCAGCAGGGCCTGTGGGGAGAGGAGAAGGGGTCACGGCTGTAAACTGAGGGAGAGCAATTTAGTTCGATCAGAGAAGATTTTTTTTTCCAGTGTGGCTGGTGAGACATTGGCACAAACTGTGAATGCCCCATCCCCGGGAGCATTCAACATCAGGCTGAATGGGCCCTGAGCAACCCGGTCTGCTGGGAGGTTGCTCAGCATGGAATGGGATGATCTTTAGGGTCTCATCCAAGCCAAACCATTCAAGGATTAGAGCATTCTATGATCCCTGTCTCCTACTGTGGAGTAGCCCCAGGACTTCTGTGGCCAGCGCTGGCTGTGCCGGCGGGGCCCGGGGGGCTTTGTGCCCCGCGGGTGCCGGTGCCTGCAGGTGGCTGCAGGGTCGGTGCGGGGAGCGCTGGCTCTGCCACAGAGCCCCGGCGATGCTGGCAGGGGCAGGGCTGCGGGGGCTCCCACAGGAGCCGANGCCCCGCTCCCCTCACGGCTGCCCCGCTCCCCTCACGGCAGCCCCGCACAGATTCGCTGCTGGGCCGCGGAGCCCGGAACCAGAACCCAGCGCCTTCCTGCGCCCGGCCCGCTCCGCTCCAGGCCCCGGTCCGGCCGCGCCACCTGCGGAGCCACCGCCGGGGACAGCCCTGAGCCCCAGGGGACAGCCCTGCACCTCCGGGGACAGCCCTGAACCACAGGGGACAGCCCTGAACTCCCTGGGACAGCCCTAAACCTCCAGGGACAGCCCTGCACCGCCGGGGACAGCCCTGCACCTCCGGGGACAGCCCTGAACCACAGGGGACAGCCCTGAACTCCCTGGGACAGCCCTAAACCTCCAGGGACAGCCCTGCACCGCCGGGGACAGCCCTGCACCTCCGGGGACAGCCCTGAACCCCACGGGACAGCCCTGCACACCCGGGGACAGCCCTGCACACCCGGGGACAGCCCTGCACCGCCGGCTGCTCCGGCACCAAAACCCTCCTGCTCCCCTGCTCCACTCCGACCCCGCCGTGGCACTCGGCCCACAGCTTCCACAGCGGGTTTGCAGTTTCGTTAGTGAGACTTTACAAATATCCTGTGCTTCTCCCTGAGAGAGAGCGTAGGCAAAACCCTCACTGACTCTGCTCTGCTCCTTGTGGTCTCGTCTAAGGGACAAACTCCCCAGGGAATCATCCCTGCAGAGCAGAGGCTTTGACAGCTGCTGGCATTTCCAGCCAGAAAATGCTGAGAGGCTGTGGGAGGGTGGGGAGCAGCCCAGGGTGGGTGCTGAGGACAGGCAGGAGGCCACCGAAGGGACACTGGGGCGAGCTGTGTGACAGCTCAGAAGTCCCAGGGAAAGGCTGCCCTGTTCCACACCAAGACAGGGCCTCTCACAGCCCCAGAAAACATGAAGTCTTTTGACTTTGCCCTTGAGTAGACAACAAAGTCAAAAACCGAGGGATTCAGCTCACCTCCCTCTTTGCGTGGGCTGCTCCTGTGCTCCCAGCACCACGCCCTGCCTGCTGCAGAGCCTGGACACTCCCCACGAGCTGCCCACCAGGAAACACCACGATCCGGCAGCAGCTTGCTTGGCTTCCCTTTCCCAAAACTGAACCATCTCCTGCCTTTCCCATCCCAGGACAATTCAATCTCTGCCTCTTCCAAAGCTCATTTCCTACACATCACTGATCAAAAATGTGCACTCCTGTCCCAGTGAAGGTACTGAAGTGCCATTCCAGGGCAGGGGGCATCCCCCGACTGCCTGGGCAGGCTGGAGCAAAGTGATGCTGGTGTGGAACAGAGACTCCCTCTGAGGCGTCTTCCTGATACAGCCTGGCAGAGACACCCAAGGGGACATGGAAGTGGATATGAAGATGGGTATGGAGGAGAGCATGGAAGTAGATGTAGAAGAGACTGTAGAGGAGATGGAGGTCGATGAGATAGAGGAGTTGGAGGAGATGATGGAAGTTGATATGGAGAAAGACATGGAGGACATGGAGGTCAATGAGGAAGATGAGGAGGAGCTCATGATCCCGGGATGAAGACTGACCCCAGCAGCAGGAGAGGCGGGTGCTGGCCATGCCCTGCCCACAGGCAGGGTGGGTGCCCTGCTGCCAGGCTGGGGCTGGGGCTGGGCTGGGTGGCCCCACTCAGGGACATGGTGCCCCGGGGGGACCCTGGATTGTGGTGGCACGAGCACCACCCCCGGCTGCCCTGTCCTTGCTTTGGGCCATGCCAGCCCCGTCCCAGCGCCTGGGGCCCGGCTCCCAGCCCAGCTGGGCTCAGTGCTGGTGGCAGAGTCCTGCTGTGCCAGCGTGTGCCAGTCTGGGGACACAGGGAACAGCCCTCAGGGCCAGGCTGGAGTGGCCATGCTGCTTCCTTCTGTTCCACAACTGACAGAGATGCTGGATACAGTCCCTTCTGTATATATGTTCTATAAGCTGTAGTTAGGTTCTTCTGTAAATACGTATCTATGATTGCGATTGCTATATAGGTCCTTTTACTGTGAATAAATTTCATAGATTGTTGTTGCTATAAAGATTCTTATAATGCAGATACATTCTGTAGTTTGTTGTTGTTTCTGCTCTTCTGTAAATAAATTGACCTTGTTTGTCACACCCCAGCTCTCTTTGCATTTGCTTTGGGCACAGGCAGCGTTTGCAGAGTTGTGGTTTTCACTTGCTCTGGTTTCTGGGGCTGTGGGTCCCTGGGGGTGCTGGCACTGCCACCCCGGGGCTGGGGGTCCCTGTGCACAGGGGCTCCCACTGACAGAGGTCCCTCTCTCCCTGCAGTTGCTCTGCACACATTTGGGGTCTGTAGGGGCAAATCCCAGCGAGCCCGTGGGGGAGCAGGGCCGAGCCCGTGCTCCTGCAGAGCCCCAGCTGGGGCTCCTCGCTGGCTGTCCCTGGTGCTACCTAGGCTGTGCTGGGCTGCGGGCACCCCCAGCTCCCGGGCACCCCGAGGGCCTGGAGCCAGAGGGGCCTCTGGCTTTGGCTCAGGCTCCAGAAAGCCTTGGGGACAATCTGGGCTGTGTGGGCACCCTAGGGTGCTGCGGGCCCGGCCTCAGCTGCAGGGAGCCAGCGTGGCCCAGCTGCTGTGTCCCCACGGGCAGGGTTTGCTTTGGAGCCTGTGCTTGCGGGAGCACAGCGAGCTCCGAGCTGAGCTGGGCATGGACCCACGGCCCGGTCCTGCCGCCCCTCGCAGCCACTGCGGGCTGGGAGCCGGGGCAAGGGGAGCCCCGGGATCTGCTCCTGACGGAGTCCAGGCTCCGCAAGGAACTGCCGCTGGCAGCAGCACTGCCCAGTGCAGACTTCACCCCTTTCATTTTATCCCTCAGCATCCAAGCGCGCTTAGTTCCTCTCCAGGGATAACACAAAATTCCCCGCTGGTGCCCATGAAGCTGCAGCCCCTCCCGGGCTCATCTCTGCCCCAGCTCCAGCTCCTGAGCATGGGAAGGACCTGGAGCTGTTGGAGGGAGTGCAGAGAAGGCCCTGGAGATGCTGCAGGGGCTGGAGCCCCTCTGCTCTGAGGAAAGACTGAGGGAGTTGGGTTGCTCAGCCAGGAGGAGAGAAGGCCCCGGGGATGCCTCACTGCGGCCTCCCTGGCTGAGGACTGGGCATGGGGGTGTCCCTGGGCACGCATGGATCTCGGCCCAGCCCTCTCCTTAAGTAGGAAAGAGAAAGAAAAAATATTAAATGGGCAAAGAAAAGGGGGAAATGTGTTTATTTGTGTATCAAGAGCTTGGGGTGAAAAAAAGAACTAGGTGCCCTCAGGTCCTTTGTGTCATGCAGAGCATAGGCACAATAAATCCAGGAACTCATTAGCTGCAGGCCAGCACCAGGGACAGCCAGATGCCTGTGTTGGGGACACCAGCCCCGAGGGCTCCACGGCTGCCTTCCAAGGTTTGGGAGCATTTTTCCTCCAGCTTGTTTTCCTGCTGGCAGGTGAACAGCTTCCAGGCCATTTCTACTCTCCGAGGCAAGGCATCAGAGGGGTTTAATGCAAGTTGTGATAAAATGTCTCTGTCTTTACACAGAGCCATAAACTAATCAAGGAAAGCTGTACTCCTGGTAAAAGTCATGGGATCACTTTGGACTTCAGGCTTTAATTTTTATCAAGCTTTCATTTTCATCGGGAATAATTTTATTCAGATCATCTGACTTTTAGGAGATGCATCACGCTTCCATTTTTATCAGACAGGTGCTTCTGGTGAAAGCTCAATGTGCTGATCCTGGATGGGTTCTGGTGAGGGTGGTAGACCTGAACCTTGTGGGTGTCTCACTGCATTCCTTGACTCAGACAAGCTGCTGTCGGTCCAAGTGTCCTGAACCAGAAGCCTGATGAGGAGAAAGGCTTATGGGAACACAAGTTTCAATAAAACCTTTGAGGGCTCATTATAAACGTTGGGAAGACATGCTGAATATTCCTTGCTCCCTGGTAAAGCTAGAAGAGTCTTTTAAGCATGGAGCTGAGAACAGCAGATTGGCTGAAGAAGAGGATGATGCCCAGATGTGGACACTGCCCACCAAGGCAGGAGAGCACCGTGCCCTCACACCCCATGAGAAAACCCTGGTGGCTGTGCTGACCCTCTGCCAGGATTTCCTGGGGCTGCTCTGCCTGGACCCCCCTCACCTGGCTGTGCTTGTCCTGCCTCCATCCTCCTGTGGTTGCGCTCCCTGACGGGTGTTTGTTAGAAAAGCAGATTAATGAGCAAGACACTGAGAATTAAACCAATCCAAATCCACACACTAAGTAGGGCTGCTGTCAAGTGTTGTTCCCGAGGGAGATAATATCCCTTCCCCCTTAATTTCTTAGTAAGTCCATTATGATTAATGCTGTTACAGTGGGAACACTATTATTATAAATACATGGGTGATGGCAGAGCTGCAGCATTAATAACACTGGGTATTACTTAACTAATTAGCTGCTGTTTTTGATAGGACTCTTACCCAGCTGCATTAAGCTGAGCCTTGCATTGCAGCCTTCTCTGTGCTGTCTCTGCTGCAAGGACACAAAATGAGAAGCATCTCTTTCCTTCTGGCCCAAAGCCACCTCCCTGTGGCACTGTCACTCAGCTGAGCTCCCAGTGGGTTGGTGGCACCTGTGGAAAGCCTGGGACACTGCTGATGGAGCCTTGTGGTATTGGAGACCAGTAACAAGTGAAGGAGGGAATGGAAGCAGGACCTGGCACGTCCAGGTGGACCTCAGCCCTTGGGGCTGCCCGTGCAGGGGACACGAGAGGCTACTGCAGCCCATGGGGACCTGGGCCAGCTTGGGAATATTCTCATCCCTCCTTGTGGCCTCATGGCTTCAGAGCTTCTCTGAAGGACTTTCCAACACCTTTTTTGCTGTTTCTCATAGATCTGTAGAATCATTAAGGTTGGAAGAGCCCTCAATGATCATTGACTACCAGCTGTTCTCCCAGCACTGCCAGGCCCACCACTAAACCAGGTTCCCAATGCCACATGCACAGTGGTTTTAAATTCCTCCAGGGATGGACACTCCACCACTGCCCTGGGCAGCTGTTCAAGTGTTTGACAGCCCTTTCCATGAAGAAATTTTCCCTAACATCCAACCTAAACCTCCCCTGGTGCAACTCAGGCCTACTCCTTTTGTCCTTGCCCTTGTTGGGGAAGAGCCCGACCCCACCAGGCTCCACACTCCTGCAGGAATGGAATCAGCAGGAGCCCTCCTTAGCTGGGGGTGGCTCTGCCTTTTGCTGGTCCTGCCTTTGTGCCCTGACCCTGCTCCCCAGGGACCCTTTGCTGTCCCCAGGGGATGCAGAGGGCCTTCCCCCTCCTCCATGCCCATCCCCTGCTGCTCCTGACACAAGCAGGCCGCAGGGCTCTTTTTCATGCCTTCAAATTAGCACCTACTTAAAATTCCAACGAAAATACATTTTTAATTTCCTTAATTAAAATTATTTCCTCGTTAGAGCTGAATAATGGGATTTGAAGCACAGAAGTAATGGGGTGTGCCAGGCTGCATGGGAGCCAAGGCACTGGTGAGCACAGTGAGGTCCTGGCAGTGATGGGATCATGTCCCACTTATTTAGGGAGCCAGAATGAGCCAGAGCTCAGCATCCCTCACACCTCCAGCGAGTAAAATTCACCCAAATGGCAGCTTAAAATGATATCCCAGCAGTTGCTGGTTTTCCAAAGGTTGAGGGTGATGGATTGCTCCCACTGCCTCCCCTACAGCCCAAAATGACACTCAAAGGGGATACTGAGGGGGCTGATCCCTTCTCACTGTGGGGGCTGTGGGAGTCAGGGTCTGGGGTGAACGTGGAGGAAAATCATACCAGGACCCCAACATGGGATGGGGTGAGCTCCTCCCTGTGTGCTGCTTTGCCCCAAGATACCTCTGCCCAGAATAACTCTGGGGTTTGGCTCTGCAGGGGTTTCTCAGCCTGGAGGTTGTGCCAGTGGGATGCCAGAGAGCTGTGTGCTGGGGCTCTGGTGAACATGTGACAGGGGAGGAAAAGGGAGAATACATGATGATGATGATGATGTGCTAAAATGCATTTAACGAGCTCCTGCTGCCCTTAGACAGCCAAGTGCCGGGGGAGGGTGGGCTCATGGATGGGAGGTTCTGTAGCAAAGATGGATTAGTCCCACTCGGATCTGCCTGAAAGACTACTCAGTGAAAGCACAGATTTCCAACTCCAAATCTCCAAACCTTCTCTGCTGTTTCTCTCTGGATGCCTCCTATCTCTTCCCAAACTCTCCCCTCTGCTGAATCTGGGAGTTATTAATGTATTTATTTAAATTAATAATAACTTACCCATTAAAATGCTGCAGATCAGTGGGTTCTTCCTGAAGGAGGAGCGTGTTCGGCTCTGGAGGGTTCATTAGCTATATGTTGGGATTGGGAGATGCTGTGCATGGAATGATTTATACACATCCCTGCCACTCGAGCCAATCCAGCCTAGAATAATTCAAAACAATTCCATAAATCACTTATTAATTATTACTGAAGTATTTATGCAGCAGAGGTGCCTTCCTGTGAATTGTTGGGGTTTTTTACCAGCGTTTTCTCCACGGACAAAAAAATGTTGACTCTTTAGTGCATCCTGAGTGCAAGAAGATCCAAATCCAGTCACCCTGCTCTGCCTGGTTGGGGTTTGAGCAGAGCCTCTCACTGCAGCCCCAAGCCTGACCACAGCGTGTGTGCCTGCTCCCTGAGTAATGAGCAGGTACCCTAATTAATCCTCATTTCCAGGAGCAGCCCGAAGGAGCTGCAGGATGAGTACTGTGCTGTTTGATGCAGATGAACTGTGCTTTGGTGGGAATTCAATTACACAGCTTTTCCTTGCTGAACAGAATGCATTTGGACGATACAGTAGTTCCGGTGTTAATGAGATGCATTTTCACTGCTGTGAAGTCTGTATTTCTCCCTGCACTTAGTGCACAGCATCCACATTAATTACAGTTCCAGTGGAGAAAAACCCACAGAGTTACTACCTGCATTTTCCTCCTGGTAATAGCAGTTTCCTTACATGGCCAGGAACATTATGGATTCACTTCTCAGCCACATTTTATACCAAACAACTTGATTGTGATAGCAGGGAGAAAACAACTCTGCTTCCCTTCGGCTGCTCAGGCTGTGCTGTAAAAGGGCCATTTAGAGGGGGGATGAATCAGATGCATTCAGGTCAGAACATCCTCAGAATAAAAGCATTTCTGGAAGTTGTTTGAAGAGGGTTTTGTGAGACATATGGAACTCAAGGCCAAATTAAACCAGCAGCTGATGGGCCCACAGAAAATGGAGCATCCCCTTGGGATGGGGGAGCTGTGTCTGGCTGGAGCCTACCCTTGCAGGGGACTCCCCAGCCCTGGGGCCAGCACGGGAAAACACAGGTGTTGTATTGTTTTATTCCAAGGAATGAACACATTTGTGCTTTGATTTCTTTCTTGGTTTTGAGAGTTTTCAAACTCCCAAGCCTGACAGCATGGAGTTTCCCTGATATTTCTCCAGCAGGAGTTGTGCATTGGGGGATATCCATCCCACTGTTTGCTGCAAAACCCCACATTTTGGCCACAGATTTTGTTGTCACCTTCCCTGGAAGTGTTCAAAAACCAAGTATTTGTGGCAGTTGGCAATACAGTTTAGTGGGAATGGTGGTATTTGGTTAAAACACTTGGACTTGATCTTGGAGGTCTTTTCCAACCTTAATGATCCCATGATTCCATGGAAAGCTGAGCAGTTGTAAGGTGTGTAAAGCAAGAGTTCCCAGGGAACAGCACTGCAGAAATATTTAATAAAGAAGTGAGCAAAGGTGTTGTAGCACATTGTATAAATCACTCTGTGACCTTCATTTAACACCACTGCCTCCTCACATGTCAATAGCTGGAAATCCCTTGTAGCCTCTTTAATGCATCTTGGCAATTGGCATGGAAACAATTAACAGTTATTAACAGTTATTTCTGTCAATCGTTCATGTCTTTTTTCAGGTATTTACACATTTCCCTTTGTTTCAATCTCCCCTCCCTCTCAGGAGTTGAAAGTTCTTGAATATTGGGAGTGGTTAAAAATACAGTGATGTGCAGAGTCCTGGCTTCCCCGAGGGGCAGCTGTGCAGGAGGAGGGGAAAACCCTGGGATCTGGGGCTGTTGTGGTGGCCATGGATGGCAGAGGGGCTTTAGGAAAAGGATTTGCACCGAGTACTGGGGAGAGAGATCCTTGGTCTCCGTGTGCAGCTGAGTGCATCTGGGGAAAAAACAGTGAGAAAGATCCCATCCCACTTTTCCCTTCATTCCTTTGAAAATTAACATTGCCCTTTTCCCAAAAAGGCTTCTTTTTTTCTCCACCCCCCCCGCCGCTTTTGATATTGGTGTTTAAAGCAAAACCAGGAGCTCACCCTCTCATGCTCATGATGCAGTTCCCTGTTTGCTGACAGCTTCCAGCAAGAATTTCAGGGGAAATCACCTTTTTCTGGAGCTCTGAGCACTTCAGGTGTGGTGGAGGCTTTCAAAGACAATGGAGCAGCTGTAAGACGTGAAAATCTGAATCCTTTTGAAAACCAGAGCTGTGTTTCAGCCACCCGAGCCCTGGTGCTGCTTTGCTCTTTCATAGGTTGAGGTGCTTGTGAGCAACACCTTTTCCAAGCTGAAAACTAACCAGAGGATTTAAAAAAATAGAGAATCCGTGTCTGTTTACTGCCTTCCTGGTTGTAAATGCACCTGAACTGTATTTTTATGTTGTCACCTGCAGCAGCAACTGCTGCAAATGGACTCATTTACTGATGGGGGAATCATGAAGCACAAGTCTCTGGAAATCCTGACTCCAGGAGCCAGAGCTGTCCCAAATGTGGAGACAGGAATAAACCCAGGGTGCCTTGCACTAGATGGAGCTCCAGGACAGCTGGCTCTCCTCGGTGCCCAGATCCTGCTCCTGCCCAGCACTGCAAGGTGCCTGGACACAGGGAGCTGCTGGAGGTGACCTGCACGAGGACATCAGTGACCACCCTGCCATCCCATCAAAGCCCCCAGGATGCCTTTAGCTGATGTTGTTTGGTGCCTCCATGCTGGTTTGGCTGCCTGCAAAAACAAAAAATCTCAAAAATGTGAAATATCAGCTCCTCCCTCCCTCTTCCATCCCTTTGGTCAGCCCTGTGCTGGAGGCAGAGCATCCCATCTTTCTGAGAAGTGCTGGTAGATCTTGCCCTCAGCTCACCTGCTGCTGGCTGAATCTGGAGGAATTTACTTAAGGGTGGAGATTTCTCTGCTTCTTTAAATAAAACTTGCTGGCTGGTTCTTGTGGTTCAAATTTCCCTTAAATCTGGCTTAGTACACATCTATGGAGGTTTAATTGGAGCTAATAGGAAGTGCTGGGTTTGGTAATTAGGGGGAAATAAATGGAAATGCAGCAGGTAAATGGTTGTGGTGGAGCTTTTCAATATTTCTGAAGTTCTTGGGCTCTCAGTGAGATCCTGCTCTCCAGGCAGGAGTGGTTTTACTAAAAATTCCACTTATAAATGGCACTAAAGCCTCTGTTAAAACTCCAAAACATTGACTGTGATTATTTTTGTAGCTCTTCTGAGTACAGTGCTACTCAGGAGCTCAAGAAATTGAAGCATTGTATATTAAGTGAAGGTGTTGGGCTGTACAGAGGCTGCCCAGATAGCTGCTGTTGGAATGGGGTATCTCTCTGGTTTAAGGGGTGTCTGGTATTCAGGATGGCCCCTCAGTAGGAGAGTAGGACTGGATAAAGCAGGTTTTGCTCACCAAGAGATCAGCTATTCCTGTGCGGAGCAGGGAATTGTGTCTCAGCCAAAGCTCTGCTTCCAAGGAAGGCTCCAAGCCCAGCTCTGGGTTATTTTTTAGATGAAACTTTGCTAATTTTGTGGCTGGTTTTGTATGCTACTGAAAACTTTCATGGAAACGTGGGAACTATGCCCTGGCTGAGGGTTGGGGAGGAGGGAGCTGCTCCTTGGGGTGAGGGCTGCTCACCCCTGGAGCTGGCTCTGAGCAGGGCTGGGGATGGCCCCTCTGGGTGATGTCCCTTTGGGTGCTGGGAAGTAGGAGCTAGAGGGTTTTTTAATCTGGACCAAAAGCTGAGTGCCTGTGCCTGGGCTGGGAGTTTGACTGAGGTCCTGCTGCTCAGGTTCTGTCCTGCTGCAGGTGGAGATAGGGATGGGGAGGGCTGGAGCATCTCTGCTCTGTAGAGACAGACCTGGAGAGCTGGGGAGGTTCAGCCTGGAGAAGAGAAGGTTCTGGAGAGCCCTCAGAGCCTTCCCATGCCTGAAGTGGCTTATAAAGGAAGAGGGGCTTTTCATACAGGCAGACAGTGACAGGACAAGGAGAATGGTTTTGAACTGAAGGAGAACAAGCTTAGATTGGATCTTGGGAAGTAATTTTTTACTCTGGGTGGGGAGGCCCTGGCACAGGGTGCCCAGAGAAGCTGTGGCTGCCCCTGGATCCCTGCAAGTGTCCAAGGCCAGGCTGGACAGGGCTTGGAGCACCCTGGCCTAGTAGAAGGTGTCCCTGCCCATGGCAGGGGGTGGGACTGGGTGACCTTTAAGGTCCCTTTCGGCCCAACCCACTCTGGGGTTCCAAGAGCAGCTTCTTACCTGTGAACACATCTGCCTTCATTGAGCTTTAGCTGGGAATTGGGTGTGAAGCCCAGCCCTGGGTCCTAAATCACCCCAATCCCTAATCCCTCTAATCCCTCCCACCTTTCTCCCCCCAAACTTAGGTCTTCTTCAGGGTCTTTGTTGCAAAGAGCCCCCAGGCATGTGCTCAGCCTGCCTGAACTTTTCTGTTCGTTCTCCTTCCCACGTCTCCTGCACTAAGGATCTCAGCAGGGAGGAGACAGTGCCTTGCAAATGCCATATGCCCAGCATTGTGCTGTTGTGCTTTCCCACAAGCACTAAAATCTCATAAGCAACCTGCTCGGACACGACTGCCAGCCCCGCTTCACTCACCAGAGGGAAATGGAGATTTGCATCTATTACACAGAGGCAGCCGTGATTTTGATTCTTTTTGTGAGATTAATTGAACCATGACAAGTTTTCTGGCTCACCAGCTCCAGAGCTGTGGCCGTAGGAATTCTTCCTCTTCTCCTTCTTGGAAGCAGATGGCAATTTATTCCATAGTCATGTTGGAATAATGTGTGTTTCTGTGCCTCGGTGTTTGGATGGCCAATAGGGAGCAGTCCATCTTCATGTGATTTTAAATATCTTGGAGGACCCAAATGCACAGGGCTGCACTTGGGGACTTCTTGTAGATTTGTGATCCTTTTTAGAGGAGCTGAGGCCATAAAATAGTGACTGGAATTCAGGGGGCCATAAATAGCATATTTTCAACTGTGGCAGCTCTAACTTTGCTTGACTGTTGTTCGTGTTATTTAGAGGGAATATGGACACATTTGGGTTATTTAAACAGTCTGGAAGGAGTTCTCATAATGGAATAAACTGCACAAGGCTTGGAAAGCAGCTGAATGTCCTCTGGAAGAAAAAAGAAGTGTTATTTTTAGGCCTTTCTAGTGGTTTATTTATGGAGGGAGCTCCTGCACTCTGGAATGGGGCTGGGTTGGTGGGAAGAGCATCTCTGCCTTCATGGGAAAGTCATGTGCCATGTTTTAATGATTTTTGGTGATGACTGTGGGTGAAAGTCAGGTTTTCCACAGCTCAGAGCTGGAAATCTGTTTTTTCATAATCGCCAAGATGGGAAAGAGATGGAAAGCTGAGGTGGGTCTAAGATAAGCCCAGCTCTAGCACGTCTTGCTCCTCTGCAAGGTCAGCTCTCTATTTTGGGTTTTTAGGGAGTCAAATCATACATATGAATTACTTCTTGTACAAAGTTTTCAATTGTCAACAGAGTGATTTGTGAATAAATGTTTTCATTACTTGGCTGGCTCCATGGATGGATGAATAATATCCATCAAATAAATTATTCATCCCTTTCTCTCCTTGCCATCATCAGATAAATTCCTTGTGATTTATATTTGTTCATTATTCATCTGGCTACGAGGAGCAGATATACTAGAGATGGGTTAGGAGCTAAATCTGCTTTATGGAACCCCAGAAGGGAGCTCTGGTTGATACTGGGCTCTGTATCCACACAAACCTCATCCCACGGAGTCCCAGTGCCCTCTGCGTGCTCCGAGTGGATCCATGGATGATGAGAGTCCCCAGGTGCTGAGCTGAGGGCAGAGCCCTCATTCCTGGAAGAAATCTGCTGTGTTTAATGGTGGAGAGGAGGGGAATGACCAGTCTTTATGGCAGTTTTTGCAGGATTTTACACAGCACAGGGGCCTGAGGCTGCAGACCTTCCTTCCTTCCTTTCCCAGGCTCCCACTTTGCAGTCAGGCTGCTTTTGCCCCTGCCAAAGCCACACCAGCCTCCTGCAGAACACTCAGCAGCAGGGATGGGGGAAGATTTTCCACTGGTGCCAGAGGAGGAATGGAGGGGAAAGGAATTACTTTGGCTCCTCTACAAAAGGAAGCAATGGAAACCGTCACACAGAAGCCGACTGAAGGGACAGAGATCAGCTGCTCCTGCTCAGAAGCGACCTGATTTATTCATCTGATTTTCAAGTGTTTTGCTTGAAACTGAGCCAGTTTCAAGCTTCTGTGCTTTTTTTTTTTTTTTTTTTTGGTGTTATTCCAGTTTTGAAAAGTGCATCTGTGGTTATTTTCTTTTTAAACCACTGGGGAAAGCATCTTTCAATTCCCGAAAAACCCCAAAAAAGACAATATGTTCTTCAAACCATTTTCCTTCTCAAACAGTTCAGGCAGACACAAAATGCAGAAAGTTTCACCTTTAAATAGTGAAGAGCTGGAAAAGTTACCTGGATGTGAAAAGCAAGGTAATAACAGATCTTGTTTGTATCCTTAACTCGAGGGTGCTGTGCCAGACCCAGCTGATCCCTGTGAGGGGTTTGCAGCCAGCCCTGGAGCACCAGGAAAGCTTTGATTTTTCATTCCCAACATCAAATACAGACACAAGCACTGGGATGCAGCTGAAGAGCAGGAATGACAACGGAGGGAAGAGCCCTGTGACTGAGGGGATGAAGGGAAGCACATCCTCTGCAGGGAGGGAGGAGGAAGGAAGGTGGCTCTGGAGTTTCTCCCAGTGCTTCCCAGCCCAGCCCCAGCCCATGCTGGTTGTGCTGCAGAGATGAGCCCAGAGATGCTCTGGGATGATCCTATGGCTCCCATCCCTCCCAGAACACCACACAGCAATGCCCCACACAGCTTTTGTGTCTGTTATGTGCAGGATCCACTTCAATGATCCACTCAGCTGCTGCAATCCGTGTGTTCCCTAAAGAAAGAGAATCCCAAAGAAAGAGAGTATGGCACCAGGCAGGGGACCTTCCTGCCTGAAGGACATATTGGAGTAGAATTTGTGGAGCGATTGATGGATTTTATTTTTAATAATATTTTCCCCCTCTTGCCAGCTTTCTCGGCCAGGGGACACATCAATCTTTGAGCCCTTTCCAATTCAGAATTGTATTTCAGCAGGAATGGTCTGCCTTTCCCACCTGGGTGGGAGTGGGAAGGGGAAGGAGCAGGGTTTGCTCTGCTTGTTTTTTTTGGAATTCAGGGTGCTAGGGTATGCAGGAGCTCTCACTCAGCCTGATGAGGATCCTGATGGCTGATCCATTAAAATTTGGTGCTGGAGAGGGTGAGAGACTTTTGCACAAAATTAAGCCTATTTCAGTGTCCTTTCTAAAGCTCAGCAGGTTTTGGGAGGAATCATGGGGGACAAGAGTGTCCTGAGCCTCAGTGAGGGAGCTCAACTCTTGCTTGGACTTCCTCAAGTTGGCTTTTTGGGTTTTTTTCCTTCTTTTTCCCCCTCCATACCTGGCAAAGAAAGCTCTTTGACACCAAGAACTTGGAGTTATGTGTAGGATGGAGGGGTAAGGAGTGTCCCACTGGCTGCTGTGTGTCCAGGACTGCCCATATCACCAGCTGGAGTCATGGCACACCTGGCTGTGAGTGGCTGGACTTGGGATTTTCCTTGTGCTGCCTCTCTGGTGCCCCAGATCCATTTAACAGCTGGGATTTGCTGATGTTTAGGCACATCCCTGCTCTTCCCAGAGGCCACAGCGAGCAGAGGTGTGTTGGGAGGGAGGGAAAGCACAGGTGAAACCAGCACTGGTTATGTTTGGGGTACCTGATGTGAGCACCTCCCAGGATCATTTGGGTTGGAAAAGAACTTCAAGGTCACTGAGTCCAACCTGTGCATGATCCCCACTGTGTCCCCAGCCCAGAGCACTGAGGGCCACATCCAGGCCTTCCTTGGACATCTCCAGGGATGGGGACTCCAAACCTCCCTGGGCAGCCCCTTCCAGTGTCTGACCACCCTTTCAGTGAAGAAATTATTTCTATGTCCACCCTGAGGCCGTTCCCTCTCCTCCTGTCCCTGTTCCCTGGGAGCAGAGCCTGACCCCCCCGGCTGTCCCCTCCTGGCAGGGAGCTGTGCAGAGCCACAAGGTCCCCCCTGAGCCTCCTTTTCTCCAGGCTGAGCCCCTTTCCAGCTCCCTCAGCCCCTCCTGGTGCTCCAGCCCCTTCCCCAGCTCTGTTCCCATCTCTGGACACTCCAGGCCCTCAATGCCTTTCTGGTGAGGTGCCCAGAACTGGGCACAGCACTCGAGGTGCCCCAGCAGTGCCAGCACAGGGGACAATCACTGTCCTAGTGCTCCTGGTCACTCTGTTTTGGATACAAGCGAGGATTGTTCTCCTTGCCCACCTGGGCTGGTGTCCAGCTGCTGTCACCAGCAGCCCAGGTCCCCTCGCAGCCATTCTGCCCCAGCCTGCAGCACTGCAGGGGTGGTGGCAGAAGAGCAGGGACCCTTCCGTGCCCTGTCAGTGGTGATCCCATGTGACAGAGCTGGACAGACAGCAGTGCCCACGGACCTGTGGTGGCTTTACATGCTCTGCTGTGTGCCCTGGAGCCGTGCAGGGGCTGGGCACGCTGCAGGGCAGCACAGCTGGCACTGCCTCCAGAGGTTCTGCTGCCCCCTGGCTCTGCTGGGCTCCGTCACATCCCGGCTGGATCCTTGGGGTGGGGTCAGCACACCGACACGGGGCTGGCGTGGCAGCTGTGAGCCTGTGTCCCCTTAAATCCACGGCACGAGGAAAAGATAAGGAGACGTCTCCCAGACCTCCATAAGCAGAGGGGTTTTTCTTGCAGGTCCTGCAGCACTGCAGGATAAACTCATCCTGCTCAGAACCTGCCTGTGCACAGGAATGTGTACCAGTAATTGCCATTGGTGTAACAAATCAACTTGTTCTGCAGAGCTGAGTTTTTGTTGTTAGTGTTGGGTTTTTTGAGCTTTGTTTTGTTCTTTGGTTTTTTTTTTTGTTTGGTTTTTTGTTTGTTTGTTTGGGTTTTTGTTTGGTTTTTTTGAGGTGGGGAGCATTGAGTTCTCAGCATTTCCAGTATTTGTCCAAAAACATGTAAAATTCCATCCTCCCATGAAGTTGTGAAAGCACAGCACTCCTCTGGCTTGTCCAATATTTCTTAGAGCTGTCCTGGATTTTAGCAGGAGATTGTCCCTGAGAACTGCATCTTGCAGGCATTCCCTGCACTGAGCACGATCATTGGGTGGCTGGGCCCTTGGGATACAGAGGTGACACTGAGAAGTTTTGGACTGGGAAAATCCCCATCTGCTCAAGGTTGCCTGCAGTCTTAGCCTGTTACAGGAGTTCACTGGGATACATTTGATGAAAATCCCATTGGTCACCTCAAATCAAGCAGCAGGCAGTTGCACTGCTCTGTGCTTAGCTGCTGCATCTCCTGCAAGTGTTTAAAGAAGTCCCATGGATACAGGCTTGGAGGTGGGAAGATGAAGCCTGGTAGGACAGCTGTTCCACGTGTCCCTGGTGATGAGAGGTGCAGACCTCTCTGTCCCAGAGAGCTCTGATAGGGGCAGGAATGTCCCTCACTCACACCCATGTTGGGGCTGACGTCTCTGGAAAAGCAGAATTTTCCAGCCTGTTGCTTCCAGAGTCCTTTTACCTGTGAGTGCTTTGCAGGAATGTCACCTCCCCTGTGTCAGAATAAAGGGGATTATCGCTATATTCCCTAGCCTGAAAGGGCAGCTGGTGTCTGGATGGGCTGGATGGCCTTGGAAAGGTGACCTGGGGGCACTCAGACCTCCTGCTGCTGGGCCAGGCTGTAGGAATTGCCTTTGCATGGCTCTGGGTTTGTGTGGAGGTCCTTAGATCAACAGATTGTTGTTCCACCGGTCCTGTCCCCTCTCAGCAGCTCCCACCCATCCCTTGGTGCCCTGCTGGCAGGGAATTCCCCCTGGTCAGCATGGATTTGGGGACAGCATGGTTTCTTGTGGAGCCTTGCAAGGCACAGGGCAGAGCTGCTGGGGTGACCTGCCCAGGGGCTGCTTGCTCTGTCTCTGGAGTGGATTACAAGATTTTTGGACTTTTTTTTTGCACCCAGGAAAGTGGCAGAGCCTGGACTGGCTCGTGGGGATGCTCAGAGGCAGCTTTCCCTCAGGCAGACCCCGGGGCTGCTCCTGGAAAAACATAATTTTTGTTTGGTTACAAAGGGCTCTTCCTAAACAGAGCCCCATGGGGGCAGGGTCACTTTTACCAGGGATGCTTTGTCATTTTTCTTTTACTAACAGGAGCTCCAGGAGGCTTCTGCTGAGAATTCCCCCTCACGTGCACCCCAGGTGTTTCCAGCTCAGCTGCTGGAGCTTCCAGTAACAGTTTTTCTAACGCTTATTTCACCCAGAATATTCTGTAACTTGCTTAAAATTAAAAATGTAAGAGTTGGGTAAAACAAATTGTATTTAATATCAACTTAATTAGCCCAATGATATTGCACAGATGGCATTCTGGATTGTCATGTTTTATTCAAGAAACCTTTTGGGTTTGGGATAATATATCTGAAACTGAGGCAGAATTCAGCAGCCTCACCATGGCATTTAAACCAAGTCTGCTGCAGAGCTCCATCCAACGGAAGGGTCATCTACCTGGGAAAATGAGAGCAGGGATGGCACCAGCCCCCAGAGAGCCCATTTGTGCTGGTGTTGCTCTGCACCCACCTGATTCCTGGTGGGATCTGTTCAGCCAGAGCAGTTCAGCACATCCTGTTCCTCCTGGGGTGCTGGGGACATCTCTCCTTCTGCTGGGTCTCCAGGTGAAGGCTGTGAGGAGGTAGAGGCTGCAAAGAACAGAAGAGCAGCTGTGAGCTGCAGGGAGGCACGGGGTGAGGGGCAGGAACACGGGTGGATACCCCAAGGCACAGGAAAAGGGGATGTGCTGGGGGTAAAAGCAGGAGGCAGCAGTTTGGGTGAGCCTGGACAAGATCCTGCAGCCTCTGGCTCTGGCTCCTCCCAGGGCTGGGCTGGCATCTGGGGGACACCCCTGGCCTTGGTTTGGTGCCATGGAACCCTCAAAACTCATCATGCTCAATCCCCACACTCCTCAGGGCTGCAATTATCCTGTTAGATTAAGTCACATCATCCTTTCTGTCCATGAAGGTCTGTTTTTGCTGCTGACCCCACCCCCCAGGACAAAACAGTTCTGTTTTCATGGTCTGTCTCACTGGTAACTTTCATGGGTGTTTGAGCAGTCATTTCCATCTTTCTGGGTGCAGAGTGGAGTGCTGGAAGTCAGGAATGCCAGCGTTACACGTGTCTATTTTAGGCATTCCTCTAATCACTGCCTGCTGTTGCTGCTGCCGCAAGACTTCTCCAGAACCACAGAAAAAACATCTCCCAACATCCCTGAAGAGCAAACAAGAATTAAGTTGTGCTTTGAATTCTGATATGGTCTCCTCCTTTCAACACTCAGAGTGGCAGGAAAGGGCTGATGAAAGCCCTGGAGCCACCTCTGCCAGCAGAGGAACAACCACGTCCAGCCTCTTTCCTGGTGCCTTCCTCAATGACCCACGAGTTACCAAATGTGTGTAGGAGCAAGATTTGGATGTAATCCTGATTTAAACCCCCAGCCATAAATCACTTGTTGGGGTTTTACCGATGCTTTGACACAGATGCTCAGACTGAAGCTGTGTCCTGTCCATGCCCACCCCCAGCCTGTTCCAAGCTGCAGACTTACTTGGGAATCTCTGCCTTGGATTTGGCTCCTTGATGCCTTCACTGAATGAATCCCTTTGTGTGCTGGGTGCAGCTTGCCACCAGCATCCAGCTGAAGCTAAGGCAGCTCCTGAGAGCAATTTGAATTAGTTTTTATTTTGGCCAAGGCAGTGGAAAGAGGTGGTGACCCCAGAGGGCAGCAGGACTAATTTGGAGGTTGGCATCTGGAGCTGGGTGGCTCTGAGTGTCTCTACAGCCCCCAGAAGCTCATGGGGACTGAGAGACATTGGGTGGGGAGGGGAAATCTGCACCATCCAACTTTGTGCATCTCCAGTGCAGGCAGCTGTGTCTGAGTGAGTTATGCAGGCTTCTTTGGAGCTGAGAGGGAGAAATGAACTTTTCTGGAGTGCTATTCACCACCCTGGATTTCAGTATCTGAAATGAGTGAGAATATGTGTCCTGGAAAAGCATTTTTTTTTTTTTAACACAGAACTTCCAAAAGCTAGCTTGGACAGAGACACGTGAGTAGTTCAAATCTAAATTCAGGCAAATTTAAATGTGTTTTTTCCCTGCCCAGGTATATCCACCCAGCTAAGGCAGACCCAAGCTCGCTGCTCTTTCCAATTCTCTTTCCTCTGCCTCCAAACATGATGTGAAACACTGTTTTAGAATGTTTTACCCTGTAAAACAACATATTGCACTGTTCCCTGTTCGCTTTCAATTTTATGCAACTTTCTCTGCTGGAATAGGCTCAGTGATCCCAGGAAATAATTGGTGAGCTTGTTAGACTAATGGGATTTTTATTTTCAAGGCTATAGATCAAACAAGTATGCCTGAAAATTCATTATACATGCAGTGAGCACAAAATAATTATTCCTTCCCATGGAAGTGCTGGAGGAGAGACTGTGATAAGGTGGAGCTTTAAAAAAACCTGCTTGATTTATCATTTCTCAGGCAAAGTTCCTGTGAGATGCACTAGTTCAGTATTCAGGGACAGTCACCTGGCTGGCCAGGGGGCAGGGTACAGCCTGGCAAGGACTTCGACTTGCTTCTTGGACTTTATTTTTGGTCTGGAGCTGAACAGTCCCTGAGTTCTGCTCCTCCTTTTTAGCAAAGAGCCCCCAGGTGTTGTTTGGAACAGCAGAATTTTGTGTTGCTTCCAGGTGGTGAAAAGGGATGGTTTCCCACCTCCCTCTTCTCCAGGGCTTTGGTTTTCCATCTCCTTTCCCTCTGGGGAAGCAAAGGAAACCTCAGTGTGCAGCCAGGAGGGAAGATTCACTCACTCCTGCAGGTGGACACGTGAGAAAGGGGACATCAGCAGGGGAGAATGCATGCCAGAATAAAATGATGGATATTGACTGAGATGTGGGCTGTGCTGCCTCATGTTCAGCCTCACCATCCCGAGCATTTTGGGTCTAAATTGCAGTGTCTGGGATTGTCCTGGTCAGGACTGCTGGGATGTTGTCCATGAGCTGAGCTTGAGCAATTCCATGGGTTGTGTCCTGTGAGGAACCAGGTGGAGATGCTGGCAAGGGGACTGGAGCACCTTCCCTATGGGGACAGGTTGGGAAGGTTGAACCTGGAGAAGAGAAGGTTGTGAGGAGATCTCCCTGCACCTTCCCAGAGTGTGAAGGGGCTCCAGGGAAGCAGGAGAGTGCCTCTGTCAGGAACTGCAGTGACAGGACAAGGGAGAAGGAGTTCAAACTGAAAGAGGGGAAATTTAGGTTAGAAATACAGGAGAAGTTGTTCCCTGTGAGGGTGGGCAGGCCCTGGCACAGGGTGCCCAGAGAAGCTGTGGCTGCCCCTGGATCCCTGGAAGTGTCCAAGGCCAGGCTGGACAGGGCTTGGAGCAGCCTGGGACAGTGGAAGGTGTCCCTGCCATGGCAGGGGTGGGATGAAATGAGCTTTAAGGTCTCTTCCCACCCAAACAGTTCTGTGGGTGAATTTTACCTTCAGTGTATTTGCAAATTGCAGTTTATTTTTGCATTTTTGTTTGAAAACTAATTTGTCTTAAGGATATTGTGTGTGTCTGTGTTGGAGATGTCCACATATTGCTGCTCTTCGGTCAAGTATTTTCCATTTGTACGGCTGGCCAAGGAATTAATTGTTCACTGAGAATTTCCATAGAAAAGCCTTTTATAAAAAATCACAAGTGGATACTGTCTTTGTGGGGAAAATTGGTGAATGTTTGGGATATGACAGGAGAAAGAAAAAAGCAAAAACAGCAAAGGCAAGACATAAAAAGGATCAAAAGCACAAGCTGTGACATCTCGGAAAGGAAAATGCTTGATATACCTTGAAAAAGCTTGAAAACAAATCTCCAACATAACTTAAAAATAGTTCTTCTCATTCTGCAGGCACAAAGACTAATTGGAAGTGACACCGTTTAAGAATGTCACTTCCAGTCTGCCTCATTCCCCTGGAATTTGTCTGTTGGGCCTCCCATCCTGTGCTCCCTGAGCAGGCAGAGGGAATTCTGTCCCTCACTGGAGACTGGGCTTGGTGCCCCAGCTCCTTCTGGGCAAGCAGCTCCTGATCCCCGTGGATACACCCACAAATGCAGAGCAGGGATCTGCACTTGGGATTCCCAAGCCAGGATCTGCTCATTGACCTGTTTTCCACACGTGCTAATAATTTAATAAATGATTCAATCACCAATCAGCTCCTGATAGGAAAAGCTGCTCTGCAGAGCTGAGCTGGGCACCTGGGGCAGCCCAAGCTCAGCCTGGCTGCTTGGCTTGGAGCAGGGGAGGTGTGGGATGTGCCCTGGAGCTCCTCATGGAGCAGGGGGAGGTTGGGATGTGGCACTGGAGCTCCTTGCAGGGAAATGAGCCTTGGCTGCAATGTCCAGTGGGACATCTCCTGACTGGGCCGTGGGGAAGGCAATGTCACCATGAGCATCCCACCTTGGACAGGTGTTGTGGATCAATCCATCATTCAGGGTGCCACAGAGGCTGCTTTGGGCTGGGTGCAGTTAATTCCCTTCCCAGAGGCTGCTTTGGGGTTTGGGGTTTGGGTTTGTGCTGAACACAGGGTTGATAATACAGATATTTTTTTTTATTGCTGAGCAGGGCTTGCACAGAGCCAAGGCCTTTCCTGCTCGTGTAAGGACATGCTGGGGGTGTGTGGGAGGGTGGGGGGGACACAGCCAGGACAGGTCACCACAGCTGACCCCAGGGATATTCCAGACTTTAGGGCTCAGTATATGAAGTGGGGAAAAGAAAGTGCAAGTGAAGGACATTTGGAGTGATGGTTTTTGTCTTCCCAAGTCACTGTGAGATGGGACCCTCAGCTCTTCTGGAGCTTCTGAACTCTTGCCCAACCATGGGGAACAGTGAATTAATTCCTTATTTTGCTTTCCTTGTGAGCGTGGCTTTTGCTTCCCCTATTAAACTGTCTTTATCTCACCCCAGGAGTTTTCCAGCTTTTACCCTTCCAGTTCTCTCCCTGATCCTGCTGGGGAGTGACTGAGCAGCCAGGAGGTGAAACCACCACACACAGTCTGTGGGTTAGCTGGGGGAGGGAAAGGCAGTGGTCTGGAATGAAGAGTTCCATTGTGGTGCACGGAGTGAGGGGAGGATGAGCAGGCCAGCAGCAGTTTTGGCTGAGGATTCCTGCTGGGCTGGGGGCACTGGCTGCACCCATCTGCTCAGGAAACACTCTCAGTGTGTGCCAAACTCACATCTCCTGAGGGACACCTTCAGGCCCAGCTTCTGCTGAAGTTCTGCAAACGTCTCCCTGCGTTGCAGGGTTCTTTTTGGTTGTCCCCACACGGCTGGGAGCCTACCCCCTGGGCCCTTGGAGGAGGTTCCCTCTCGTGAATTCTTTGCCAGGGATGAAAAACGAGCAGGACTCACTGATTCTTGGTCTTCAGGTTCTTGTTTATTTTTCCCTTATCTTAAGTTCAGCACGCCGTCTGCACACCAGACTGAGTGTACGAGAAACAAGGCACAAAATGGACAAAAATGGCTCCTGAGCACCCAAAACCGAGGCCTTTTAAAGCTAATCAG
>VXAX01000601.1:338975-373056 GCA_013399835.1 Leptocoma aspasia | reverse complement strand
AGAAGGAGAAGGAGAAGGAGAAGGAGAAGAAGAAGGAGAAGAAGAAGGAGAACAAGAAGGAGAAGAAGAAGAAGAAGAAGAAGAAGACGACGACGACGACGACTCTTGGAAGGCTGGAATGAGATCTTGGAGGAAATCTGCCTGATCTTCTGCTGCATCTCACAGAGACTGGACAAGAGCCATGAGGCTCTGGATCATCCTCCCTTGGACTCCCTGGGCATGGGAACTCCATCCCTCTGTCCCACAGGGAGGCAAACTCCAGAACCCCCCAGCCTTCCCCAAACACCTGCATTCAGGGCATTTAGGAGCTGATTTCCCATGGCAGGGCTGCACTTCGGGCATTTGTTTGTTTTGCCTTTACAGCTCAGCTGCCAGGATGCAAAAAAGCAATTGGTTTGGATGGACACAAGTTACATTTCTGGTGTGTGCAGTGAGAGTCTGAAGGGATTCCTGTTGGACTGAACCATCTGCTCTCCTGTGAGTGCCTGACACTGCACAGAGCCGAAGGTGGGATCACTAGAAGGGCATCTTTGTTGCAAGAACATATTATAAGCTTCTCTGTGTCTAAGCCTGCAGATGAAAATTTCCCATGGGAGAACATCCTTTTGCTGTCTTTTTTCTCTAGATAAGTTTTCTATAAACAAAATATCTGTGTGTTCTTCAAGGACATTTTTAGATTCCTCTCCCTGGCTCCTAGCAATGGGAGATATGGGTTCTCATTCAACCTATGAGCTGAAGGACTGTTATATTTTTCTGATATTGTAAGCATTCTAGGATTCTTGTACAGGGCAGTGAAGAAGAAACATCTGAGCTCTGTACGTGGGCACATTATTGCCCAAAATCTTCTGATTATGGAGTCATTTTAATAAATCATATTAGCCTTCTGAAATTATTGTCAAGAGTGCTTTTTCAATGCATGGACCACGGCAATACATCTTTGCTTCCTCCTTGTTCTCTTCATCATCCTCGCAGGTAACTTGGAGGTTGGGACACTTCACTGGGGCAGGGACACCCAGGCTGAGTTGGAAAAGGCTGCTCCCCACTTCTCTTACATCCTAATGATGGCAACTCTGCAAAGACACATCCCAGAGGAGTCTGTTGCTTCCTGGCAGGTGGTGGAAGGAAGTGGAAGCATTCCCAAGAAAAAGGGGGAGAAACTGAGTCCATCTCACCAGTGCCTCAGAGCAAAACTTTAGATGGCATTATTCTGTGTATTCCCAACTTCATGGCCAGAGTAGAGGCTGGGTTTGAAAAATGTGGATTTACTTCTTTTATAGAGAAACATTTATTTTTTCATAGCAGAGGGAACTCTTTTGAGTTTCCTGCTTGAGACAGAGTTTGAAAAATACAGTGCCTTGTCTTTCAAAAATGTTCTGAGGAGCCACTGCAAGGTTTCAGATGAGGGCCACGATTATGCTCTGGAGGTTGTCAGAGGGAAGGATGCTGCTCAGTCTTTCCCTGTTCGCTTTACTGGAGCTGGCATGAAAATGGAGTACTCTAAACCATCTCTCTGTGTGGCTGTCCCATTTGTCAGGTTCCTGCAGGCACATTCCCTGCTTGATGTTTTCATAAACTGCACTCCTCTTCCTTGGGTTCTGGTGATTAATTGTAATGGCAAGTGAAAATATTCCAAAATAAATCTGTTTTCATGGCCCTTTGCAAAGTCCACTCTGAAACCCTGTGCAGATGTAGCAGTTTGGGAGGAGGTGGGGCAGCACGAGATGCACAGCACAGCAGCAGCCCTGTGGTGCCCACAGTTTTCAAACCCAGCCTCAACTCTGGCCATGAAGTTGGGAATGCACAGCAAATGCCTCTAAAGGTTTGCTCTGAGGACACAGGTGAGATGGACTGAATTTCTCCTCCTGTTTCCTTGAGAATACTTCCACTTCCTGCAGTTATTTTGGTAGGGTCTGTACTTTCAACTAAGGAGCAAATGATTATTATTTGGTCCAGGAAACAAAAGGAAAATAAGCAGGAATTGCAGAAATGTTTAGGTTGGAAAAGACTTCTGAGATCTGATCCAACCATGAACCCAGCCTTTCCAGGCCCACCAGTGATCCCATGGACAGGGAGGAGGCAGCAGCAGCCCCAGAGCTGGGCTGTGCCACAGCAGGGATGAGGCCAACTCCACAACTGCTGGGGGTGATGGTTTGCAATGACCCCCCCACATTCCTGTATCCTCTGCTCCTGGTACCAAGGCTGCTGGTTTCCCTGGAAATGTGTCTGTCCAGCCTGGAGACTCCTCTCCATTGGAGAAGCTCCAGCAGCAGTGCCTTTCTTGCACTCTATGGATGCTGCAGGGCAAAGCCTGGGGCCCCTTGCTTTGGGTTCCTGCAGCTCTCACCACCCAAAAGAAGCTCTGCCAACACCTCCTGCTCCTCCTGCATCCTTGCACACTCTCTGATGATCTAAGAGCCTTTCCTGACCCAAATGAGCTGCAGTGAGCACAGCAAGAGATGACAATGGACTCCAGTGATCCCTTTTTCCTGCAGGAAGATGAGGATGGGCAGGTCCTTCTGCTGAGGTGCCCTTCAGCCCAGCACTGGGACCCCGCTGTCGAACTGGGCTCAGCTTTATTTGCTCTCCCAAAGTAAAAGATAGGCTAAAACTAGGACAAAACAACAAAGAGGGAGAGCCTAGGTTTTGATTTGAATTGATAGAAACCCCAGGAACCGGTGTGCAACCCAGTAAATATTGGAATGACATTACCTGAGCTTGAGAAAAAATTGACAAATTGTTAGGCAGAATTCCTATCTCTAGTGGAACTGGAGAGCAAACACCATGGAGATATCATTATTTCCTTTAATCATTTTCTTTGGCATCAGAATCAGAAGGAAAAAGCTTCAGAGTGACTCTATTTTCTCTCCCTGTGCCTTTTCTTTCTGATTCCCTCCATTGTTCCCAGCTCTGTCAAGATTGTGACAAACTTAATTACCAGCAAACAGCAGGAATCCCAGATGACATATCCATGATTTTTTCTTTCTTCTGACTTCATTAGAGCTTTCTAGTCTTTAATGTAGAGTGAATAAGGATGGGGAGCAGATGGTGCTGGTGTCCAATATCAGCAGCATCTGAGCCCTTATCTCCTCGAGATCTTCAGTGTCAGGACAAGATGTGGATAACAAAACCTCCTGGAGTGATGAGATTCGGGGTTGGAGATTCAGAAAATGGGATTGTGCATGGACAGACACAGATCTGCCACCTGGGGGGCTGTCATCTGCCAGCCTGTTCTTGGATACCTGCACTAATTCCAGTCACAGCACTGACTGCAGAGCCCAGGGCTCCTGCTCCAAGCTCCTGGCCCTGGGAAAAGGATCCCAGATAAGGCACTGGATCCAGAATCTGTAAATTTGATGCTTGGTTTGCTATAAAACAAGAGCTGGGTGAAACATTGTCATGAACAGGGTGTTTGCCCTAAAACCATGTTACTGAGGGTGTGAAACAGCCCAGGGTGAGGTTCAGTGAATGGTTTTGAGCAAGAAAAAAGATTTAAAAGAAAAATGCCCTAAAATACTTTGAGCATTTTTAAGTGAGGTTTTGCCCTTTGATCTTTTCAAAGGGAATTTTATTGTCTTGCTCTCTCAAAGATGTTTTTGGCTGCAGGGGTCTGGAGTGGAGAGGCTTTTCAGAGTCCTCACCAGTTCTCTAAGTTCAGGGAAGCTTCTGGCCAGCCAGGTTTTGGGCACCTGTGCTCCCATTGCTGCAGAAGCAGGGAGCCCTTGCTGCCACCTGGTTGTTGTTGTTGGTTTTTTGGTTTTGCTTTGTTTTTTTTTTCTTTTCATTTTCATTTTCATTTTCATTTTCATTTTCATTTTCATTTTCATTTTCATTTTCATTTTCATTTTCATTTTCATTTTCATTTTCATTTTCATTTTCATTTTCATTTTCATTTTCATTTTCATTTTCATTTTCATTTTCATTTTCATTTTCATTTTCATTTTCATTTTCATTTTCATTTTCATTTTCATTTTCATTTTCATTTTCATTTTCATTTTCATTTTCATTTTCATTTTCATTTTCATTTTCATTTTCATTTTCATTTTCATTTTCATTTTCATTTTCATTTTCATTTTCATTTTCATTTTCATTTTCATTTTCATTTTCATTTTCATTTTCATTTTCATTTTCATTTTCATTTTCATTTTCATTTTCATTTTCATTTTCATTTTCATTTTCATTTTCATTTTCATTTTCATTTTCATTTTCATTTTCATTTTCATTTTCATTTTCATTTTCATTTTCATTTTCATTTTCATTTTCATTTTCATTTTCATTTTCATTTTCATTTTCATTTTCATTTTCATTTTCATTTTCATTTTCATTTTCATTTTCATTTTCATTTTCATTTTCATTTTCATTTTCATTTTCATTTTCATTTTCATTTTCATTTTCATTATGACACCCAGGTAATCCACTGCTTTGCAGGAAATGTCAAGATTTGCCACACCTCTTTCCCCTGTGCTCCCTCTCTTGAGAGAGGGAAAATGGTCATGTGCCACTCAACCAAAGCAGGGGCTTTGAAAACACACCATACACTGGAGGTTTGGGAGAAAGAAGCAGCAAATCTCTGTTTTACCTTAGTTTTGTCTTCACCAAGCCTTCTCTGAACAACTTTACTCCCTCCTGCATTAATTTCCTCAAGCTGGATTTCTCCGTGGCTCCTGACTTGCAGAGCAGCTCGTGCTTGGAAACTTCTGGGCCAACGTCTTCTGCCTGCAAGGAAATGACTTTTCTGCCAGGATTTGTTTTTCTGGGCACTGCTGGGGCTCAGAGCACGGCTGGGGCCCCGTGCCAGCTGCACTTCAGTAAATCATTGCTCTGAGCACGATGCAGCAGGGCTGGGACAAGGAGAACATTGACAGTTTTGGCTTTGGGCTGTTCATCAGCTTCTCAGCTGAACCCCAACCATGAAAATGATTTAAACTGAAATCCTGCACTCCTGGATGATGAAAAGACTCACATGGGGGTGAGGACTTAGCAGGACTCTGGGTGTGTCTCACTGTCCATCAATTTGGGCACTGGAATCTCTGGTAAAACCCAAACTTTATGGATGTTTGGCACAGCTGGGACATGTGCCACCTCCAGGCTTTCTAAAGGAAACCCCATTTTGTTATTTGCAATCAAACAGAGGCAGCAGATGTGCAAAAGAACCCAAATCTAAAATCCTCTCCTAAGCAAAAAAGCTACATCATCTTATGATTTTATAAAATCCATTTTTCTTCCTTTTATTCTTTTTCCTCCATCTAAAGAGAATGGGGAGGTTGCAGGAGAAAGTGGTGGACACCTCTCCTCCCTGGGGCTTGTTGAGTGCAGTGTTTATTCTTGTTTTTAGATGAGTCCTCAGAGAGGGCCAGGCCAGGCTTGCCGAGGGGCGGGAGAAGAGACTGCTTGCAAGTGGCATCTTCCAGCAGAATTCCCAAGTGTGACACATTCCTGTCACTTCCTCCTCTGCTCCAGCCCCAACAGCTGAGCTATAACTTTTTAAAAGCAGGCTCTTGAATGAGAAAGCAGGGAATGGATGGAGGCTGTGCCTGATCAGCAGCAAGGCTTGATTCTGGGAAGCATGGAGGGAAGGACTCGGGATGTTCCTGGTCCTCAGGGAACAATTTCTCTGTGGCTGGCTTGGCTTCCTCACACACAGAAAACAGCCCTTTTAAAAGGCTGTATTGCTACTCAGTTTTTCCTTTGGGAGCCCTGGGATTTCCCCTTAACACGGAGGAGAGGATGGTTTAGAACGAGCAGCTCTCGAGCCAAGGGGGCTCTGGGGAGCTGCTGCTGAGGGATGGGGCAGTTCAGCATTTTGGAAATAAAAAGGAAATACTCCATGCCTTTCCTGTCTGGAATTACTGCAAGCAGAGCAGCTCTTTTTGCTTTGCTACTCCAGAGTGAGCACGTGCCATCCCTGTCCCTCCAGGGCATTCCCAGGCTGTCACCTCCTCTGCACCGCTCACCTGCTGATGTCCCCAGCTGTCCCCTCGGCGTGGCTGGCACTGTCCAAGCTCCTTGCCAGGCACTGCCACTCCTGACTGGATTTACCAGCAACAGCTCATGGTTTCCTGACATTTCTCTGCTTGCCTGCCCTGCCCTGCCCTGCCTGCAGGCTTTGTGCATCACCCCATCAGACTCTCAGTTCCCCATCAGTGCTGCAAATACAGATTTCCTGGATTAAACAGTGAAGGAGGAATGGTTTAGGAGTGCCCCTCCATGATCCTGGGCTGATCTCCCCAGCCCAGCCCAGCTGGGCTGCATGGGCACACAAAGAAAAGCTCCAAAACAAAGAGGGTGGCAGGGAAGGGAAGGAACAAGCAGAGCCTGAGGAATGGAAGCAGCAGCAGCTGAGCACGAGCCAGCCCAGCCTTCCTCAGCAGCTGGATACTGAGTTTTTCTAAACTGCTCATTAAGTTTTCACGTCACTCTTCAGAGACTCTATTATTGGAGTTGGAATTTCAGCCTGCTGTGTGACAAATCCCTCTTCCTGAATTCTTCTGGGAAGGGACTGAAGAGATCCATCTCTATCCAGACCTAAATACACCATATATCAGAATCTGCTGGAAGTCATTCCAGTTCTCCTCCTGTTGGACCACGCTCTCAGGGATGCACAGGGTGGGGTTGTTGGGGTGTCTGTGCAGGGCCAGGGGTTGGACTGTATGTTTTCTGAGGGATTCCTTCCAGCCCAGGGTATTCCATGATTCTATGATTCCTGAAACAGAGATCCACTTTGTAAAGCAGTTTATTTATGTTCCCAGTCTGGCTTGACTGGATCCACGCCTCGATGATGTTCCCTGGATGTCACTCGTATTTTTCAGACACATTCTCTTCCCATTATAAGGAACCTGTAGGATTTCTGAGGAGCTGGAGTGTGTGGTTTGTTCAGTCTCTTATTAGACTGTCAAACCAGCAGAAAATCTATCATGTTTCTTCTGCTTTTCTTCTGTATCAACAGTACTTAAAGAAAGGACATCAAGTAGAAATGAAAGAAATTTAGTTATATAACTCATAGGGAAGCACCAACAGGAAAGATCAAAAAAGCAGAGAACAAAGAAGGCAGAAATAAAATAGTCTGACAAACATTTGAATCGATATTAAAAGGAGAGAAAATAAGTACAAAAGGCTCAAAAAACCTCACAGAAACTGTGTAAAAAAGCAATGCCTGGCTTTAGAAATGAGAAATGCAAGGAATGTAACAAATGATTTCAGATCTGATCCTATCAGAGAGAAATCTGATTTCAAAAAAAAGCAGCAGCTATAGAGACAGTTTGATAAAAGGCTGTACAATAAAAGATTTGAAAATTGCATCTTCCAACTACTTTAGAGAATGGCAAAAGAAAGGGATACATATTAAAATACACTAATGCTGCAACATTGAATACAAAATGTTCTGTTAGTGGGGGAAAAAAGGTATTTTGACAGGTGTATGGAGATTACCAGCAATCAAAGTGACCCCATCAGAAAAAAAAGGCAGTGAAAGAATAATTTTAAATAGCTCCAACAACTGACTGGGAAGAGCAAGGAAGCAAACAGCTCACAATTATTTCTGTGGCTGGAAAAAGATCAAACCTTATTTCAGGGCTATTTTTATGGGAGGCAAAGTAGGGCAGTCCTATCCCACTGCTTGGGATAATAATGCAAACAAAGGCTCCTTGAGAGCACCACTGGGATAAAACCCCAGCACCTCCTGGGCTGTGAGCAGAGCCCCAGCACGGCTCCCTGGAACACAGGGATTTCTGGAAAAGTCTTTTCTGGAAAACTCTGCAATCCCATTGAGCAGGGAGAGGAGCTCCTGGCCATGGCTCACCACTGCCAGGAGCTCTGAGCCCCCAGGCACTCAGAAAGGAGATTTACAGCGAGGAAAATGCACCTTCACCTCCCAGAGCATCCTGCAGTATTGCTGTGGTTTGTTCATTAACAAAGGACTCTTGATAATAATATTAGAAGGTTAAATATGATTTATTAACATGACTTTATAATTTAAAGGATTTTGGTTATTATCTGCCCAGCCCAGAGCATCTGAAGCTCCTGCCTCAAGCTCCATCCAAGGAATGCCAGAATAGCTTACACACTCAGAGGTAACAACTTTTCACCTCATAGGCTGAGAGGAAGAGAACCCCCATCTCCTATATCAGGAGACAGGCAGAGAAAGCTAAATGTCCTTGAAACACAACTCAGAGATTTGTTTATAGAAACTTGCACAGAGTAAAAGACAGTAAAGAGATGCTTTCCTATTGGAAGATTTTTCTGCAGGCTTACATACAGAGAAACTTATAATATGCTCTTGCAACACTGCAGGATGCTGGGGCAGCATGGCCACCAAGCTACAGCAGCATTGGCTTGGAAATGGGGCTGCTGGAAAATCCCTCTTTGGAGCTGAAGGCATCACTCTAAAGTCAGCTGTAACATCTTTAACTTCTGCCTTCAAAAATCCAAACCACTAAAAAAAGCAATGAAAAAGCTGCTGGGACATGGGAAAGCAATATGTGATGTTACAGGGAAGTCACCTTTGATTGCATCGGGGTTATCCCATAATATTCCTACATTTATAGGTTATCTTTGCTGCCTGGCATCGTGTAGCCATGTAAGACTGGATGTTTATTTGCAGAACCAAGCATTAAAACTGTTTTAGTCCTCAGGCTGCCAGGTCTGAAATTCAAATGCAAAATAGCTGGGCTGGTGCACAGGCTGCTGCTTCCACAGCCTGATATTCCCAAAACCTTCCTGGAATTCAGCCAGGAATGTCATATTCCCAAAACTTTCCTGGAATTCAGCCAGGAATGTGATATTCCCAAAACCTTCCTGGAATTCAGCCAGGAATGCCTGGCAATGGAGCTGCAGCCCCAGGGCAGAGGGGATGGCTGAGATCCATCCTGACCCTGATGTCATTAATTGAACCACGGGGAAATGGATCTCCCAACTGCCCTGAAACGGTGGCAGCACATTCCAGGTGTTCTGTGGAAGTTCAGAGCCTCAGAGTTTGGGCTGGGCAGCTGGAATTCCACTGGACAACCTTCGTTTGGAGCCACGCCATTAATGACTGCCATCCTGTGTCTCCCTGCCAAGGGGCACAGCACAGATTGTCCCCTGTGCAATGATGTTTCCAGCCCTCCAGGGTTCTACATTTCATCATCATTGTCCCATGAAAGCCTCAAGCCACGGAGAAAAGAGGCTTCTTTTTGGGATTAGCCAAGGGTACAATTCGAAGGACGGTAATGGTCAGGTGATTTTCAAAAAAAAGGACAATAAATGGGAGGATTCAGAACACCCAAATGCCCCAATCATTCTTATCCATCTCCTGCAGTTCCTGGGAGTCTCTCCTGCCTGGAAGAACCATCCCATATTATCCATGGCCCATGAGGGATTGGTGTGAGGGACCTGAGACAGTGACCATGGATGAAGGGAACAGGGATTTTATGGGGGTTTAGCTCCTCTTGTGCCAGGGGAATAAGCAAGAGAAGACCCCAACCCAGAGCAGGGCAGTGGAAACACCACGGGTGGGAGATGGAGATCATCACACCTGAGTTACCCACTCACCTCTGGGGCAAAGCCCAGGAGTTCAGGGACAGCTTTTACAATTAAAAATGTAAATATCCACACACACACACAAAAATTTAGTTAATCGTGTGCTTTCTGAGTTTTTCCTTCTCATTTGAGTTATATTTTTTATTTTGTAGATGATGGGCTGAGGCTGCTGCTCTGCCCAGAGAGGAGCCCCTGGCAGGCCTTGAATGGGATCATCTTCCTGTGGTGCCAGGTACTCCAAGAATTTCAGTGGAAAATGAGGGGCCATGCAGGGCTGAAATAAATTTCTCAAAATTCCGTCAGTCAACAAATAAGGAAAAATTGTAATTTCTGTGGATAAATGAAACTCGGCTGGATCAGATGTTATTTCACAGTGCAGAGTAACTGTCTCCTTTGGGTGTTTAAGTTGTGCTTTCCACATCCATTAACACATTTCAGTCAGGTCTTACAGAGCACAGAAAAGGTTTCAAAGGTAATTAAATTCTTAAAAAATGTTTAAAAGATGGGCAGCTGGCTAAGAGACAGGCAGGGGAAGTGCTGGAGACATCACTGTGTGAGCTGGGAGTGCAGCAGCCACCAGAGGGTCAGGTGGAGAGTGTGCAAATCCCAGGGGAAACTCAGCCAGGCCCTGGAATTAGTCAAGAGACTAAACCTGCTCCATCAGCCCCAGTCTGTGGCGCCAAGGGACACACAGGACTGTGTGCTGGGTTTTTGGTGGAACCAACAAGAGTGGGAACCCTCCTCCTGGGCCTTTGGAGGGGGTTCCCCTGTGAGTTCTGTGCCAGGGATGAAAAACGAGCAGGACTCTGGATTTCTGGGTCTTCAGGCTGTTGTTTATTTCTCTTACCTTAAGTTCAGTACGCTGTCTGCACACCAGACTGAGTGTACAAGAAGCAAGGCACAAAATGGAGAGCAGGCACCCAGATTCATGGTCTTTTAAAGCTAATTAGCCCAATTAACTTCTAAAATGTACTTTGTTTCTACTTTTCTACCAATATCTTCTATTGATCTATTCACATAACACCTATGCTACTGCTTTCTCTAACCAATAATTTCATGCCACCAGTACTACAGAAAATGGAGCAGAAGAAGAACAACAAGGAGAGGAGACAACACCCAAAATCCTCCATCTTGCCTCCTATCCACTCTCATATTAAAATCCTAAAACCCTAAATTTCTCACCCTGTGATAAGCTACATTACTGTATACCACTATCTAGTTCATACCTGTGGACTCCAACTCATCCCAAAGCCTTGGGAACTTTCTCCAGGGATGAAGGTCAAAAGCAGTGTTGTGCTGAGGGTCAGGGCTTCCCAAAACAGGCAGGGAAATATTCCCTGTGCCCTGGATTCCAACACTGTGCTTCTCCTCAAGTGCTCCACAGGCCCCTGGAGCACCAGGCCAGAGAACTTCTGGCCTTAGCTGACTTTCTGCAAGAGCCTGGAGAGATCTTTGCTGTCATTCAGAACAGGAGTCAGTGCATGCAATCACCACAGGAAGGGTGGTCCAGCAGTGCATGTTATTTATTCATGGTCTGGAACTGCATTGGGCCCTGGAGAGTCACCATCCTCTGCTCTTTTCAATGCATCTCGTTTATTTATGTTTGTAAACAATTGTTTTCTGGGCTCTTTCCACCATAACTCCCAGGGAAAATTCCACTGGGAGTCTCGAAAGACTGGAAATGCACATTTCCCAGATATATGAATTTTTACTGATTGTTTCTGGGTATTTAAAATAACTCTGGCCTGGGTTGCAATTATTCTGTGAGAAAGAAACTCAGCATTGCCCCATGCCTGGAAGTGTCCAAGGCCAGGTTGGAGGGGGCTTGGAGCACCCTGGTTCAGTGGAAGGTGTCCCTTTAGGGAAGCTGGAATAAGATGAGCTTTAAGGTTTCCTTCCAGCTCAAACCATTCAGTGATTTTATGATTCAAGGGAGGTGTGAAACGAGTTTCCTACTTCCCCTATACAATATTCCATCTTTAAATCCGAGAGGTAAAGCACAAAGGCACCCATGTCCTTCCTGCCCTGCCTCATCCCTGCTGTCCCCAAGGATGTCACTGGCAGGAAAGCTTTTCCTGGTGGGTTGATGCTGTCACTCAGGCGTGGCTGTGTCCACATGGACAATCTCCTGGGGGATTTGCAGGGAGCTTACAGGTCCCCACAGTTCCCTGGTCAAAGCCCTGCCCAGCCCCTCAGCTGTGCAGATCCCTTCCCTGGGATGTGCCAGGAGATCTGGCGTGGCACAGCTCCCACACCTCCCTGGGAGCTGGGACAATCCCCAGCCCTCTCAGGGACACCAGACATGCAGGGCTCTGCAGAGTCCCTTATTATCCCTCTCCATGTCTGATCCCAGCCTTCCCCCAGGGATCCTGGGAGCACTCAGCCGTGCTGATCTGAGCAGGAATCACAGCTCAGCAAGGCCTGGCTTGCTAAGGCAAAAAAAGTATTGCTGGAATTAATACAGGAAAAAAATGGCCCCGGTGTCCTTCCTATTTTTATTTTCTTTCCCAGCCAAGCTGCCTGCTCCTTGGGATTTGGATTCCTTCAGCTGCACAGAAGGGCACGTGATTTATTGAAACTGGAAAGCTCGCAGACAAAAAAGGCTGTGAAATTATTTTGTATCTGACACAATCATTAGTGGTATTATTTCTTTTGGAGCTGGGAAGGACACTTATAAAACATCTAACAAGCTGCTAAGGAGATTGCCTAAAGCAGTGATTTTCAAAATGTGCTGCTGGAGCCCATTCTTTGTGCTCTGCACATATATCAAGCTCCAGTTTCTTTTTATGGAAAGGACTTCAAATAATATTTATGAGGGGTGTTTATGACAGTTTGATGGTCACCCTCCTCAAATATATGCTACCTGCTGATGGCATGATATGGAGATGACTGAAAGAGGCCAGGACACTCTAGGTAAGCGTGTTGTGGGGCAGAGGGGCAGCCAGAGCTCCTCTTCTGCTTTGTGACTCCCTCTGTGCATGTGCACCATGCAAACCCTCCAAATCCAGGCACTGAGCCTGGTATCAGTCTCTAGGGATGCTCTTGGAGGGCTGTGGATGGTTGCCTATGGGTATCCCACTTTGCCTGCTGCAGCCAGGACTTGTCCAGCCTGCTTGGAAGTTCTGGTCCAGATACAAGGGGTGCTGGTGGAAGGCACCTTTGGGGGACAGGATCTATTTCATCACTGAATCATCACAGAATGAGTTGGAAGGACCTTGGAGCCCATCCAGTGCCACCCCTGCCATGGGCAGGGACACCTTCCACTGTCCCAGGTGGCTCCAAGCCCCATCCAGCCTGGCCTTGGGCACTTCCAGGGGTCCAGGGGCAGCCACAGCTTCTCTGGGCACCCTGTGCCAGGGCCTCAGCACCCTCACAGGGACTAATTTCTTCCCAATATCCAATCCAAACCTACTTCCTTTCAGTTTGAAGCCATTTCCCCTTGTCCTGTTTCTCTCCATCTTTCCTGTTGGCTCCTTCAGGCACTGGAAGGCTGGAATTGGATCACCCCAGAGTTTTCTCTCTCCCAGGCTGAACAACCCCAGCTCTCTCAGCCTTTCCTCACAGCAGAGCTGCTCCATCCCTGGTGCCTGCTTTGGAGCCACTCCAGAAGGTTCCATGCCCTTGCTGGATGAGTTTCCTCCAGGTGTCTGGAGGAGGAGCTGGATGGGCTGGAGAGCAGAGCCCAGCCTGAGCTCCTGCACAAGATCTCTGCCACATCAGAGATGGCTGTGCCTCCTCCTCCTGGAGGGGAGCAAATCCAAGGATTTGGCAACTTGTGCTGGCCAGATCTGCTCTGGGAAACTCTTATTTCCCTGGCTGAGGGGGCTGTGACTTGAGCAGGACATGTTTTCCTAGTGGTGAGTGTGGAGTTTATTATCAGTAACCCCAGCTCTCACCTGGCACTTTGCACCAGCAGATCCCAAAGCCTGTTGTGGAAAAAGGTCAAAATCATGGACACCATTTAAAAGCTGAGACACAAAACCCAACAGTCCCAGACAAAGTCACCCCACGGGCAGCTGGCAGGGCTGAGGACTCAGTCCCACAGTCCTCAAGCCCAGCCCAGTGCTCCAGCCCTCCCATTCCCATCATCAGCACTGGGATGGCCACTTGTAACTGCTGAGGGTGGATGGAAGGAGCTGTTGTCACGGATACAGCATCCACAGGCTGTGCTCCTGCTCTTCCACAGGAGCTCTGTGGGCTTCAGACACCAGTGCAGCCACCAGCACAGGAAGGGTGAGTAATTTCAGCACAGACTGAGCTGCACCTCTGGGACTGACCCAGCTGGTGGAGTCACCAATGTCTCCAGCACCAACAGCTGCCAGGACCTGTTGGAGTCACCTCCCATCAGTTCTGCCCAGGATTTACACACAGCTTGTGCCCTTCCCAGCACCACAGCACCTCTCTCTCCCTGCTCCTGCCTTGGTGGGCTTTCCTCCAAAGCAGATGGTCCCAGCAGTGGAGAGAGACACCCCAGGCACACCCACACAAAGGCATCCCCTGAGGAGGCTGGAGCTGCAGAGAGACCCAGGTGAGAACCAGCCTGTAACGCTGAGAACTTGGCTGAAATTGTGTGGATTATGGGGAAAAGGTGCAGCCAATGCCTATTTTGGCCTCTTCCCATGCCCTTTTTCTTTCATAGGATCATGGAATATCCTCAGCTGGAAGCACCCATGAGGATCTTGGAGTCCAGGTCCTGCACAGAGACCCGAACAGCCCTGTCGTGGTCCATGCATTGAAGAAAAGACTTTTGACGATAATATCAGAAGGCTAATATGATTTATTAAAATGACTCTATAATTTTAGTATTTTTCTATATCTGCTCAGCAGAGAGCATTCTCCATGCTCCTGCTGCTGCTTTGTCCAGGCAATGTCCCGAATGCTCACAATATCAGAAAGATTACAGTCTTTCAGCTCCTTCTCCTACTCTCAAGGAGGAGCCCGAGGAATTCTAAAATGTCCTTGAAGAACAGACACAGATATTGTTTACAGAAAGCTTATACAGAGCAAAAGAACAGCAAAAGGATGTTCTCCCATGGGAGAAAATGATCAGAAGGCTTACACACAGAGAAACTTATAATATGTTCATAGCAACACAGCCCCACCCTGTGCATCCCTGAGAGCAGTGTCCAAACACTCCTGGAGCTCTGGCAGCCTCAGGGCTGTGGCTTGTGCTGTGCTGATGAGCCAGATGAAGCTCCTCCTCTGGAATATGGTAGCTCCCATTTCAACAGGTTCAAAATCCAATTTTCCATGTAAACATCCTCAGAGATGGAATCAAAATCATGGGATCATGGAATTATTAAGATTGGAAAAGGCACTTAAGATCANAGGTGAGAACCAGCCTGTAACGCTGAGAACTTGGCTGAAATTGTGTGGATTATGGGGAAAAGGTGCAGCCAATGCCTATTTTGGCCTCTTCCCATGCCCTTTTTCTTTCATAGGATCATGGAATATCCTCAGCTGGAAGCACCCATGAGGATCTTGGAGTCCAGGTCCTGCACAGAGACCCGAACAGCCCTGTCGTGGTCCATGCATTGAAGAAAAGACTTTTGACGATAATATCAGAAGGCTAATATGATTTATTAAAATGACTCCATAATTCTAGTATTTTTCTCTATCTGCTCAGCAGAGAGCATTCTCCATGCTCCTGCTGCTGCTTTGTCCAGGCAATGTCCCGAATGCTCACAATATCAGAAAGATTACAGTCTTTCAGCTCCTTCTCCCACTCTCAAGGAGGAGCCCGAGGAATTCTAAAATGTCCTTGAAGAACAGACACAGATATTGTTTACAGAAAGCTTATACAGAGCAAAAGAACAGCAAAAGGATGTTCTCCCATGGGAGAAAATGATCAGAAGGCTTACACACAGAGAAACTTATAATATGTTCATAGCAACACAGCCCCACCCTGTGCATCCCTGAGAGCAGTGTCCAAACACTCCTGGAGCTCTGGCAGCCTCAGGGCTGTGGCTTGTGCTGTGCTGATGAGCCAGATGAAGCTCCTCCTCTGGAATATGGTAGCTCCCATTTCAACAGGTTCAAAATCCAATTTTCCATGTAAACATCCTCAGAGATGGAATCAAAATCATGGGATCATGGAATTATTAAGATTGGAAAAGGCACTTAAGATCATCGAGTCCAACCATCCCCCCAGCACTGCCAGCTCTGCCACCAAACCATGTCCTCAGGCCCCACACCCACAGGTTTTTTGAGCACTTGCAGGGATGGTGATGCCACCAGTGCCCTGGGCAGCTGTTCTAATGCCTGACCACCCTTTGGGTGAGGAAATTTTTCCCAATATCCAAGCTAAACCTCCCCTGGTGAAACTCAAGGCTGTTACTGCTGCAGGCAGAGGGAGTGCCTGGCCATCTCAGGCCACAGAGGACCTTTTTGTCCCTGTGTGAGGTGACAGAGAGCATGGTCATCCAAACAGGAGCAGTGAGACTGAGCAGTGGGAGCTCTGTGCAGGAGGGTGACACATTCCAGGGCTGCTGCTGCCACAGCCCAAACCAGAAAGACAAACCTGGAGGCAAAGCACAACCACTGCTCCTCCCTCCAGCCCTTCTGGGCTGATGGGTCCTCCTGCAGGACTTCAGCACTGCTCCAGGGCTTGTCTGGAGGGCAGGGAGGGCTTGGAGGGGTTTTTTCCTCTGTTGCAGCACAGACCCCAGGGAACACACAGAGACATTTCACTGATTCCTCTCCTGGCCTCTGTTATGGGGACAGTGAGCTCTGGTAGCAGGCAGTGTGACAGAAGCCCCAGATGTCCTGGGTGAGCCTCCAGCAGCTCCATGGCCATTGACACAGGCTGGTTTGGCAGCCTCACCATCAGCCAGGCTCATCACCCAGAAAACTGCCTGAGACTGTGATCTTTGTGCATTCCAAAGTGGTTTTCTTCCTTTTTCTAACACTGAGTTTACCATTAGATGTGCCTGAGAAAGCACAGATAATGCCATATATTGAGTGTAAAAATGATGATCTTTGGTACTTAGTGTCTGCCATCAGAAAAACCATTTTAATAAATAAAGTCAATTACTTGCAATGTTCAGAATTCAGGGAAATTCAGAATCCAAAAGGAGAGCTGCAGACAGCTGGTCAGAGAGCACTAAACGTGCTTGGCAAAGGCTTGTGGCACCTCAGACAAACTTAGAAATTAAATTTCCCTTAAATAACCTGAAATCTTATTGCTCATCCTTAATCTAGGAACACGATTAACCATTAAGTATCATTCATGCAGGATCAGGAAACTGCTTTCACACAGTTTCACACTGCTTTCACACCTTCCCACAGTCACTGCTGATGGAGGCCTCCCAGTGAAGCTGCTTCACACAGGGCAAGGTGTGCCTGCCTAACTGCAGAGTAATTAACAGTAATTAACGAGCCCCAGCAGGGCATTGCAGCCCTGTTCCCCTCTAATTGGCCAGGACAGGGCCTGGCTCCATCCCACTGCTTCCCAGAGGTGTCAGTCCTCCCCTTGCCCCATCCCAGGCACCACAAAAAGGCAGGAGGGGGTGCTGGGTGCCTGATTCTTCCTTGCTGGTGCTCTGCTCATCTCCAACAGGTAAAAAAGGTGCTGTTCTGGAGTTTCCAGGAGGACTAGTCAGGTGTTGGGTGTGATAGCAGCAGGGCAGACCCTTGAGCTCTGTCTTTCCCCAGTTCTGCTGTTATTGTTTCTTTTAATCAAGAATTTCTTGAAGTCTTGGTGGAGAGGAGATGTCTTTTCTGGGGCTGCCTAAAAACAGAGGCTGGGCAAAATTAAGAGAGTAGAAGAGCAGTTATATTTAAGTTATAATAAGTTATATTTATTGAAGGGTCTCCAGGTACACTTTAGGCAGACAAAGCCCACCCAGGGGCTGCACTCAAAATGGTCCATGGGATTTTCACACTCTTATAAATTTGGTCCATTTGCATATTGGGGGTTAATCTTCCAATTACAGCTTCAGGTAATGAAGTCATTTACCCCAATTTTGCTCCCTCCCAACTCACTTTTGTTTCCATCTCTCAGGCCTGAGGCAGTGAGGTGTCCTTGATTGCCAGGCCTGGAGAGGAATTGTTGTGTCTGCCCAAACTGGGAAAGCAGCAGCTGACACTGTGTGTGGAGTTTAGAGTTATACACCAAAGGACTGCAGGATTACTGGATATGGAATATATGGAATATATACAAGCTAGATATATGGAAAATATACAAGCTAAAATCCTAAGACATCAGAGGAAGGAAGTACCTTGTGCCTCTCCTAAATATATTAATAATATTTGGCCTCTAGGGTGAGGAATGAATGTTCTCCTTGTTCCTTTGATTATCACAAACCAGCTGGAACTTAAACTTGAAACCAGGTAGATTTGCAGGTGGCACAGACCCCCTCCTGTGAGGATGTTTTGGGCACTAGAGGAACGTCTCTCTATGACCCTGAGGGAAGTGTCCCCTTGGAAGGGGGCTCTTTCCCTAAAGCCTTGGTGTTCTTGCATTCCAGCTGCCATGGCCTCTGCTGTGCCTGACAAGGAGGTTGCCCAGAGCTCCCCAGAAGAGGAGCAGGAGGTTGGTGCTCCCTGTGGGATGTGAGGAGTGGCAGCTCTGGGTGCAGGGTGAGGAGGTGGCCCTGCTGTGGCTGAGGGGAGCTGAGCCCCAAAAATGGGAGTTTCCTCTGCTCAGGCCCTGCCCTGCAGCTTCTGGGAGACAACACAAAGATGTGGACCTACAGTCCCTGTAACCTCTTAGGATCAGCAAAATTACCTGGTTCTTGGCTAGGAAAGACATTTCTCTAACTCAAGATCCTGGTTCCTGGCAAGCAGTGCTCCCATGGAAAGACTCCAATGTTTCAGCCTCCCTGAGACCTGCTGCTCTTGCTCTGCTCCTGTCACCAGCAGCATCCTTGCAGGCAAGGGTCAAGTGTGTCAGCTTAAAGCCAGCTCAGTCCTGGCTGATGGAGCTTTTCTTGGAATATTGGCTTGTCAAATAACCATTCCAGGTGAACTGGAGATGGGCATGTGGCAGGAGAACTGAGGCTGCCCCCGACTTGGTTGCTCGTTGTGCTAGAGAAAAACTTTCCTGGGCTGGACCATCATTAATGCCAAAGATCCCCAGCTCGTGACACAACTGAGTTATGGATTTAATTAAGTGAGTGAGCAAGGCAAGAGTTTCTCCCTCAGGCAGGCCAGGTGATTTGGTGGCAATTCCTCCCAAACAGGGAATTTCAGGGCAGAGCTGCTCAGGGCCATGTCTGGAGCTTCATGGCTGCACTTTTCTTTGCTCGTGCAGGCTGCAGTGAAGGAGGTGGCCAGTCTGAGCCTGCTGAGCTCTGCCTGTGACGTGGTTTCTGCAGCTTATGCCTCCACCAAGGAGAGCCACCCCTACCTGAGGTCTGTGTGTGCTGCTGCAGAGAAGGGAGTGCAGAGCGTGAGCGAGGCCACGGCCAGCTGTGTGCAGCCAGTGCTGGCCACCCTGGAGCCCCACGGTAAATCCCTGCCTGGGGGGGACTCTCCAGCTCCTTCCACACCTGGGAGGAGTCCTGGGGTGAGGAAATGCACCTCTCCATTGCCATAGTGCAAAACAACTGCTGGTTTATAAATAAGATTAAAGCTGGGCCCTAATCCCAGCAGTGTGGTGGAGAGTCAGGGATTGACTCTGATGCTGACTTTCCTGAAACTGATTTTTGCAAGGTGGAACTTGAGGTAAAACTGCAGAAAACCAGATTTTGACACTTTTCTGGTTTTCTCTTCAGTTGCTGCAGCGAGTGAGTATGCTTCCAAGGGTTTGGATAAACTGGGGGAGAAGCTGCCACTCCTTCCAAAGCCAGTGGAACAGGTAAGAATTAAAGGCTGTGCTGTCCCTGGCAGGCAGGGGGGCCTGGTTCTTGTGGGATTTCTAAGCCTGGGAGTGATGTAGGCTCACACACCTGAGTGTGTGATGCAAGTTGCCACGCTTGACTGACACTGTGCTGTTTGTCCTCTTGGTGCAGTTCAGAATGAGTGTGAGACACAACCCACTCCTTTGTCTGCCATTCCTCCTGTTCCCCAGATTCTCTCTGACACAAAGGAGCTGGTGACATCCAGAGTGGCTGAGGTGAAGGAGGCTGTGAGCAGCAAAGTGCTGGAGGTGCTGGAAGTCACCAGGGAGACTCTGCAGAGCAGTGAGGGGGCTGCCAGACCTGCAGTGACTGGTGCTGCTGGGCTGCTTCTGGAGCCTGCAGTGGGACAGATGGGTGCCTGTGGAGCAGAGGCTGTGCTGGGGAGAGCAGAAGGTGGCTCTCTGCCTATTGGAAATGAGGAGCTAGGTAAGGAAAGGGTGGAAGTGGGAACTATTGGACTGGGGATGGTCAGCCCCATTCCTCACCTCACTATTCTGGAATGGGGCTAATGGGAAGAGAATCCCAGAATGGTTTGGGTTGGAAGGCACCTTAAAGCTCATTCTGGGCTTCTCACCATGGGCAGAGACACCTTCCACCATCCCAGGTTGCTCCAAGCCCTGTCCAACCTGGCCTTGGACACTTCCAGGGATCCAGGGGCAGCCACAGCTGCTCTGGGCACCCTGTGCCAGTGCCACACTGGAGGTCTGGGATCTCCTGAGCCTGTTGCTGTGACATCTCTGACTTGGGCACTGCCTGTCCCCAGCTCAGCTGGCAGTGTGTGAGGAGGGCACAGAGCTGCTGCCCCTGGAGCAGCAGCAGCAGCAGAGGAGGTACTTTGTGCGCCTGGGCTCTCTCTCGGAGGATCTTCGCCTCTTTGCCCACCTGCACTCCACAGCCAGGATCAAGCAGGTCTGGCAGGGCATGCAGGGGGCCCTGGCACAGCTCCACAGCATCTTCGAGCTGGTAGGTAGAGCCCAGCCCCTGGAAGGAGGGGACCAAAGCCCTGGCCTTGTCTCAGCTTCGTTGCTATGCTGAGGAGCTTTGCAATTCCCCAGCTGATCTGTCTGTCCTGGCACTCTGATCTTCCCCTGCCACAGATTGAGGCCTTTAAGCAAGGATTTAATCAAAAGCTTCAGGAGGGGCAGGAGAAGTTACACCAGATGTGGCTGGACTGGAGTAGGAAGTATCTCAAAGAGAGTGGAGATGAAAGCCCTGCAGAGCCAGAGGTACCTTCCTGGGGAGGGAGGCAAAGGGCTCTGGGCATCCCCTTGACTTTTAACTTTTAAGTGACTCATTCCTGGTCGTGTCCTTCCTGCCTCCTCCAGGAGATGGAGTATCTGACCCTGCTCATGGCACGCAGGATCAGCCAGCAGCTGCACCTCACCTGCTCTGGGGTGGTGGCTGCCATCCAGGGCCTTCCCTGCAGCCTGCAGGACAAGCTGAAACAGGCTCTGGGTGCCATCAAGGAGCTGCATGCTGCTTTCTCAGTGGCAAACTCCTTCCAGGATTTGTCCAGCAGTGTCGTGACCCGGAGCCAGAGGGAGCTGGCTCTGATCCAGGAGTACATGGAGGAGCTGCTGGATTACCTGAAGAACAACACTCCTCTGTCCTGGCTGGTGGGACCCTTCTCCCCCAGGGAGGAGGAGGAAGATCAATCCTCCCAGGAGGAGGAGGCAGAGGCAGCAGGAGCTGGGCGACCTCCAGCACCCCCTTGTAAAGGCTAAAACAATAATTGCTGTTTGCATTAAACATTCAGAAGGTGTAAAGTGTAAAGAATTGTCTTCCTAAAAGCTGCTTGTACTGGGTCATAACTGCTTAAAGTAAAACTGCTGCAGACAAAAGAACCCTGTCTCTGATCTCTCTTGGACAGACTGGGAGTATTGCTCAGTGGGTGTGAACTGTGCTCTTCCCACCTGTTCCTTGATGGAATTCCACTGTGCACTCAGGGATGCAGGAGGAGCAGCCAGTGGTACAGGGAGGATCACAGCATGTTCCTGGGAAGTTGTGATTCCTTCTCTCTCCCAAGCCTGGAGGCAAGTCTGTGCCCTGCTGGCACTGTCCTGTGCTTGGGAGAGCTCTCAGAGCGCTGGCACGCCTTAGCATTGCTCCTCCAAGGCCAAATTCTCCTCCTGTGTTTCCCTGCTGCTGCCTGGAGCAGGTTTGTTTGGGGGGTGGAAGGTGGGGGAGCTGTGGCCTCACTGATGGGGAGGCACCAGGCTGTGGGTGACAGCCACGTGCTGCCAGCACTGCCCTCTCCTCACCAGGGCTTCTGGGGAGCTCAGAGCTCTTCCAGTGCCATGTCCAGCTCCTTCTGGAAGAGGCTGGGGAGCCCAAAGCCTTCACACTGGCCAGGCAATGCTGTGGGTTGGGCTGATGGACCAGGTGCCTGTGGGGCTTTGAGAGGAACAGCTCTGCTCCTGGCTTCTCATCCTTCTGTCTCCAGGACCAGAGGTGCAGTCTGCTCTCATGTGAGTACTGCTTCTTCCAGAGGTATTTTTTTATTTAAAGATAATTAAAGTTGTTTCATGGGGGTCAGAGACAGGGACTGGAGATGGGGCTTTTTTTTGTGGGTGGTGAATGCAGGCTTGAAGAGGTGAAACTTCCTCCTCTCTCCCATAAAAGTGACCACTTTTCCACCAGCACTCCTCATCCTCCATGCTGTGTGTAAAGGCTTTGTGCTGAGGCAGCAGTGTGTGGGCTCTGGGTTTGGGCAGCAATTATTCCTTCATACAACACAACCCCCTCATGGAGGAAAGGTTTGGATCCTGATTCCCTGAGCTCAGCATGTACCAGACAAGGGTCTTCCTCCTGTAGCAGCCAGTTTGTGCTGAAGGCCAACTAATCAGGCAGTTTCAGCTGCCAGGCCAAGGTGTTGCTGAGATGTGAGAGAGAAATTGCAGGGATCATCCCTGCACTGTGTGCTCCCAGCTGCAGAAGGAATCCTCTCTGGGGAAAAGCTCAGCAGTTCTGTCTCCTGTAACTCCTGCTGAACTTGGGGAGTGGGGATTGGAGGGGTTGGAGCCAGTCCTGCTGCTTGGTGGGGAATAAACTCTGTTGTCTTCTTAATAGCAAAGTTGTACCTTACCACATAGGGATGCCTGAAATTTAAACTTGCCTGATTAGAAACGTGAGTTTTAAGGAATAGCTAGGCATTCCTGCACTTGGTATTGATTTGTCAGTGCAGCACATCTGAGCTATGTCAACATAGTGCTTAGCCCAGCAAATCCTGCTGCTCCTGCCCATGGATCAGTGGGATGTGTTCTTGCATGGCCATTAAATGTATTTACTGAGAACGTTCCTGGCTGCCTGAGCCCACAGCTCCTGGGAGCCTCTGGGACCTCCAGTGCTGTGTGTGGCCAGAACCTCCCTGTGCTGGAGCTGCTGATGAACAGCCCAGCACCTGTAAAGCTAAAAAGGCTACAGAGACTGTAGCAGAAGAGCTGCCACAGGCTGAAATGACCTTCCTGTGGCAGCCCCTAAAGCTCTGCTTGAAAAGAGGAGACTTCTCAAGCAGAGTTGGAGGAGTGGGAGCCCCTGTCTGTTTTACTGTTTAACATCCAAAGATTCAGGGAGCCACGGAGACTTCTTACACCAAACCAGAAGGGAAAACTGAGCAGCTGCAGATGAGAATAGTTTGACCTTTTTCATTGAATATGCTCTCATCCATGCTGCAGAAACAGCAGGGGATGAAGGTGGGAAGAAGCTGGGAATGATGAATGGACTGGCATCCTGCAGTGTTTAAGGCTGAAGCTCCTCTGAGCTCTGGGAAAGTATCCAGGTTGTTCTTCATTGTCTCCATGCTCATCTGATTATCCATTCTGGTTTTGAGTAGTTTTGGATAGGAATGAGAAATGTGCTGGTAATGTGACAACCCTAAGCACACACCTTGGCAGGGAAGATGTGCCTGGAGGCAATTCCTCTGGCTCCCTGCAGCCTGGGGAGTGCTGCAGTGTTCCTGGATTCTGGGAATTATTGCCCTGGTCATTGTCTCAGCTCCCCTGCTGCTGCTGTGCCCCCTGTGCCAGCTCACTTCTGGGCTGATTTCAACTTTAAATGCATTTACAGGGGCACTTGCTCCTTGTTCCACTTTTGGTGGATGACACCACATCCCTCTGCCAGTTTTTTTTTAACATTTTAATTATTTTATTCTCACGTTCATGTACTGCTGCTGTTGTCCCTTCCATCCCTGGTGTTCTCTGCTCAAGTGCCTGACCTGTAGGTCAGGGACTGAATGTGCTGCTGTTGGGTGGAGCCTCCTTGGGCATCACTCCAGCAGGCTGACACTTCTTATGAGTGAAATTAGGAGGCATTAACCAACCTCTTTCCATGTTTTCCAACCTGGCAGAGGGAATGGCTTAAGGAGATTTTCCCAAGCAGCTTTGTTAAGGCAGTAGATTGGGAAAGTGAAGCTCTCAGGAAGTGCTGGAAGGCAAAAGCTCTGTAGTTGCTTGCAAGGAGCTTAATTTTCCCTTCTCCCTTCCGTGTTTCCTGTCACTCTTGGATATTGTCATCCCTTCTCCAGAGCTGTGTTATTACTTGCTGCAAAATAAACTGAGTACAGAACAGGTTTGGGGCCTCCCTGAAGGGCTGCTTGGGGAGCTGAGGCCCTGCGCAGCCAGGAGCTGTGTGGATCCAATTTCTGTGTCACCTTGAGTTCTCGTGATTGGAAAAATTCAAGATGTTCAGAGCTCATAGGAATTAATTTGGAATGGGATGGGTTGAGGTTGCTGTGGCTGGTCAGTGTGGGAGCAAAACCAGATTGTGGGCCCTGCTCTGGTGGCTGATGTGGGCAGGGAGGGACTCAGTTCTGCTGGTTTCACTTGGTTCTGTGCTTTCCTCGTGCCCCCTCTCCCCTCCCTCTCCTAGTGCATCCCCTCCTGTGTTAGAGGAAGCCAAGTGTTCAGGGCAGGGCAGAGAGCCCTGGGGGATTGCCCTGCTCTGAGCTGGATTGTGGCAGCCTGCAGTGCCCAGGTGAGATCAGTGGGGCTTTGGGAGCCCCAGAGGGGACANAATACAACATAACTCTCTAACATAACACATGCGGTATTCATTCTAATATTTGCGAAGAGCCAATCATATAATATGCATTTTTCACACAGGTGCTTGCAGTGCCCTCCCTTTGCAGGGCCTGTGCTCCCTGTTCCAATGCTTTTCCAGCCAGAATCTTTGCTGCTGGCAGCACTCAGCTCTTCCCCTGTTCAGGTGCTTGTGGCAGGACCTTGAGCTGGACTTTGAGCATTCCTTTGCTTTCCTTCCCTCTGTCCCCTGCGGTGTGGGGGTCAATAAATCTGCTTCAGCCTGCCTTACAAACCTTGTGACAATTCCAAACCACCTTGGCAGGGCTGTTGAAGCCTCCAGCACTGGCAGGCTGCTGCCCTGGTCGATGCTGGGCTGCCCTTTGCTGCAGGAGCAGGGCCCAGCTGCTCCTGTGGGTACAGAGCACAGCCAGGGAGCCCTTTGTGGTTGTTCTCAGCTCTTCTGAAGAGAGAACAGAGATAACTCAGTCTGGGAAACTTAGAGAAAATAATTCAAACAATTACTATCTTATCCTTTGCACCTGGTCTTGTGCAGGATGTTTACAAGAAGGAGTTAGTCCCTGTTTAACCAAGGAGTCTCCTAAAGACCAATCAAGTCTTACGTACACAAACTTCTCTATAAGAGTGTGATATTCTATTAATAAATAAGCCTTTATGCCTTCTGAATCATGGAGTCTGTGTCATCTCCTTACTGTTCCTAAACTCAACTACAACAGCCCTTGCCCTGCTGTGCTGCCTCTGGCCACTGGAGCTGCCCCTGAGGACAGGAAAATCCATTTGCAGGAGCAGTTCATTTGCAGCATTGACTGCCTGGACCCCCTGTGATTCCTGTTTTTGCTTAGATCCAGCAGTGGAGTTGGAGGGGAGGTGACCCAGGGCGTGACTGACCTGCTGGGTGCTGGAAGGGTTTGTGCCCTTCTCTCTATGGATTTCACTTTTGAATTAATGTTTTTGTTAAGCTTGCTTCATACTGACAGGAGTTTGGTGCAGGAGGCACAGGTTCCTGGCCTGGGAGGCAGGGTGGCATGGGGGCTGTTAAAGGAGATTATCTGGGAAAGAAACTGCTGGGAAGGGTGGGGAGAAGTTTGAGGCTAAGGCTGGGGTGAGGTGGGGTGGGAAAGCTGAGAGACCTGGAGGAGGGGACACCAGGAGGGCTGGGGACAGCCAGAGAGCAGGGGAGAGGCTGGATGGAAAACCAGTGGGAAATTCTCTGAGATAGACTGGGATTAAAGATGAGAATTCAGTGAGTCTGGGGGAGCAGGGGGGAACTGAGTATCTGGGAGCAGGGAATGCTGGACTGGGATGGGCTCACCTGGGGCAGGGCTGGGGCAAGGTGCAGAAGACTGGAGATCAGGAGAGGAACCAGATGGAAGGGACTGGAAATTCCTTTTTTACAGTTATTTTAAGGGCACTGTGTGTCTATCTTATCAAGTTGACTCACTGGGTGTCTCAGTGCAAGACAAAACACCATCTCTGCCCTTTGACAAGGGAGTGTTGGAGAAAACCCTATTCCTCTGCAAGAGGAACCCCAAAATATTTACATTGCATGGACCATCCTGCAGGGTGGTGTCCTCACACANGAAAAATAAACAACAACCTGAAGACCAAGAAACAGAGAGTCCTGCTTGTTTTTCGTCCCTGGCAAAGAACTCACGAGAGGGAACCTCCTCCAAAGGGCCCAGGGGGCAGGTTCCCAGCCATGTGGGGACAACCAAAAAGAACCCTGCACCTTGGCTCTGCAGGATGTTTCTGTGAGGAAACACATCCTGAGCTCTCCCAGCTGAGGAAACACCTTTTTCCTGGCAGAGAAATCCAACATTTTGGGTTTATGCCTGCTGTCCTCCCTAAAACCCCACTCTGCCTGAGGCTGGCTGATTTTGGAGGAACACCTGGCTGGCAGCTCCAGGCACCTCTCAGCCTGTGCTGCCTCCCCTCCCTGCTCCTTCTCTCCTGTGGGATGGTGACTGCAGCTGGGAGCTGAAGGTCACTTGAAATGCCATCCTCATTTAGCTGCCTCGATGGGGTAATTGCAGCTGGAAATACAAGGTTTGCTAAACAAATTACAACCCACATGCAGTGTTTACCTTGTGAGAGACTGATTGGGAACACCTGTGCCAGTTTGTGGACTAGAAAAAAGTGATTTTAGGAGTTTGAAGTATTTTTGCTTGTGATGTCTCCTGTTGTCTGCGTCTTGTGTCCCTTCCTGCTGATCCCCAGCAGATCAGGCCATGACACTGTTTGTGTGGTGGTGTGGCTGTTTTGGGGCCCCTCATCCTCCTGGGGAGGCTGAACCATGGCCCCAAGGAGTGCAGGTGAGCCCCAGGTGCAGAGAGCACGAAGGGTTTTGTGCTTCACTGATGGTCTGGGCACTGGAGAAGTGGTTGAAGCAGGGAAGGATCAGACCTGAGGTGGTCCTGAGCACATGCACTGTGACAGGACAAGGGGAATGGCTTTGAACTGACAGAGTGGAGGTACAGGTGGGAAATGGGGAAGGAATTGTTCCCTGTGAGGGTGGGCAGGCCCTGGCACAGGGTGCCCAGAGCAGCTGTGGCTGCCCCTGGATCCCTGGCAGTGCGCAAGGCCAGGCTGGAGGAGGCTTGGTGCTGACTGTGGAGCACACAGGACCGGCTGGAAGCCCAGACATCCCCCTGGAGACAACCATTGCTGCAATTTTATTTTGTATTAAATTCCTCCTTTTGGACCCAGTTTTATTCTCTGCCAACTTGATGGTGCTGGATAAGGATTGGACTTGATGGTCTTGATGGTGTTCTAGCCCCTCCCAGTGCTAAACCAGCCTTTGCATGAAGAAATTTCCCTGTTATCCAACCTGAGCTCCCCTGGCCCAGCCTGAGGCCGTTCCCTCTCCTCCTGTCCCTGTTCCCTGGGAGCACAGCCCGACCCCCTGGCTGTCCCCTCCTGGCAGGGACTTGTGCAGAGCCACAGGGTCCCCCCTGAGCCTCCTTTTCTCCAGGCTGAGCCCCTTCCCAGCTCCCTCAGCCCCTCCTGGTGCTCCAGCCCCTTCCCCAGCTCTGTTCCCATCTCTGGACACACTCCCCAGGTGGATGATCCTACTGTGCTCTCCTAAAGGCACTGAGAGCTAAATTATTCCCAGCTCCCTTTGTGCCCATGCTGGATTTTGATGGACACCCCTCTGACTGTTCACCCCTGCAGCTCCAGGGCCACCCTCAGGTGAAGGCTCTGCTTGGGTTTTGGCTTTTAATTTTACTTTCTAACGTTTCTTTTTCTTTGCTGCTCGTACTGAAAGAGTCCCAGAGCAGCCCTGCTGCTGGCTAAGCCACAATGCAGTGTTTGAAGCCCTGAAGTGCTGCTTTCCTGTGGGACTGGAAGGCTGAGTGCTGTGGAACAGCCTTCCCTGTCCCAGAGGGGTCAGGCACAGACACTCCAGACAAAGAGCTGGAGCCCAGACCCATCAATAAATGGGAATTTGGAAGAGGGGGCAGGACCAAGAGGTGACACTTTTGGGTGTCTGGCTCCCCCAGCTCCCTGCTGCTGCCACTCAGGGCCCTGTGCCAGAGGGAACCTTGCAGGAGCAGGGAATGGCTTCCCCTCTCTGAGCCGATGTTGCAAGAACATATTATAAGTTTCTCTGTGTGCAAGCCTGCAAGAAAATTTTCCCATGGGAGAGCATCTTTTACTGTCTTTTACTCTGTATAAGTTTCTGTAAACAAAATCTCTAGTTTGTAATTCAAAAACATTTTTAAATTTCTCTACCTGTCTCCTGATAGTGGAAAAAAGAAGTAAAAAACTGTTATCTCTCTAATATTGTAAGCATTCTTCTATTTCTGGTACAGAGCATGAAAAAGTAAGCATCTGAGCTCTGTACCTGGACACATTATAACCCAAATCCTCTAACTATGGAGTCATTTTAATAAATCATATTTAACCTTCTAAAATTATTATCAAGAGTCCGTTGTTAATAAACAAACCACAACAATAATCCTGAGCCCTGCTCATCCCAGTTACCCAGCTGTGCACAGAGCTGAGCTGTCCTTCAAGGAGAATTGATGGAGGGGCAGGGATGGTCCTGGCAGAGCAGGAGAGCTCAGAGGGGTGGTGGGAGACACTCAGCAGGGTGAACTGGACTTGCTCATAACCTCCCTGCACATTTCCTCCTTCACCTGGAGAAATATAACACACTTCTTTTATTTAATAAATAGCATACATGATATATAAATAAATGTCTATCAGATTAATATATTTAATTTAGTTTGATTTATTTAACAGTTTTTCAATTAGGCCCATGAATCACTACTGAAAAGATATCTGAACACATTTGATTTTCTTATTTTTCCTTGATTTTCTTAATTTGTCTTGATTTTTCTCAGATCTATTTGCTACTTTCATATCACAATTCCATCCCTTATGTAAAAGATACAATTTTAATATAAGCTTAGCGTAAAATATTTCTTTATTTCTTCTTTTTTGCAGCACCTGGGCAGAAGCCCTCAGCAGTGCAAGTTTCTTGGTGTGACTAACACAGCTTCCTGCTGAGGAGAAGCTGAGAGATGCTGATTTCTTTTGTTCTGGCCAGTGGATTTAACACGGGAAGAAGATCCAGAGAGAAACTCCCTGGTTCCCAGGGCAGCCTGGCTGGCTGTGTTCTCAGAGACACTCACAGAAACCCAGAAATTCTCAGAAACTTCTGGCCTCACCTCCCTGGACCCCACTGCAGTTTGGGGAGAAACCACAAAGGTGCTTTTTTTTTCCTTTTTTCTTTTTGATCTCCCTCTCTTTGGCTGTTTTGGGGAGGGAGGGAGGAGAGACCCGAGCAGGAAAAGGAGAGCCCTGGTTTTGGTAACCACTGCTGGCTTTGCAGGGGCTCCACTGGCTGCAGCTCCTCAGTGATCCCAGGAGCTGCTTTGGGAAATCTCGTTTGCTCCCTCACCCTAATCAGGGTTCAGCTCCATGAGCCTGCTGGCAGATAATGCCTGGGAGCAGCTGGGACAAGAGAGCTCCTCAGAGCTGCAGGAAAAGGCAGCAGGCAGGGATGCCACTGCCATTTATTGACTTGGGGACCCTCCTGCCTGCAGCCCCTTGGGCGAGAGGAGCCTGTTCCTGGGCAGAAGGACCTGCCAAGGCCTCCTGGGGGGCTCCTCCTAGGAATGGGGGTTCCAGGACCCCTGTAATTCATGCCCTGCCCCAGCACTGCAGGGAGGCAGAGGGGTTCAGCCTTTCCTGGGGTTATCCCTCCTTGTCGAGCTTCATCTCTCAAAGCTCCTTTCCTTGGGCATCTGTTACAGTGACTTCCATCCCTGGCAGTGTCCAAGGCCAGCTTGGACAGGGCTGGGAGCACCCTGGGACAGTGGGAGGTGTCCCTGCCCATGGCAGGGCTGGGAGGGGATGGGCTTTGAAGTCCCTTCCCACCCAAACCATAGTTTCCATCCTGCTTTCTCTGGAATTTGTAAAGAATTCGGCTGGAGGTGCAGCTTGGTGAATCTTAACAGCAAAGCCCAAAGCTTCTCTTTGCTCCTTCTCCTTTGACTGGAGACCTTGTGGTTTGGGAAGTTGCTCTGTTGGAAGTAGGAAGGAAACTTTCAGGCTGGTTCTCTCCTGAATCAGATCAGAGGCTCATTTCTAGTTAGGTGCCCACAGCAGTGGGGCATCTGTGGGGGAAAAAAATCCCAGGGGAGCCTCCTCCCAGGTGTGCCAGATTTTTCTGAAAGGATGCACTGAGGAATTCAGTCACTAATGCAGTCCCTCAGGCCATGGCTCTGGTGAGGATGAATGATTTCCTGGGCTCCTGCTTTTAATGAGGGGAGAGCTTGCAAAAGGTCAACCTGCAGAGCTGTCATTTGTCATCTACATGCCCAAACTGGTGGAGCTGTAGGAGGTTTCAGCATTTTCTGGAGGTTACAGAAAATTTTAATGGCCTGTGGACAAATCCCACCTCTGGACAGAAGTTTGAGGTGAGGTCTTCAGGTGATTGTGCTCTGTTGCTTTCAGCAGGAGAGGTGGAAGAAGTGTCTAAGTAGTGAAAGAATGAGATCTGTCCTAAAATAGTGATGATGATGATGATCACAGAATGTTTAAGTTTGGAAAAGACCTTTGAGATCATAAAGTTCAACCATCAGCCAATTCACCACTAACCCACGTCCTCAAGTGCCACATCCACAAATTTTTAGAATGTTCTAAAACATTCTAAACAGTGACTCCACTGCTTCCCTGCACAACCTGTTCCCATGCTTACAACCCTTTCAGTGAAGGCATTTCCCCCAATATCCAATCTGAACCTCCCCTGATGCAATTTCAAGCTGTGTCCTCTTGTCCTGTCCCTTGTTCCCTGGGAGAAGAGCCCTACCCCTCACTGCTTGCACCCTCCTGCCAGATAATAATAATAATATTTTCCTAGGTCCAGCCTGCTTTTTAACACTTCCAGACATCCTTTCTTTAATTATTTTGAAACAAAGCCAGTGATTTATTCTGTCTATCCAGGCTGTAATTGTCACAATTCTATCCTGGCTTCCCTGTGGCAGAGGAGTGTGCCAGCCCCAGCTGTGCCTGGCACCGTGTGACAAATGGGTGAGCTGGGAGGGGCAGGGCTCCTGAAATGGGAAGGGATTTCTCAAATGGAGAGATCTCTGCCCTGAGTCCACTGGTGCCTGGTTGGGAGGCACTGGGGGAACAGCGAGGTGATGCCTTGGGGGTGCTGGTTTGTGCTTCCAGGGCTTATTGCCATGGTCTGTGCATTGACAGAGGACTCCTGACAATAATATCAGAAGGCTAAATATGCTTTATTAACATGACTCCATAATTCAGAGGATTTGGGCTGTTATCTGCCCAGCCTGGAGCATCCGAAGCTGCTGCCTCCAGCTCCATCCAAGGAATGCCAGAATAGCTCACACAATCAGAGATAACAACTTTTCACCTCATAGGTTGAGAGGAAGAAAACCTCCATCTCCTATATCAGGAGACAGGCAGAGAAATCCAAATGTCCTTGAAACACAGCTCAGAGATTTGTTTATAGAAACTTGTACAGAGTAAAAGACAGTAAAGAGACGCTTTCCCATGGGAAGAATTTTCTGCAGGCCTGCATGCAGAGAAACTTATAATATGTTCATGCAACGAGGGCTGGCAGCAGGAGGAGGAACTGGGCATCCTGGTTGGTCACAGCTGGAAGTGGCACAGCCCCAGCACAGGAAAGGGCCCATGGAGCTGGGCTGGCTGCTCTGCACAGTCAGTGCCCAGCTCTGCACTCTGTGATCCTGGAAATCACAGCATCTCTGAGGTTGGGAAACAGCTTCAAGACCATCAAGTCCAACCTTTGACCAACCACCATCCTGCCTCCTAAATCAGATTGTGGAATCTGCTCTCTTTTTTTTGTTTTACTTTTTGAGCCTTCCATGTGTGGTGACTCCACCACTGTCCCAAGAAGCTGTTCTAAGGCTTTCAATGAAGAATCTTTTCCAGATCTCCAGCCTGAAGCTCTCCTGGCATAACCTGAGGCCATTCTCCCACGTCCTATTGCAGCTCCCTGGTTGGAGAGAGTTATGGTGGTTTGAAGCCAGAGCAGTGATTACAAAGACTCCATCTCCAGAAGGTTTTATTAGGCTTTATTATGAAAACTCCATGATACCAGAAGGCTGAAGCTTATAGCTTGCTTCATAACTTGCTACAAAGGTTAAGATTATTTCAGAAGGCTTACAGCTATACAAGTGGAACACCTCTATAATACTAAATTGATTGGCTGGTAACCAAGACCAGCTCCCTCTTACCATTAGTTAAGAGAGAGAAAACTATCTCTCTATGTTTGTGGGAGCAGAACAGAAAAACAACACCTGTGGCCTTGAGCAGGACACAGCTCAGAGATGTTTATAAAATCTCTCTTTGAGAAAGTGAAGTTTCCCTTGGGAAGAAAAAACCTTAGCAAGCTTTCAGCTAGGAAAGTCCAGAAACCCAGTAGGAAATTACAACAGAGGGTGACCCTCACCATGCCACTATCTCCTTTCAGATAGCTGTGGAGGGCACAATTGAGATCCTTTGCTCATTTCTGTCTCTTTTCCCATTTTTGAGCCATTTCTGAGGTCCTTTTCCCATTTCCATGACTTTGCTGAGCACCTTCACACCATCACTGTCTGAAGTGACCTGGGTGTGAGGCAGTGCCTGACTTGCAGGGGTTGCTTCTCTGTTTTAAGATGGGAAGAAAATCATTCTGCCCCCATCCCAGATGTGAAGGCAAAGGCTCAGTGATGGCCAGGAAGTCCCTGGGGAGGCACTGGAGATGTCAGAGGGGCAGCAGCCTAACTGGGGTTACACAGCTGTACCCAGATGTGCTGCCACTCCTGGGGCTGCTGAGCACCTTCTCTCCAGGAGCAGGGAACACACCCTGGAGCTCAGTCAGGTGGTGGCAACTCCTGGAGAGGTGTGACACAGACATCTGTCAAAGCTGAGAAGGGATTTCAAGAGGATTTTACAGCACTGGCACAATTTGTGAGGCCATCCTTCCCAGCAAACACAGCTCTTGCTACCCCAAAGAGGTGCAGAAGAGCAGGGACACTTTTGGGATAAAGTGAGGATGTTACTGCTTCCTCCCAGGTCCTTCTGGGGCCTGGGCAGCTCTTTCAACTCTCCTGTAACTCGGGGTGATTTGTGTGCTTCTATGAGCTCATTTTAGCATTTCTCTGAAAATCCACAGCAGTAATTTAGTAAATAGAGAATTACCAGACCTGAAGTACTCTAGCCCTGGCCAGCTGTAATTTGCTCTGGGTAATCACTATTCTGCTGCTTCTCTCTGCTAGCTCTGAAAGTGCTAGGAATTTAGAGTAGGAATCAATTAAACAGCAAATAGGTTTCTTTGTCAAAATCAATTAAGTCCTCCTCCCAACCAGTGCAATGGTCTCCCCGGAATTTCATATTCTGCTTGGCTGCTGTTTCCTCAGCAGCTTTTGCTGGATAATGTTGATGTTTTATAGCTTGATTTAAATCATATGGATCAATGCATATGCATCCCTTATTTGGATTTTTCAATTACAGCCGTGTATTTAGCCTAAATGAATTATCTGGGTTGTAGTTGCAGCTACACAGAGAATTTTTCATAATGCCCAATTCAACTCCTACTTTCTCTGTAAGCATAAATGATTTCTTTGGGGAGAAGGATCATTAGGGTTGTTTTGCCCTTCTTGCTGGAGTCTAGGTCTTCCAAACGGGCCAGATCAGGAATTTTCAACCATCTCCAGCCTGTGGATTCTACTTCAGCTTTGGGTGGAGAAGCAAACACCTGGGAATTGTGGATTGTGCAGCTGTGTGGATGAAAGCCATTTTTTTAAGTCCCTTGTGGACTCCCCTGACCTGGCTCATGGCCCTCTGCCCACTGTCCCCTTCCAACAGCTCTCAGGTCACAGCCTGAGATCCCTGACCTGGATCTGAGCTCTTCCTGTGCCATCTGGCTTTCAAACCATCCTTTTCCCTGCCTGCTGTGCCTCTGACCAACCCCTGTCCATCTGCATCCCTAAACCCCGAAATGCCTTTGGGAATCTGGCCCTCAGCATGCCTGAGTTTCCATGGCACCACTGAAACAGGACTTGGGCTCCTAAATCTGCCAGGTGTGTTTGTTTTCCATGTTCCTCACAGGTCATTCATCCCCAGTCCCTGTCTGGGAGAATGGAAGTTCTGAGTTTTAAGCCAAGCTGTGGCTCATCTTTAAATCAGAATATTAATTATAATATATATTAA
>VXAX01000601.1:288325-338869 GCA_013399835.1 Leptocoma aspasia | reverse complement strand
ATTATATATATTATAATTATATATTATATCTATAATATATATTCATTACAATTGGAATCAGAAGATTAATTATAGATATAAGATATTAATGACCTGGGACTGTGTCAGGGGAGGATCAGGCTGGACTGTGGGTACAGCCCCTCCAACCACTCTTTACCTATTTAATTCTTAAAACCCCATGGTTCCTGCAAGCAAAGGTTGTGTTAAATCCCTGCTGCCATCCAGGGGAGCTCTGTGTGCAGACCAGACCTTGCCAGCAGTGGGAAAAAAATGGCAAAAAACAGGACTTTTACTTGTATTTTATAGAACTCGAAATTAGTAAATATTAAAAAGTCCAGAACAATGTAACAGCTATTTTGGGTTTGAATTGAACTCTAGGGTTCCAATTTTGACAAATTAAATCTAAAAAGGGGGGTAATTGCTAAAATGGTGTGAATGGTTGATTTATTTTTCCATGTGACAGCCAACCCCAAACTTTTTCAAGGAACTGTTGAACTTTGGAGAGCTGAAACAACACTCACAGTCCATCTCCCAAAAATCCAGCTCTTAAATACTTCATGTGGCTCAATGCATGCTTTTCCACTTAATGCAAAACTTCTCATGCTAAAAATAGAGCCCTGGGCTTATAAACTGCTCAAGAAGTTGGTGTCATCTGAGTTTTCTTGCTTGAGGGGGTTTAGGGGATCAGCCAGGTGCCCAGGTATTGCTGTGGTCCGTGTGGTGACAAAGGACTCTTGGCAATAATATCAGAAGGCTAAATATGGTTTATTAACATGATTTTATAATTCAAAGAATTGGGCTGTTATCTGCCCAGTCAGGAGCATCGAAGCTTCTGCCTCCAGCTCCATCCAAGGAATGCCAGAATAGCTCACACAGTCAGAGATAACAACTTTTCACCTCATAGGTTGAGAGGAAGAAAACCTCCATCTCCTGTATCAGGAGACAGGCAGAGAAATCCAAATGTCCTTGAAACACAGCTCAGAGATTTGTTTATAGAATTCTGTACAGAGTAAAAGGTGCTTCCCCATGGGAACCATTTTTCTGCAGGCCTGCATGCAGGGAAACTTATAATATGTTCACACAACACCCAGGGAAGTGCTCTGGCCACAGCAGTCCAAGGAGAGGCCCTGGATGCCTCCATGGTAAATCCCACGTTTCCAGCTGGGAAGCTTTGTATAAACAATTCCCTGTTCCCTGATCAAAGCCACTTCCCAAGCTCCTGTTCCTTCCTCCAGGCCTGTGAGCCTTTCTCTAGCTCTTGCTCTTGGAATTCACCAGGACTGGAACTCCTCCCAGCTGAGGCAGGAGCAGAGGGGACAGGAGGGGACAGGGCTGGGCCCAGGCTCCAAATCCTCCTCCAGGGACAGGAACTGTGTCCACAGGGTGTCACTGACATTTTGTGGGTCCCTGGGTGAAAAACCTGCAAAGGCTTTTCTTCCCAGGGAGAAGCACATTCTCAGCACAGAGTTTCTATAAACAATCTCTGAGCTGTGTTCTGTTCAAGGACATTCTCCCTCTGGCCTGTCTGTGGGAGGAAGCTGGGGTTGGTTATCAGTTCTCACTTTTGGTATCACATGGAACAGGAGAGAGAGAGAGAAGGATTCTGCCACAGACAGAGTCACAGCATTCTGAGATTCTTGTACAGGGCAGCAAGAAGAAAGCATCGGAGCTCTGTACATGGGCACAATATAGCCCAAGCCTCAGAACAGTGGAGTCATCTTAATAAATAATATTTAAGCCTTCTGATGTATGGAGTCAAAGAGTCCTGATCCATCTTGTTGGGCCATTCACAATACACAGGGCTCTCCCAGAACCCTTTCCCAGCAGGGTTTAAGGCCCCTCCTGCCCCCAGGGCTTTGACAGATTTCAGGAGGTGGTGGCTCCCCAGCCTTTGCTCCAGTGCAATTCCATCCCTTAAACAGGGGGATGTTCCAAGGAATAGAGGAGCCAGGTGTCACTGCAGGATGTGGTTGGGATCCTTGCAGGAGAGGTGACCTGGGCCTTGCTGTGTCCCAGGTGAGCATTCCCAGGCTCACACCTGCCCAAAGATCCATGTTATCCCATTTTGTGACTTCTTCTTTGCTTCCCCTCTCTTTCCTCGCTGTTTTTCCTCTGCTGCTGGGGGAACCAGGGAAATCACCTTTTGGGGACCAGTTTGCCATAAACTGGGGGAATGCACAGATTTCCATTAGCCAGTGATTCATCACTTTATTGCTGCTGGGAGACCAAGGCATCCCTTTAATCCCTGGAATTCCCATAGGCCAGTGCTTGAGGGGGTATTCAGGCTCCTGCCAGCATTAGTATCTGACTTTCCCTGCCTCCCTTGCTGCTGGGCTCTGTTTGCAGGGCTCTGAGCAGCCTCTGCCATCTGTTAATTTAATAATTGCCTAATGTTGTAATACACACGTGCTCTAATGGAGCAATTTCCCACTTCCCATCCTGGAATCTGTTTCAGCTGTCAATATTTCTTTACAATGTCTATTTTTTCAGGGTTTTTTTGAAAACAATGGCGTGATTACAATAACTTCAGTTAAGCCTGGTCCTTCAGCAGCCTGGCACAGTAAATATTCCAAAATCCCCATATGTCTGAAACAATCTGGGTAGTTTTAAAATATTAAAGTAACACATCCCCATTCACACAAAATGGCAGGCCTGATGGTGCAATTATCCAGTCTATTAATTATTATCTGGTCTGCTTAGAAAGTGAAAACTCTTCTTCAAATGGCATCAAGTGAGATGAATGTAAATTAAGAAGGGTCAGGTTTATTTCATGTCCACTGCAACTCTAAAAAAAAGCCAACTAAAAAAGGCTAGACCACGAGGCCAAATAAATGTGGGGGATGCCAGCTGAAGAAATGGATTTATTCCAGCACAATCCTGTCTATGCTGATGCTGCTTTTCCTGGTCTGCAAACTTATGTGAAGCTCATCTCAGAAGGAAAAATAAATAAAGCCACGATTCCATGCTCCTTACAGAGCAGGAGATATTTATTGTAGGGAGCATAAATGCTTCAGTTTCACTTGGGTGCCTCAGCTTTATTTAGATTTGCCATGAAATCTCTGCTAGGCCAGGCTGCCCTGGGCAGGAAAGGCCAACACCAACCCTGAGAGCCTCGTTAAAGCTCCTGCTGCTGCCATTCCTCCTTCCCTGGGCAGCTCCTGCCTTTGGATGGCTCTGGAGCTTTGCAAAGTGAGCACATAAAGGCAGCAGGAGCCCCTGTGTTTTCAGCCATCTGTGCCCTGCTCTTGGCTCCATCCCCTGCTGCCTTCCCTCCTCCCTGGCTGGCAGGTGCTGCATCCTCCTGGAGAGCTCCCAGCTCATGATCAGCCCTGGGGCTGCTGTGACCATCCTCACTTGGCTTTCCTGCTGAAATCCAAATGCCCACGGCTTGGAGTTGTGCTGGGACTTCACAGCAGAGCGGGGAGGAGCTTTAGGTTGTGAAAAGCTGCGAGTGTAAATCCATGTTCTTCCCTCTTAGGTTCCTCTAAAGCCCATGGAGAGAAGCTGGCAGTGGGACATTTCTTCCATTTTGGGCCTGGAGATAAGATTGATCCTCCCTTCTTTGGATTTTAGTCCAAATGGGATTCTTTCAAATTTAGAATTTCAAATTCCCAGAATGGTTTGGGTGGGAAGGGACCTTAAATCTCATTCCAGGTTGACACCTTTCCCTAACCCAGGCTGTCACCTTGTTTTGCACCTTCCTGCCCCTGCTGGTCCTTGTGGGATCTTGCCTCCCAGTCTCCTGCAGAAGGAACACATGTTTTTTTCTTCTTTGCTTTGTTGGAAGACTCGTGGAGGATTGTGCTGGTGGTGAAAGGGGAATTAAATGCAGATTTCCCAAGCAAAAGGCAAGTGGGCATTAGGCAACACTTCCCCTTTAGGGATGTGAGTTCAGGATTTGCAGAGTGCTGTGAAATCCCCTGGGATGGAAGCTAATGGGAATGTGACAGCTATTATTATAAACTCCCTCAGCAAACTTGAACTTGCCCACGTGTCTATTCAAAAGCTTATTATAAATCAATTCCAAATAATTGCATTATGCCCTTTGTATTGGTGGATTTTCCACAGTAATTGACTTTACAGAAAAGACACCTCTCAGCTTAGCGAGGGGTTTGTGGCCAGCCCAGTGCCAGGAAAACTGCAGGATTCTGCGTGAAAGCATCTCTGACAGAGTGCTGGGGAATGAGAAGCAGCCCTAACAATGCTTCCATTACCAGCACCTCAGGGCTAATCCAGCTACCAAAGGGTTTCATGCTGAGGGAGTTTCCTGGGGATTCAGCTGCAGCTGGAGACAAGAAGTGCCAAGTGAGGGTTTGTAGCTCAGGGTTAGGTTGGTGAAAGTGTAATTCTTGAGTGTTAAAAGAGTGTTCTTAGTGCAAAGAGAGAGGGGGAGATGTCGGAATCCAGGGCACAGGGAGNAGAACTCACGAGAGGGAACCTCCTACAAGAGCCCACAGAGTAGGTTCCCAGCAGTGTGTGGGGTTCAACAACAACCACCAGAAAGAAAAGACCTCAACGTCGAGTTGAAATTTGAGATTGTCACCACGCTGAGTGGGTCTTGGGGGTGGAAATAGCCAAGAGACGCCAGCGTTTACCTCACCAAAACCTCAGTGCTAAAAATCCTGCCTGTCAGCAGGTGTGGGACTGCTCAGAGCCCCCCTCAGGTGTGCACCCCTCTCTGGAGAGAGGCTGAGAGAGCTGGGGCTGCTCGGCCTGGAGAAGAGAAGGTTGTGTGGAGACCTCCCAGCACCTTTCCAGGGTGTGAAGGGGCTACAGGGAAGCCAGAGGGGGACCCTTTGTCAGGAATTGTGGTGACAGGACAAAGGGGATGGGATCAAACTGAAAGAGGGGAAATTTAGATTAGATAAACACATCACATTCTTTACTATGAGGGTGGGCAGGTCCTGGCACAGGGTGCCCAGAGAAGCTGTGGCTGCCCCTGGATCCCTGGAAGTGTCCAAGGCCAGGCTGGACAGGGCTTGGAGCACCTTGGGACAGTGGAAGGTGTCCCTGCCCATGGCAGGGGTGGCACATTGAGGTTCCTTCCAACCCAAAACACTCTGGGATTCTGTGACTTCATGCCTGACATTTTTCAGGCTCCAGCTCGGGGTCATTCTTTGGTCCTGCAGTGCAGCCCCTCAGCCTGAGCATGTGGGAAGGTTTAGGGTCACATCAGCACTTCCTTGTGCCTCTTGTGGTTGAACAGCTGGGGTTCAGAGCAGGTGTGGGGTGAGGAATCACACTCAGTACATCCATTAGCTGAAAGGAGGAGCAAGGAATGGAGCTGCCAGACCATGGCAATTGAGGTCATAGAATATGGAATGTCCTGAGCTGGGAGGGACCCCCAGGATCACCCAGCCCAGCCCCTGGCCCTGCACAGACACCCCAACAACCCCACCCTGGGCATCCCTGGCAGCGCTGGCCAAACGCTCCTGGAGCTCTGGCAGCCTCGGGGCCGTGCCCATTCCCTGGGGAGCCTGGGCAGTGCCAGCACCCTCTGGGGAAGAACCTTTCCCTGAGATCCAGCCTGAGCCTCCCCTGGCACAGCTCCAGCCATTCCCGGGCTCCTGTCCCTGTCACAGAGCAGAGCAGTGGGGTCTGACCTCAATGTCCTCTGCTCCAGAACAGACCAAGTGCCCTCAGCTGCTTCTCATGGACCTGCCCTTCACCATCCTCATATCCTTCCTTTGGACATTCTCTAACAGCTTTTAAGTTAGAAGTAAGTAAGAAAAAAGATAATCGATGGTCAGAAAAGATGCAGGAAAATCCCCAAGTCAAGCATCTGAAAAGAGACTTACCACTCTCTGAAGAAAATCTGGGATTGTGTTCCCCCTTTATTAGCATCAGAATCCTTTATTTAGCCATTAAAGCATTTTCCCCTTGTCTAAATATCTTGTAATAATATTTCTGGCAGTTTTGAAATGCTACTTTAAAAATTCTGAGGCAGGAAATGGCCAAGATTTGCCCTTTCACAGAAAGATAAATAATAATGTGGAAAAAGAAAATAATCATCTTTCCTTTGAATGGAAATGTTCTGAAACTTCTGCTGGCTTGCTGAGATTTCATTTCCAGTGAGTGATTTTTTTGGAAAACAAAAGGACTTTAGGAGAAACTTGTGGAATTGCTACTGTAGGGCCATGGAAGAATGACAGGATTCCCAAGAAAGATGTGTGGCCATCGGTCCCATGTCTCTGCACATGTAACATTCTGTGCTGGTGGATTGGGAAGGCTCATCCAGGATCTTCCCTGAAAGCTCACTGAGGAAGCAGCTGAATTCCACAAACATTTTGAATCCAGCCTTATTCAAGCATGTGCTTCCAGGCACTGTTGGGAAACTGATCCTTAAACCACTAAATGATCACCTGGAGGGAAAAGACTGCTCCAGCTTCATGTACCTGTTCCAGTTTTTTTGGTTTGTTTTTTTTTTTTTTGGTAGCAAACAAGGAAAGGGGTGAAGTTGTGCTGAACAGAAACACACTGAAACCCAAAAAATCAATTCCCTCAGTGGTTACGAGGAATCTTTCCTGCATTCATAACAAAGCCAAGATTAATTGGGGGACACTGGTCACTAGGAAAAAATGGAAACAAGCAGCCTTTCCATGGATTCCGAATAATGAACATTCTGCCTCAGTAATCAATAACTCTAAGCAGCTTAACAAGCCTGGCTTTGCTGTAGGACCAGCTTAGGCCTGGAACCAGAGCAGCTGTGCTGGAGATTTTCCCAGAGCCCTGGGGTGATTTCTGTGTCCTGCTCTGGAACAGCACAGGCACTGTTAAAGTTCCCAGTGCTTTTTGCATCCCAAGGATTGGAAATGTTGCACCAGCACAGCCTCAGCCTCTGCTGTCCCCATGCCACAGGGCAGAGTGGGGGTGGAGAAGGAACCTCGAGAGACCGAGGTGTAAAATTCAGCTGCAAATATCAAATCCTTCTGTCCTCCCAGAGATTTCCAGGCTGGAATTTCCTCTCCTGGTTTAACACAGAGACACAAACATGCTGTCTAAACTTTAAATCTGGCTCTAGTTTTGATCATATTTAAGGCACCTGAACATTTTCCCCACAGCTGCTCATCCCTTCCTACGAGCACATCGCAGGTATCCTGCACTGAGACAGGAATACAAATAGTGTCAAAATATTGGTAAACCTCTAAAACCCCCAGGGATCAGAGATGAAATGAAAACCCAGAAGAAGCAATAATAAATCTGAAATAACTTTGCTCGCAGTCTCATATTTATAATTTCATCTCCAGTCTTTGCAAATATGGAATTTGCGGAGCAGCGTCTTGGTAAAATCAGAGCATCTCAACATCTTAATGCATGGAAAGGGCCCCTCTGAGAGCTCACCTGCCTCCCTCTCCAGTCCTTCCACATGCTTCTCTCAGCACAAAATACAATTAGGAAAAAGCTGTGAGTTTGAAAAGGTGTTGCAATAAAATAAAGAAAGACCTCGGGAAGGCTTTGGAAGCTTGATAGTAATCAAATCCACTGCAGAAAGGAAAATCAATGTTGCTATCTTTATATATCAACATAAACATTTTTATTTCATTACAGCAACAGGAAGGACAAAGTGTAATGAATCAAGAGGGATTTCAGGAGGGGAATGAAGATGAAACAACCCAGCTTGTCACTGTTCCTGTCTCGTGAAGGATAACCCTGTCTCTCCAAAACACTGTAAATCTTTCACCTGGGAGCCTTTGCAGCCCCAGGCAGGAAGGAGAGCAGACCTCCAGCAACAACTCATGGCCAAATTACTGCCACTTCTCTGATGGGGGGCATTGATTGGGGTGTGTGAGGTGCTGGGGCTGGGGCTGTCCACATCCCTGGGGGCTCCCTGCTGCCAGAGGTGGGATCCAGATGTTCTTTGGGACAGAAGCTCCAGCCTGTGGGAGGGGGTCTGCCCTGATACCCCCAGGGGTACCAGATCTGGAGATGGCCCAGAGGACACAGAAAGGACATTTCTGTTCAATGGAAACGTGATTATTTTCTTTTTGCACATTATTGTTTATCTTTCTGTGAGAGGGCAAATCCTGGGCATTTCCTGACCTGAAGTTTTAAAAGCAGCATTTCAAATGTTTCCAAAATATCACAGTAAGATACCCAGAGAAGGGGAAAATGCTTCAATGGCTAAATGAAGGAATCTGATGCTAATATAATGGAAACACAATCCAAGATTTTCTCCAGCCTAGCCCTGCCAGCACATGGACAACAAGGGCTGAGGCCAAGCTCAGGAAGTCCTGAGGGCTCAATCCTCCCTGGCAGTGACATGGGACAGGTTCATGTCAGGGTGGGACTGAGCTCAGAGTGTCTCAGCCAGGCCCTGAGTAAAATTCTGCACCCTCTCTTTGGCAAACAAAGCAAAACGTTCCTAAATCCTCCCCCCAGGCTGAATGTCCTTCACATAACAAGTCAACAAACAGGAGGGAGCAATGAATATATTTGCAAAAATGGGTTTGGCTTGTGGACAGAAGGACTGAACCACTGAATAATGTATTAACATGAGCAGCTCTCCTCTGAATGAGGGAAGGCAGATTTAGATACATGAGCAGGTCAGGCATCAGAAATTTTGGTTTGTGCAGAGTTTGGAGCACAGAATGCCGACTCCATTTCAATTAAAAATAATCTTATTAATTTCTGTTTTAAATTGTATGGAAACAGCAATGCTCTTGTAGCTGCTTCAGAATAAAACTGCTCAGCTTGGCAGCACAGACTGAGCTTCCCTGTGTTTTGGGGGTCGGTGAGGACCCTGAGGTCCCCATGGCTACTGGCCATGGGGACCTGGTCAGCTGCAGGAATGGGCTGCTGGGAGCCTCGGAAAGGTCAATACATACAAAAGCAAAATCCTGGGAGGAACAGCAGGAGCTGACACTGCTGGATCGAGGGAAAGATTTGCAGGAAAAGGTGCTGGGGCTGCTGGTGGACAAGTCAGGGCTAAAGGGACTCTGAGCCCCTGCAAAAGCTGTTAGTGAGGGTGGCAGTGTGGCAAGGAAAGGGATCCCTGCCCTCTTGGATCCCAGTGCAAGGCCAGTGGGTCCAGCCATCAGAATGGTCAGGGATGGAGAAGAAAATGGTCAGGGATGAAGAAGAAAATGGTCAGGGATGGAGAGGCTGAGGGGGCTGGGTCTGTTCAGCCTGAAGAAGAGAAGGGGAAGCTGAGATCTCACCATAATCTGCAATGGCCTGACAGGAGGGGGATGAGGTGGCACTTCTCAGAGTGGGAAGAGGTCAGAGTCCACAAGTGGGGCCAGGGGAAATCCTCGTTAGACAGAAGGGGAAAAGAAAATCATGCTGAGGGTGATCAGACACTGAACCAGGGGTGCAAGAGAGGCTGTGAGATATCAAAAATTCAACTGGGCAAGGCTTGGAACAGGAGGCCATGGATCTGCAGCACATGTGGAGCTGGATTCACATCCAGCTGAGGGATGCAAAGCTCTGAGAAAGGACAGGCACAAATCTTTGAATAACCACGGTGAGGCTCTGGCCATCCCCTGGAAGCTGCAGCACCTGGCTGTGTATGATCTCAGGTCTGCAGGGCAGGCAGTGAGTCCCTCCTGTGCCCTGAGGGAATGTCCCTGGCAGCTCCCAGGAGTGCCCATGGCAATGTGCCAGTGGCTGCTGCCCAGGCAGCCCCTTCTCCTGTGACCCGTGGCAGGCCTGTTTGCTCAGCCTGCTAAGGAAATCATTTTCATAGCCTGGAGTGGTTTTCTCTCGGTGCTTTCCCACACCAGCTGGCCCACAAGCAAACTTCTGGATATTTCTGCTGCCTGGGGGACTTCCTCCACCTCCTCCAGGCTGCCCACCTCATTCCCACCTTCCATCATATCCCTCCTTTATCCCCATGGCTCAGGAGGCACCCCAGCTCTGTGTTCCCTGGGCTGTTTCTCCTCCAGAGCTGCCTGAGCAAACCAGGATGATCTCCCCAAAGGGAGCCTGTGCTGCCTGTCAGGGACAGGTTGGGAATGGCTGTTCCAGCTCTTGTTCCACCTTTGCACCAACACCTTTCCCACCACTGCCACCATGCAGGGCTCCTCCTTCGGTGGTATCAGAGCTGTTTCAGTAAAACCCAACTTCTGACAACACCTGTCCTCTGAGATCTGCCTGGCAGGGCTTGGAGACACCCAGGATTTCCTCTGTGTCGTTGTCCCCTCTCTCTTTTTAAATAAACGTGACATCCCTTTTGCTCCTCCGGGCTGGAAACTTTCTTTTCTCCCCAGGGAGCTTCATTCTGTTACTCCAAGGTCTCAGGAGGCTTTGGAAATAAAGAGTCCAACAAATTAGATTGGTTTCACCGAGTGGATGAGCCTGCAGCAGGGATATTGGGGTTTTGTGTGCTGCAGTTTAATTTCTTTCTCATCCTGTAAGCTCTGCAATCTCTTCCCAGCTCTTATCCCTGAGAGCAATGTTGGGATGCTTCCCTCTGCTCTGACACTGTCAACTCCTCCAAGTCTAAGGGGACTCTTAAAAGAAGGTTGCCTGCTCTGGGCTCTCTGTAGCCCAACATCTTGTGCTGATTTTCTTCCTGGAGGAGTTGCAAAGTCTGGCTGGGGAGCCAGTTCTGAGGGTTTGTGACACCTCAGTTCCTCTTTGTCACAAATTAACAGCTCAGAGGTAATTTCCTGTCACACTAACACACAACAGGATCGCAGAGACACAGCACAGCTACAGCCGAGAGAAGGCAAGGAAGAAGAGAGTTTTATTTTAATTTTCACATTATGTATAGTTTTGGGAATGACCATCGATTGGAAGGTGAAGCTACCACCTCTCCAACTACACTGGTCAATGACAAAGTCCATCAAACCCTTCTCCTCCCAGAAGAAAGAATGAAAAACAAAAAGACAGTTAGAAAAACATGTGCATGTTTACAAAAAGTAGCAGGAGAAACTCTATCACAAGAATGAAAACATCAGAAAGCTGAAAATCAGAGCGACAATTTCCCACCTCCAGCAAACATCCTCTGACCCCATTTACCTTGAGTGAAGGTTGTCCACACATGACAGACCCCTCCCCTTCCTCCAAACCCCTCTCAGAGCTCAGGTAGGAGCAGATGGAGGCCGAGCATCCCCAGCAGTGAATCCATCCAGAACCCTCTTCCAGCATTGTTTGAATTACTCAAATGTAAGTATGGAAGGTATAAATAATTCAGAGTACATTTGTTTCTTTTGAAAGCCAGGTTTCTGAAGGCACTGACACTCCCACACCCCAGAGTTCCAGAGCTGGGCTCCCCAGCCAGGAATGCAGGAGCTTGGGAAAAAGCTGAGGGAAAGTCTGGAGCTGAGCCAGGTTTCCACCAGTCAGCCCCATCTCATCCCACAGGTGCTGGTCCAGCCACTTCTTGCAGCCTCCCATGAAGGATTCTCTGGGCTTGCACCAATCTCCTCCAGTCCTCTACTGCCCGCAACAATTTTTTTAAAGTTCCTGATGAGTAAAGAGAATTTCATAGTGTATTTGAAATAAATGGTTTCCTGCCACCCACAGATGTGGAAAACACTCAGTCTCTTTCTCTGCAGCATCTTTAAAGAGTGTTTCTGCATCCTTCCCTTCTTCTGTCTCCTCTGGTTGATGCTGAGAAGCCCCAGTTGGTTCACCTTCCTCCATAGGTCTGGGGAGCTAAAATATGGAATAACTGCAAGGATCAGGGATGAGTTTAGCAGCCTTGGTCCTGCAGGAAATGAAACTTGTGACTAAGAGATCTTTTCCTCCATGGCATCAGGATGAAGTCAGCTGAGCTTCAGTGAAACGGCTGCAAATAGGTGTCAGGTTATTAGTTAGCAACAATCCTAAACCTCATTCCCTCCCTTCAGCTGTAGCCTCTGGATTCATTCCATAGGCTGAGCTAGAGAGAGAGACTTCAAAGGCGGAAGATTCTGCTTCTACATTTCTTAAACACAGCAGTTGTTGCAAAGTCTGCTGAAGGAGCCACGTGTGAGTGGTTCTGCAGCACAGAGCTTGAGCAGGGATCTGGAATGATGCACGTGCTGCTCTTCCCAGGAACGAGAGTCACTCCAGGGAAAAGCTCACCATGGAGCCTCAGGCTTTGCTTCTGTGAGAGTGGCTTGTAGAGGCTCTGCTAATGAGGGGCTCCTCTTGTTTTTACTGAGTTCCTCTGCTGAAGAGCTGAGCAACGAGGGCTGGAATGAACCCTGGGTACCAAACAAAGTCTGGAAATGTCCCAGAGGTGGCTTAAAGAACACTTTGGACACATAATCCTGGAGACAAATTTATGCAGCTGAGACCAATTGCCTTCTAAGGAGCAAATTGTAAACAATATATTTTTAGAGTTAAAAATTAGTCTCGTTTAACGATATCTGTTTAGTCGATGTTAGGAAGTAAATCAGTGTGTGAGTAGTAAAACAATAATGTACTTTAAACTAAATTATTAGTAAACAAATCAGTCTGGTAGGCAATGAATGCATGATACATTATTCATTTCTATTATCCAAAACACTCCACCAGCTCTCAGAGCCTGGCAATAAAGTATTCAGGATACAGTCTCCACCATCCCAGCAAGCAGTCTCTAATGTGATATTAAAGTTAAAAGAGAAGTGAAGGATATTCCCCCAAAGCAAGGTATTTGAGTAATCCTGGAATGAATCCATCTCATACTTCTTTTTAAAGCTGGGTTTGGTTTTTTGGGGACTAAAGCACTCTCATTACAGCTGGAATGACACTTGTTCCCCACTTGGGGCCCGTTACCAACCCGTGAATTTCTCCCAAGATGACTCAGTAGCACAGGAGTGGATTCTATGCCAGGCTGGTCCTGCTGCCTCCCTTCATCCCACTGAGCAGCCTGGAGAGCCTGAGCCTGACCCCAGCTGTCTTCCCACTCCCTCAGCCAGGGCTGGGTCCACACTTTTCAGAAGGAAAAAGCCCCACGAGGCCAAGGGATGGTGCCACAAGACCTTCCCTGGCCAGACTCTGCCCTCTTTCCTGGTCCATGATGGGATGGGAAGGAAAGGGAGCAGGATGGAGGATGGGGAGGGGTTTTTTTCCCACAGCCAGGAGACCCTGGAATTGCACCCAATGCCACTGAAGTGTCTGAACATGACTGCTGGAAGTAGAGACTGATCTTTTTTCCTCTTTAGCTGTCACACGTGCAGATCTCCCCTTGTTTCTGTCTTGTACTGTAATAAACCTGCCTGATCTCACCCTGCTAGTTGTGCTCCACCTGTCCCCTGTGCCAGTGGGAAAGGGAGTGACAGAGTGACTGAGTGGGCACCTGGCACCCAGCCAGGGTCAACCCACTGCAAAGCCGCAGCAAGCTCTGCCCTGCGCGGTGGAGGGAGAACGTGGACAATTGCACAGAATCACAGAATGGTTTGGGCTGGAAGGGGCTTAAAGCTCCCCTTGCTCCACCCCTGCCATGGGCAGGGACATCTTCCACTGTCCCAGGCTGCTCCAAGCCCTGTCCAACCTGGCCTTGGGCACTGCCAGGGATCCAGGGGCAGCCACAGCTGCTCTGGGCACCCTGTGCCAGGGCCTGCCCACCCTCACAGGGAAGAACTTTCAAATCTCTCCTCTTATAGTTTAAAACAGTCCCCCCTTGTCCTTTCACCATCTGCCCTTGTAAAAGGTCCCAGACCCCATGGGGAGGAGGTCGAGGGGGTTAAGCAGTGGAAGAGGAACTGCTCTGCATGAGGCACTGTGGCCTCTGGCCTGTTTTATAGCAGGATCTAAAAAGATGTCAACTTCTGGTGGGGATTTCATCCTTCCCATGCTGTGAGTGGCTTTGTTTGCCAGCAGGGAAGTCAGAGCCAGCAGAAGTAGAGATACTGGTCAGGAACCATCACTGCAAATGCAGGTGGACACTCGGGTCTGGGGGCAGAGCAAATGGAAACGGCCTCAAGATGCACCAGAGAAAGTTTAGATTGAATATTAAGAAAAATCTCATCAAAAAGGGTGGTCAGGCATTGGAACAGCCTCCCAGGGCAGTGGTGGAGTCAACATCCCTGCAGGGACTCGAACAACATGTGGATGTGGCACTTGGGGACATGGGCTCCTGGTGGCCTTGGCAGGGCTGGGGGAATGGTGGGACTGGATGGTCTTGGAGGGATTCTCCAACCTAAATGATTCTTTGCTCCTGTGATCTTTCTGATGTGCAAAACAAGGCTACTGGGGCAGGGCAGTGGGCAAGGCCAGCAGTGACTGGTGCAGAAACTGTCCCAGTTTTGGGGTGACACTGCTGACACCACTGCAGTGACTCTTCTCCTGCCCGGGCTCCAGCTTTCATAACCCAGCCCAGTAACTTTGTTTTGAAGCACATCATGTGTGATACTCTTTTTTTATAAAATGCCTGTTTCCTTGTGGTGGTTTATTGGTTTCCTGCTGAGGGGAGCAGAGGAGTGAGCCATGCAGCCACCTGGGTGCTGAGGGCTTACCCAGGGTGGTCTCTGCTCCATCAGCAGGGCATTCAGGGATTTTTCCCTTTGGATATTCCTAATGCTCTGCAGAGAAGGCAGCTGGTGGACTCAAGGAGTGGATCAGTCTTTCCCCACAGCTGGGGCTGCTGCTGTCTCAGGTTCTTAATCCACTGTAAAGCTCTGGCAGGCAGTTTAGGTGTGCCAGGGCTCAGCAGGATTCCTGGGAAAGCACAGGTGATGGAAGCACAGCAGGGTTCTTACATTCAGAGGAGACACTCCCTGATGTGGCAATCCATGATATGTGAACCTGCCTGACTTCCCCAAACCTGGAACCTTCCAAACCCACAGATTTCTCTTGTGCTGCACCCTCAGCAATCCCTGAGGCACAATCCCCTCCTTGTCTCCCCTGCCTCAGCTGCCTCCAGGCTCTCAGGTGTGGCTGCTGAACCTTTGGCTTTGAGGTGGGAGCAAACAGGGGAACACCAAATGGCAGAACCCTGGTTGCTCTTCTCAGGAAGAGAAGGGATGTTTCAGAGGGGGGAGTGGCTGAGCTGCCACTTGAGATTCTCTGTGAACACATCCTGCTGCCTGTCAGGCTGGGACTGGGAGATCCAGGGAATCTGCACTTGCCAAGGAAAAGCAGGGAATCCAACCTCCGTGCAGAGAGAGCACCTGAAGCAGCACCTGACAGAAGGCACCTCCAGAAATTCCTGCCATGCACACTCCTAACAGAGACAGCAGCCTCCAAGGACATTAAAATATCAATGGCTGATCTCTGCTGGGATGTTTGCCTTCCTGAGCTTAGGAGTACAGGCAGAAGTCATAACTGGATGTACACATCACCGAAAATTAGTCATCAAATATCTCATCTGTGCAATCACCAGAGTGGCTGGGATTTTTCTTCCATAGCTAATCTTGGCAGAACAAAATCACTTCCCATGGTGGCTGTGGAGTGCTGAGGTCCTGAAAGGCCGAGGCCAGTTCTTCTCCCTAGGAACTGAGATGCATTTTCAGTGTCTTGCCTGTTTATTTGTGCAAGAGTCTGTTTGCAGAAGTGTTCTGACTGCCTGGTCAGCAATCAGGGAAGTCCAAAACATAAATCAGGCCATGCCAAAGGTGAGGAGGATTGAATGAGGTTGAGAAAAGGCTCCAGGCTCTGCCCTTTCCTTGACAAACTCTCCTAGAAAAGAAGATCCCCTCCAGAATTCACAGCCCTTCAGTTCCCAAACTAAAAACTAAAAAGCATGGATAAACATCAAGTCTGTGAGAATATAAAAACAACTTCAGAAAAATAGCAGTAATATCTAGATAGGGGATTGAGGAGAGAATGCAAACACTGCTTGCATGGAAAACCACAAAAGACAGCCCCTCAAAAAGGTTAAAAAGTTGTAGGAGCAGCTTGCAAAACCTCTAACACCCTAAAAAAGGATTCAGTACTGAAAATTGTTCTGACAAACCCTAGGACCTTTGATAACCCCAGTGTAAAAGGAGGCTCAGAGAAGGGAAAGGCACGGCAGGAAAACACAGGGTTTGTGTCACATCTGCAGCCACGGGGGCTGGGGGGGCTCAGAGCCTCCCTGCACGGGAGATTTGTCATGGATTGAGGCACTTCTGGCTGAGGGACAGGGAAAGGACAAGACGAGCAGCAGCAGCAGGCAGCCAGGGCCAGGTGGTGGCATCCCTGTGCTCTCAGGATCGGGGAGGAGGTGCTGGAGCTGGGCACTGCAGGTGGGATCTGCTGCTCCAGCCTGAGCCCTGGCAGCCCTGCTGCTGCTTTATAAACACACAGGAAAGCTGCAGGCAGTCACAGCTCTGCCACCTGCAGCAGGGGCTGCCTGGAAGCTGCTCCAAAGGCTGGAATGAGGAGACACATGGTGGAATATGGTCTGGAGTTTTTTTTTTTTCTTGTGGGTTTTTTTTTTGGTTTTTTTTTTGTTTTTAAATGAAAATTCACACCTCAAAAATCTACAAAGGGCAGTTTGTAGAAAATCCTGGTTGATGTGTAGATGGTGAAGAGGGAGGGAATTTTGTTGTCTCTCCCAGGATCTCTTCCTGGGTGACAGACCCAAGATCCAGAGAAGGCTCCTCTGGCTCTGTGGGCACTTCCAGCTGGGAAACTCTTCCTGCAGAAGCAGCAGATGCAGAAAGTTTAGCTTTCTGCATCAAACAAAAATCAAACAAATTGATGGAGAGAAGAATCCATGGAGGGCTGTTAAATATAAAACCACCTCTGTCTCAATGCTGCAGATCTCTGGTGGGTAGGAAATAAATCAGGAAATACCTAAATTTGCTGTTCTTGTACAAACTCCCGGATTAAGTACAGCAATAATAATTGGAATATTTTGCCCATTGAGCTCAAGGAGTGGTTATTGATCCTTGGCTCATTTATAAGTAGCTAATTGTGAGTGTTTGCTGTTACCCTGCTGCATTAAGTTTATCAATGTAATTATACATCACAGCACTGTATTTATAGATTACTTCCACTGATTGAATACTTGCAGGAGGCTTACATTCTTTCACTTCTTTTTGACAAATATTTATAATTCAGCTTTATCTGTGGCTGCATAGATGTTGCTCTAGGACAATTAATAGAGCTGAAGGAGGAATAAAATGTAATGGATAATTTATTTAATGAATTTGGCTTCTTCTTCTGCTCATTAATTTGTTTTTGCCAGCAGTTTGTGTCGCATGTTTGTTATTTAAAAATACTGGGTGATTACTAATGTTCCTTCCTGCTCTGGGAATTGTTTGTCTGTGGCCCTTTTCTGGTCTTGCTCCACCATGTCCATGTCTGGCTCTCAAAAATGGATCATTTGCTTCGAAGTCCTCTAATGTTCCTCCAAAAGCTGACATTTCCCTGCTTTTTCAGGGAGTATGAACACAAAACTCAGGCCTGGACGCTAAATAAAGGAGTTGGGTGATAGCTCTGTGAGCAAATATCTACATATCCACAGGTATAAAGTAATACTGTCAGTTTTCTGACAAAAAAGTAATTCTGCTCCACTTTGAGCACCACATGGGCACATCTGTCTGCAGAAACCATGGTCCCTGCGGGGACTTGGGGTGTCCTGGGTTTGGTGCTGCTTTTCCTCCTCCCAGCCCTTGAGGATTTGCTGTCCACAGCATGATTTCCACTGCTATCCAAAGGAATGGGAAAAGAGGAAGCTGAAGGACAGCACACAGCAAGGAGAAGGTCAGAGGGGTCACATGTCCAACCAGAACCTTCCAGGAGCTGATGACTCCCTCAGGACTTGCTGTGGGGACAGAGAATGCTGAGCTGGAAGGGTCCCACAGGGAGCATCCAGGATTAGCTCCTGCTCAGGCTGAGCCCCTGGGAACACAAATCAGCAGGCTGGCAGCACAAAGACAAACAAAACATCAACACAATCTCTCCCTGTCCTTGTTCTCCAAGGCTCTCTGGTACCTGGTTGATAATGATGATCTGTATCGTTGGAGGATGACAATTGTCAACACCTGGTGTGATTTACCTCTCCTGAGTTTGTTCCCAGCTCCTCACTGGGAGGCTGGGCTGCGTGAAAGAGCTCGTGCTCAGCAGGGCAAGGGGGAGAGAATTCCTGCTCAATTTACAATATTGTGGCTCCATAATAAGATTTCCCCCCTTGTATTAGATTTCAGGTGGATTTCTCAAACTGCAGCAGAGCAGGCAGGAACACAAGTTTTATAGCTCCTGACAGCTCCAAAAGCACATTATTGAATTCCAGAGTGGGGGCACAGCAGAGGTGAGAGGTTGAGTCAGAATCTTGACGCAAAGCTCACGGAAGCCTCGGGCCCCAGGGCCCTGTGCTGACGTGGGCAGTGGCCAGCAGATGAAAATCCTGTCTGCCTGCCCAAACTCCCCTGGCTGCTGCCTTCCTCATCCCATTCCCCTCTGTGCCATGCCTGGCCACCCACACTGAGGGCCAGGAGCACTGGTGATGATCATGAGCCCCTCGGGGGGAGAGAAAGGGCAGCCAGAGGGAAGGGGGCTGGGGAGTGCTCCCAGGCCGGAGTCTGGGGTTTGTTGGCAGGGCTTTGCACTTGTCTTTCTTCCCATGTGTGTGGTTTTTTTTCCTTGGGTTCCTCACACAGGGGCACCAATTGTGGGATTTTTGGTGGTCCCCACACAGCTGGGATCCTACCCCCTGGGCCCCTGGAGGCGGTTCCCTCGTGAGCTCTTGGCAAAGGGTGAAGAACAAGCAGGACTCTCTGTTTCTTGGTCTTCAGGCTGTTGTTTATTTTTCTCTTAAGTTCAGCATGCCGTCTGCACACCAGACTGAGTGTACAAGAAACAAGGCACAAAATGGAGAAAAATGGAGGGCAAACACCCAAAACCAAGGCCTTTTAAAGCTAATCAGTCCAATTACTTTCTAACATGTATCTTGTTTTTACTTTTCTACCAATAACTTCTATTAATCTACTCACATAACACCTATGCTACTGCTTTCTCTAACAAATAACCTTGTGCCACCAGAGCTACAGAAAATGGAGTGGAAGAAGAACAAGAAGGAGAGGAAACAACACCCTAAATCCTTCATCTTGTCTCCTATTCACTCTCATATTAAAATCCTAAACCCCTAAATTTTTCACCCTGTGACAAACTATAACTACTACTGCTACCTAGTTCACACCTGTGTGCTCCAACTCCCAAAGCCTTGGCAATTTTTTCCCTGGGATAGAGGTTAAAAGCAGTGTTTTGCTGAGAATCAGGGCTTCCTAAAACTGGCAAAGAAACATTCCCTGTGCCCTGGATTCCAACACCCATGCATTTATCCTGTGGAAAAGGTGGGAGATGTGGCTGTGCTGATGTTCCTGGCTCCTGCAGGGCAGTGCTGGGTGCCTCACAGCTGGGAGCAGTGAAATGTGGTGGGGTGCTTTCCAAGGGAATCCTTTTTAATCAGAAATTGTGACACAGAAACAGCATTTTCCATCCTCCATCCAGGCTTTTGGCATCAGGTCCATGGGGGGTTTTGGCTGGTGCTCAGCCTCAGAATGGGAATTTAAAGGCACATCTGGAGGTAGATGGGAATTTGTTTTGTGGAGTGAAGAGCTGTGGCTCAGTCATGGGAGGGCTCAGGCAGGTGGGATGGGGCTGCTCTGGCTCTCCCAGCAATCCCAGATCCAGGACCTTGATAGAGATGTGTAGGCAACACTTTTCAAGTGTTTTAAGTGGTTTAAATCAGGTTTTTAAGTGTTTTAAGTGTTTATAAACACTTCCAGCCTGCAGCCTCAACATGGGGCTGCTGGTACCTTAAAGAGAGGTTTTTTAGGAGGTCTGGGAAGTTCCTTCCAAAAGCTGGTGGAATGAGAGTTCCTGGAGCAAAGAGGAACCAAAGAATATCAGGGAAAGGTTCTTCCCCAGAGGGTGCTGGCACTGCCCAGGCTCCCCAGGGAATGGCTGGAGCTGTGCCAGGGAGGCTCAGGCTGGAGATGAGGGAAAGGTTCTTCCCCAGAGGGTGCTGGCACTGCCCAGGCTCCCCAGGGAATGGCTGGAGCTGTGCCAGGGGAGGCTCAGGCTGGAGATGAGGGAAAGGTTCTTCCCCAGAGGGTGCTGGCACTGCCCAGGCTCCCCAGGGAATGGGCACGGCCCCGAGGCTGCCAGAGCTCCAGGAGCGTTTGGCCAGCGCTGCCAGGGATGCCCAGGGTGGGGTTGTTGGGGTGTCTGTGCAGGGCCAGGGGCTGGGCTGGGTGATCCTGGGGGTCCAGCTCAGGATATTCAATGATTCTGTGATCTCTCCCCAAACCCAGGCAGCATCTCTCACCTCCTGGATAAGAGAGGCCAGCTGGAAAGAGGCTGGAGCCCTAGGGACACGAGGACACTTATCCAGGGGTTTCTTTCTCATCATTTCTGCAGCACATCTCTAATTAAGCTCTCTGAACACACCCTGTTCCAGACTGGCCCGTGGATAAAATTGACCTTTAAAAAGGGAACTGAGATACCCAAGGGGCCGGACAGGACTGGACAGCAGGTGAGCATTAATCCGAGAGATAAATTTTTAATGCTACAGCTTAAACCCTCAGTTGTCTGCACAATTTATTTCTTCACCTCTCTGGGCTTGTTCCTGCACCTGAGAGAATTGCAGGAGTGATGTTGCAGTGCTGGAGGACAGACAGGAACCTTGCAGCTTGTGTGTCCAAGCCTGCATGGCTGTGCCCTGGATGGGGTCTGAGGGACCTGGTGTCTGGCTGCTGGGTCTCCTTCCGTTGCCATCTGCCTCCCTGAGTGCTGGATTCCCTGGGAAACGTTGGCTTTCCCTGATAATCCCCAAGTGACAACCTCTGTTACATGACAAAAATGAAGCTCAGACAATTCACAACCCCATGGATCCACCACCAGAGGCTTTTATGAATCTTTTTAGGAGCACACTGCCAGGACTCATTGTCTGGGCTGCACCCCAGTCTCCCCAGCCCCTCCATTCCCTCCCACGGAAAAATTACTTTGCTACAGTGAGACAAATCATCTGAAAACAAGTGGAAATGGCAGAGTAGCACCCTGCCCCAGTGCCATGTGTGACCTGGGGCTGGCTGTTCACCATGGGGAGGTGCAGACAGATCCCTCACACCCAGCTCAGGACAGAGCCAGGCACATCCCTAAATCCCAGGCCCCAGCCACGGGAGCAGAGCAAGAGCCTTTCAGCAAATTGCCTTGTTTAACACCACGTTCTGTAGCAAAGCATCATCTTTTTAATAGAGCTGCTGTGGGAATGGAGATGGAGACATAAAAGGGATAGAAAAAAATCCGTATTTTGCATTTTGCTGGAATGAGCTCCTGGTAATTGTTCATGTCCAGCTCCTGTTTATGCCACTGTTTTGTTGCACAGCTTCTAAATTAAGCTGGCTCTGGAGCAAACCTTCCCCCAGTAGCCCTGTGTGGCCTCCCTGGGCTGCTGCATTCACACACATCCTGCTCCTGCACTCTTGATTAGCACTTCATTAATTAGGAACCTGGCTTGCTCTGATGTCACTCTCACTTTTCAGCCTTCTGATGTTTTCATTCTTGTGATGGAGTTTCTCACGCTGTTTTTTGTAAACATGCACATGTTTTTCTAACTGTCTTTTTGTTTTTCATTCCTTCTCCTGGGAGGAGAAAGGTTTGATGGACTTTGTCATTGACCAGTGTCGTTGGAGAGGTGGTAACTTCACCTTCCAATCGATGGTCGTTTCCAGAACCCTATATAATGGGAAAACCAAAATAAAGTCTCTCTCTTCTTTGCCTTCTCTCGGGTGTGGCTGCGTTTGTCTCTGCGTTTCGTGTTGCTCGATAGAGTGACACTCTGAGGACAGTGGATGTTCCATGAGGAAGCATCCTGGGAAGGAGCTGTTTAGCAGAGCCTTGGGAGAGGCTGATCCAGCCTTTTTTTGCCTCCAAGGGGATCTGTTTGTGTTCATTTGCAGTGTCCAGGAGGCTCCTGGAGGGGTTGGTTCCCTGTCCACCTCTTCCTGCCCCATCTTCCTTCCTCTCCAAGCCTGATCTTGGCCTTCCCAGCCCACTGACCTCAGGGTGGTTGGGTCATGGCACATGGTAGCCACAGCACATTCCAGGGCTTATGCTGGGGTGGATTGGGCAGGGAGGGACCCTTCCAGCTCTGTGTCCATCCCTGTCTGTCCCAAACTTTCTCTGGCCAGTGGCTCTGGGTGTGTGCCCTCCTCCAGACCGTGGGTGTGTGGGCAGCAGTTGTGCTCTGACCTTTTTGGGAGCTGATTAGTTGTTGATCCCCCCTCTCCTGTGCCAAACAGCTGCTGATCTCCTTCTGGCAGTGTCCAAGGCCAGGTTGGATGGGGCTCTGAGCACCCTGCTCTAGTGGAAGGTTCTCTTCCACATGGCAGGAGGTTGCAGTGAAATGATCTTTAAGGTCCTTTCCAACCCAAACCATTCCAGGGCTCTGTGATTCTCTCTTTTAATCTTTAAAAACATGAAATTCTGCCTCTTCCGTCAGTCCCTTCCCTGGTCTCCTCTTAGTCAGGGAAGCACCCTCAGGTATTTCAACTTTTACTCTGAATGGCAAAGACATATCAAGGGAAGGGCTTTTTCCAGGCCTGTGGAAAACTGCCATGGTTCTGTGGAGCAGTAGGAAGGCTGCTGTGGATCTTTCTTGTTCTCTTACATAAAGTTAACGCTTCTCTGGTGTGCAGAGCTCGTGACATGCTCCAGATTTCCACGTTTTTTTCCATGTCAGGGTGTTGGAATCCAGGGCACAGGGAATGTTTTCTGTGTATTTTAGGAAGCCCTGATTCTCAGCAGGACACTGCTTTTAACCTCTGTCCCAGGGAAAAATTGCCAAGGCTTTGGGAGTTAGAAAATACAGGTGTGAACTAGGCAGTAGTATGTAACAGTAGTAGTAGGAGTCTATCACAGGGTGAAGACTTTAGGGTTTTAGGATTTTAGTATGAGAGTGAATAGGAGACAAGATGGAGGATTTAGGGTGTTGTCTCCTCTCCTTCTTGTTCTTCTTCCACTCCATTTTCTGTAGCACTGGTGGCACAAAGTCATTGGTTAGAGAAAGCAGTAACATAGGTGCTACGTGAGTAGATTAGTAGAAGTTATTGGTAGTAAAGTAAAAACAAGATACGTGTTAGAAAGTAATTGGGCTGATTAGCTTTAAAAAGACCTTGGTTTTGGGTATTGGGGCCATTTTGGTCCATTTTATGCCTTGTTTCTCATATCTAAGTCTGGTGTGCAGACGGCGTGCTGAACTTAAGAGAAAAATAAACAAGAACCTGAAGACCAAGAATCAGTGAGTCCTGCGTGTTTTTCATCCCTGGCAAAGAACTCACGAGAAGGAACCTCCTTCAAGGGCCCAGGGGGTAGGTTCCCAGCTGTGTGGGGTCCAAAAACAACCAGAAAGAAAGAACCCCACATCAGGGGAGCCAGGAGAGCCCTGTCAGAGACATGAGTAAGGGTTTAGTAAAGGCTGAGCAAGGTCTGTGCTCTTCCCTTCACTGGAAAGGTTTGGGATAAGGGACAAACCAGGCTGTGCAAGGCAGAGGAAAGAAAGATTTTAGCTATACTGAGTCCCACTGCCTTCGCAGTTTTAAAGGCTTCTGCCCTTCATGTAGATTTTCCTCATGGTCCCCTTGGGGGGAAGGAAGGGGAGGGATAAAGCAAACATGGAGCAGGTTTGTGTTGCTCCAGCACGTAGATCCACAGGCTCCAAAGAGCTGCCACTCAATCCAAGGGTGAGATCCACCTGAGGCATCCCAGAGGTGACCTGGCCTGGGGAAGGGCCCTGGGGCTGGTGGCAGCAGTGCTGGGCAGGGCTGCACCCTCAGCAGCACCTTGGTCTCTTTCTCCAGGCAGCACAGACAGAACCAGAGGACACAGCCTCAAGCTGAGTCAAGAGAAATATAGGCTGGATATTAGGAAAAGGTTTTTTATGGAAAGGGTGATAAAGTTCTGGAATGGTTTGCCCAGGGAGGTGGTGGAGTCACCATCCCTGGATGTGTTTAAGCAAAGCCTGGATGTGGCACTGGGTGCCAGGGTTTAGTTGAGGTGTTGGGGCTGGGTTGGACTCAATGATCTTGGAGGTCTCTTCAAATCTAGTCATTCTCTGATTCTGTGAATTCAATCCTAGAGGCTCCTCCTGGTGCTGGAGCAGGGTGGGAGGGCTCTGCTCCATGGTCCTGACATGGGAGCCCCTTGCTCCTGCTGCAGCAGGGCCCCTTGGAGCATTTTCCATGGCTGTGAAGCTGCTATCCTAAAAAAGCAGCTAGTCCTGCCCTGGAGTGGCAGGGTTTGGAATGAGGATCTTTCAGGTCCCTTCAAACCCAAATAATTCTGTTATTCTACAGTAAAAGCATTGGAGGAGAGGCTGCTTCACCCCTTTAACTCCATCACAGAGCAGAGAGATTTCTTCTCCTTGCTCCACACTGGGAATGAATTTGGGAATGTCAGGGCCACATCCTGTGGGTTTGGTGTGGGATTCAGGCACTGGGCCAGGGGAAGAGCTCCTCACTCCCTGGCTTCTCACCCTGGGGAGCAGCCTGAGCCCAGTGGGACTTGGCTCCTGAGCAGCACAGCGGGAGCAGAAGTTCCTGCTGGCACTGCAGTGGAGAAATGCTGCATTAAAGCAGGAAATATCCAATGTGCATTGCAAATAAAGAGGTTTTTCATTTGTGTTCTAAAGGAGGAAAAATATCGCCAAGCCTAGTTAATAACACAGGAAAGCTCTTGTGGTTATCAGGGATCTTCAGCTCTAATCCCCTCTGATAACAGTAAATTGAAGCAGCTCCTCTGCTGAGGTTTTTCTGTTGCTGGATTGTGCCCATATAATAAGAGAAATGGGTACTGCCTCTCCTATTTACCATTCCTTCATTTAAATAAGTTTTTAAACTGCACTTTCCTCCCTTCAGCGACATCTGATTTACTGCATTTTAAACAGAAACCACTCCTGCAACAATACCTCTTTCTATCAAGATTTGTAATCAGGCTGTTCCTGTTGAACTGTTGTTATTCAAGTTATTAATTTGTCATTTTGCACAGAGTCTGATCACAGAAAGAGATGAACAGGAGGGTCTGTGCACCTGCAGGCAGAGCAGGATGGATTTAATTAGAGCAAAGAAAGCTGCAGGTTTTATTTTGTGTTTGTGTTATTGGTTTGGTTTTTCCTCAGCCCAGCGTTTTAAGAGCTTACGCAGCAATCTGCATAAATTACTATGCACATTTTTACTTAGGTTCTTACACCTAACTTGATTAATGATAATGCCTTTGACAGGGTAGATGGAGAGGAGGTTTTTACAAAGGCATGGGGTGACAGGACAAGGGGAACGGCCTTAGGGTGAAAAAGATGGGATATTGGGAAGGAATTGTTCCCTGTGAGGGTGGCCAGGCCCTGGCACAGGGTGCCCAGAGAAGCTGGAGCTGCCCCTGGATCCCTGGGAAGTGTCCAAGGCCAGGCTGGGCAGCTGGGATAGTGGAAATATCCCTGCCCATGGGACAGGGAGTGGGGCTTTAAGGTCCCTTCCAGCCCAACCCAATCTATGATTCTCAGGTCACAGCCAGTTTTGTGTAAGGGAACAAGATGTATCAGCTTTGGTGCTTCACTCTCAAGCCAGCCAACACTGCAAACTGGCTTTCAACTCTGATTTCAGGATGAGTCTCTTGCTTTTGGGCTGCTGTCTGTGCAAGCAGGGAGGTGGAAACCTTTGCACTGAACATTGCTTTGTATTCCGAGCTCAGCTCCTGTGCTGCCCTGCCCAGAGCAAGTTTCTGCTGATGGCAATTTTCTGGGGCAGGTTTGAGTTCTCACTCAGTAACCCCACTTTGCCTGGTGATTCAGACCTCTCCAGCTGCTTCAGGCACCTTCCCTCCACTTGCTGCCTGACACAACAAAGTGAAGTTTTCCACCCATTTCTTCTGCTCACAGTTCAAACCCAGCAACCCTCTGCAGTTGGTTTTTGCACCAGGGGAAAGGTTAGGAAGAGTGGAAATAATAATTAATTAGAAGATGCTGACATTTTAAATTCCCATTTCTCTTTCCTACTTTCACTCATTTTTTACAGTGAGGAGTGTGCAGCCTGGGACAAATCCTGGAGAGGCCATGGAATCACTGTCCATGGAGGTTTTTAAGGCTCAGCTGGGTAAAGCCGTGGCTGAGCTGGTCTGGTGTTGATTCCAATCCTGTTTGGAGAAGGATCTTGGGCCAGAGAACTCCAGCAACTCCCATTTCTGTGGTTCCTCAGGTTCTGTGCAAAGCCAGCCCCAGTTTGCTCTGCCTAAAGAACCTCTGTAGGAAGGACTTTGTTTGGGTGGAAGAAGAGGAAGCTGAGACTGTGATCCCACTTTCCCAACATAAATAAAATTTTAAAAACCCCCACAAATTCTAGCAGTAAGAGAAGCCCCATTTTTATTGATGCTGCACAGAGACAAGTGATTTTGCATCCAGTTTTAGGAGAGCAGTATAACTGCTTTTGACAGCTGGGTCTAATAATAATAAAAAGGCCCAGCTCCTCATATTGCAACTGGATAGCAAAGCTGGAGTGTGAATTTATCCCATAAAAATTCATCTACCATGGCTAAAGCCCTGTAAATTGAGTCCTGTATTTTGGTTGTTAAATAAAAACAAAACCACACCGCAGAGTAATGACAGAAACATTGCTCAGCTCTTGCAATTGTGTCTTGTTAAAACATCACTTAGGGTAATTTACAGGGCTTGATTAAAACATGTATTTATATGAATTATTGTTTCCCATCTCTCCTGCTCCCCCTTCACTCTGTGGGGATGTAAAACCCCACACTGAGGCTGGATTTCTTCAGGGAGAAACGAGGAACCCATTACCCTGCACCATAAACCCCTGCCACACTGTGGTGTCACTGCCTGTCCCCAGCTGTTGGTTACAGCTCAGAAGGTCAGAGGATGGCTGAGCTGCTCCCTGTGGTGGCTGGAGCACTTCTTGGGAAGCAGCAGGGGAGATGCTGCCCCAGAGCCAGGGCTGGGCCCCACCTCTCCTGCCCATCTGCATCCTAAACCTCCATCCTTGCTCATGCCCAAAGCACTGCTGAGAGCACAGCAGAGGATGTGTGCAAGCCTAAAACCTGAGCACGAGGAGGGAAATATGTATGAAAATGCTTTTAGACATCAGAGATCATTCCTGGGCTCTCTCAGTTAAGCTCATCTGTGTTAGAAGGGAGCAAAAATCCAGGGAGCTGTGTCTGCTTCTGCCAGAGAGTGAGAGGGAACACATCCAGGGATACCTCCTTTGATCCCTGTCCCAAGAGCCTGGAACATGCAGCTTGTGCTCTCCCCATGCCACTGGCTCAGCCTTTTGTTGAATTTAAAGGCCTTCAGTGGATTATTCTTCTGTGAACTTGCCCAGCAGCTTTTTGAACCCATCTAAAATTTCCTCTCTGCAGGTTCCTGCAGGGAGAAGAGCCCCAGCTGAGCTCTGGGATGTGTGAAAAGGGCCTCCTGAGACCTGTTCTGAACCTTGAGCTCTGGGATGTGTGTGAAGGGCCTCCTGAGGCCTGTTCTGAACCTTCCAATTACTGATTTCACTTTTTCGTGGTCCCAAAGTCTTGCATTCCAATTGACCACAGTGACTCATTTCCTCCCTCCTGTCTTTGTGTCTCATTCCATCTTCTGTGCCTCTCTAGTCCAATTTTCTGTTTCCCATCCTGAAAGGTCCTAATCTGTTTGGTTGCTTCTCATCTGGGAGCTGTTTCATAGCTTTGATGACTTTTGCTGCTTTCCCCTGGACATCTTTCATTTCCACTTTACTCTTTTCCAAACAGGAGGCCCAGCTCTCGAGATGCTGGGAAGCCATGAATTTATGCAGTGGCAGAAAGCACCAAAATAAATGTTCTCTCTTTTGTTCCCTAATAATTCCCACTCTTTTATTCTCTTATTTTTGGCCATTTCTGAGTTTTTCACAGAGCCTCAAGATCCCCATCCTGCATGCACAGAGCCCAATATTAGAAATACAGAATTGCTGATTAGCATCCCATTTGTCCTCATGCACATGCACCATGTGAATTTATCCATATTAGGCTTAATCCAGCATTTGCTTGCCTGGTCAGCCAGGTTTTTCTGCAAATCTTTGCAGCCAGCTCCCTTTTTTTGCTGCTCTGAGAAACTTGGGGTCACAAGGAAATGCAGTTAAAGCAACGAAGCACCTGGAGTTTTATATCATAGAAACATGGAATAGTTTGGGTTGGAAGGGACTTTAAAGCCCATGTCATTCCACCCCTTTTTGTGTCCACTAGCCCAGGTTGCTCATGCAGCTGCAAATCCATAAACACTTCCCAAACAACTCATCCCTGCCTGTGGTCCTGACAGGGAAATGCTTTAATTTTCATTACTATTTATGGGTTTTATTTTTGTGCGCAGAATTCACAAGGTTTGGAGCCATGGAAGGACTTCTCTCTGTGAAATTCAGCAAGAAACTGAGAGCATGGAGGAAGGTTTGGGCTGGCCAAGGGTTTCCTTCAGCCCAGATTATCGTTGCCATTTCTATCCCCAGACTGAGCCAGCCCCTTGCAGCACAGAATTATTTGAATCCTGTTGTGTTTGACAGGCTCTGACAGACCCCAATCCATCTCCTACTTCCAAAACTGTTGTTAGAAGCACTGATTATTTCATAACTTCCATTCTGTTTGTGTGCTGACACTGCTTTCCTGTGCTGGGCATTGCTGGCAGATGTGAGTTTTATAACAGAAGACATAAATTTACAGCAAGTCTCCCCAGAAGTAATATCTGGGAGTTTTCCATCAGCTGCCAGCCAGCTGCAGCAGTACATGAAGCTCCCTTCCAGCAGCTGCACTGCACTGGAACCAACAAAAACCCTTCCTGTGTGAGCCCACAGATCAGGCTGAGCCCTCTCTGAGAGGAAAGGGACATGGAGGGGCAGAATAACAACATTTTCCCACCTTAGTGCTATTTCACTTCTGTAAAATAAAAATGCAAGCCCTGCCTCATCATGGGAAACTGATCCTATCTGCTCATCCCATCTCCCACTGGAGGAAGACAGAGATTGTGAGACCACTGGAGGACATTTTCACCTTCCCCATCACTGCTCCTGCCAGGACCAGGCTGTTCCCCTCCTGAGCCCTGCAGGGACTGCAGCTGGATAAGCCTCTCTCCACATCCATGAAATCCAAACCTGAGCCTCCTCCTGCAGCTCCAGCTTGATGCCAGTCTGTTATCAGCATCTGGGCACCTTCCTGCAGCGCTGGAAGGGAAAATCAGCCCTCGTGTGGCACCAGGGGGACAGGCAGTGCCCACACTGACAAGTGACTGGGCTGGGATGAAGCAGCACAAAGCCACCCTGGGTGGCCTGAGTGAATCTGACCCAGTGGGCAAAGCCTGCAATGCCTTTCCTCACACACCTAGAGCATCTTTTATCTGGTGTTAGATCCTCCAAATCCAGCATTTACCACCGGCCAAACGCAGGCTTGGAGCTCCAAGCTCTCAGGGGGGAGCAGGGACAAGCAGAGCATTTCTGTCCCTCCAGCCCTGAGGCTGCCTCTGCCAGGAGCATCCTGCAGCTGGGTGCATGTCCCCTGTCCCCAGGCTGTGTCAGGGCAGGAGGACTGGTGTTGTTTTGGCACCTGCTGAGCAGTGGGGCTGCCGAGTCCCCAGCAGCTGGGAGCACTTTGAAGAGCTCAGCCTTTCCCAGGGCTGGCTTTTTTCCTCTCTGTTTTTGACAGCAGCTGAGGGGACCTTTGGGCGCTTCAAAGCCTGATTTTAATCACTTACCTGATTGAAGCCATTGCCTCCTTTAACTTTGATATTTCTTGTCATTAGCCTGCCGACCTCTGGGATGAAGGGATTCATCTTCAAAAGCCAAACTGGCTTTGTCTGTGCTGTGCCTGGGGCTGCTCCTGCTTTCCTCAGTGTGGGATTCACTGCTCAGCACTGGTCACAGGGGTCATGCTCTGCCCTGGAAACAGGAGGGGCTGCTGCATCTCTGCCAGTCTCGTTGTCCCTTACTTCATTTGCTGTGGAGGTATTCAATTGCACTGTCTTAGTGTGGGATTAAAGAGGAGGACGTGTCCCCTTCTCTTGCCAGCTTTAGAGATGAATTTTTTCACACAAACACCAGAGAATTCCACACACTTCTTGTTGTATCCTACTTCAGAAGAGCTTTCTGCCACCCAGGGCTGGTTTTTTCCTGTTCAGCAACACCTGAGGATCCAGAGGAGTTCCAGAGCCTGCACCCACCTTCTACTGGGTGCAGTGCAGGTGGGACCCAGACAGCTCCAGGGGCTGAGGCAACCCAGAGCAGGTGAATGGAAAGAGGGAAGGAATGGATGCAGAGGGAAGGAATGGATGAAGAGGGATGGAATGGATGGAGATGGAAGGAATGGATGGAGATGGAAGGAATGGATGAAGAGGGATGGAATGGATGCAGATGGAAGGAATGGATGGAGATGGAAGGAATGGATGCAGAGGGATGGAATGGATGAAGAGGAATGGAATGGATGGAGATGGAAGGAATGGATGGAGATGGAAGGAATGGATGAAGAGGGATGGAATGGATGAAGAGGAATGGAATGGATGGAGATGGCAGGAATGGATGGAGCGGGATGGAATGGATGCAGAGGGAAGGAATGGATGCAGATGGATGGAATGACTGCAGCTGGATGCAGTGAAGCAGCTGTAGGATGGCTACTGGAAAGCACAGGCTTGCACCACTGCAAACCAGTCGTGCCAGGATCAGTTCCTGGGAGTGGGGGGCTTTCTGTGACTCCAGCCTGTCTGTGGCCACGGGACAGCCACAATTCCTGGTCTCTCTCTTTGGGACGAGTCCATCTGGTTCACTGTTTGGGTTTTTATGGCTCAGAAGTCACTGGGCCAGTAGACAACTGTCTTGTCTGGGCACAAATCTGGACCAGAGCACTTCCAGGGACACCACAATATAAAAAAAGACATTAAGCTGTTAGAGAGTGTCCAAATGAGGCCACAAGGAAAGGGAAGGGTCTGGAGGGGAAAGGTTTTGGGGAGCACATGGTTTGTTCAGCCTGAAGGAGAGGAGACTGAGGGGAGACCTCACTGTGGTCTTCAGCATCCTCCCAAGGGGCAGCTGAGGGGCAGCTCTGATCTCTGCTCTCTGTGAAAGTAAGAGGAGCCAGGGAATGGCTGGAGCTGTGCCAGGGAGGCTCAGGCTGGAGATGAGGGACAGGTTCTTCCCCAGAGGGTGCTGGCACTGCCCAGGCTCCCCAGGGAATGGGCACGGCCCCGAGGCTGCCAGAGCTCCAGGAGCGTTTGGCCAGCGCTGCCAGGGATGCCCAGGGTGGGGTTGTTGGGGTGTCTGTGCAGGGCCAGGGGCTGGGCTGGGTGATCCTGGGGGTCCCTCACAGCTCAGGACGTTCTGTGATTCCCTGATCTTTGGTGCACTTGGTGACTGGGAGACATCTCCACCTGCCCTGTACCTGTCAGAGGTGCCCACACAGCTCTGGGCTCCTTTGGGAGCAAACACCACTGCCAGGACCCAATCCCTGGCTTCTAAAGCCAACCCAGCCATTTCTGTGTGTAAATCCCATTTTCCCTGACCATTTCCCACGAGAGCTGAGGCCATGTGCCAGCTGGGATCCTTGCTGCCCTGCCCAGGCACTGCTCCCTGTGGGAGCTGGAGGAGCCCCAGGCTGGTCTGTGCCCCTGGCTGCTCTCAGGGTGCCAGAGGGGATGGAGGGCAGCACTGAGTGGCTCTGAGACACAGGTGCCAGCCTGGCCTGATTTTCTCAGTCTTGACATCTTCCAAAGGATGAATTTTCTGAACATTTGTTCCTCTCAGCACGAGCTATTGTTTCTGACATATTTATCCAGCTCAGTGCTACCTTGAGATATCACTTTTGACAGATAGCCTTCTTAAATTAAACATACAAATGTGCCCTACTGAGAGGGAAGATGTGAGCACTAATGGCTCTGAGAATGATGGAGAAACCTTCCCATTAGCTCCTCCTGAGCTGCTAAATGTGCTCCTGCGTTAGGGGAAGAAACAGGGAGCCAGCAGGATCAAAGAGGGAATGGGGAGAGAGATCACAGAGTTGAGAGCTGAGATTAAATGCTCTTCAAACTGAGGAGTGGGAGAGGCCAGGGCACAGAATCCAGGCTTCTGTGTATGAAAACTGGGGCCAGGCTACAGGGGAAGGGGCTGAGTCCAGGGGATGGGCTGCCAGCAGGATGTTCAGCTGCTCCAGGACCCAGAGAATTCCCTAACACCTTTCCTGTGCTTTCCCAGCCCTCTGCCCATGGCAGCTCTGGCACAGGGCATGGCCCAAGCTGAGCTCAGAGAGGAGAAGAAGGAGGTCCCCAGGGTCCCTGTGAGGAGGGTGGCCTCAATTCCTGTTACTTGTTGGAAGTATTTCCCCAGAACCCAACGGACAATGTGGCTGCAAGGGATGGAGCTGCAGCTGGATCATCCCAAAGGGAAGGGTTGCAAGGGAGTGCCTGGATTTTCTCTTTGCAAGCCTCCCCAGCCCTCCCACAGCTGTGCCAGAGCAGTGCTGGGATGCTCCCAAGCTCCCCTGTCCCAGGGCTGGCTCCCTGGGATGCCAGTGCTGTCCTTTGGAGATGTCATGGCACTCATGGAGTCCCCCCATGTCTCTTTTTTTCCCCTCCTCTCCTGTCTCAGGTCTCCTGTCCACAAACAGAAATTCTTTGGAGCAGGGACATCGTTTTTTGGCTCAGGGCACCTGGGTGGGCTTCACATCTGAGCAGGGGCTGTGCTTTGGGATAGTTATATAATGAGGTAAAAACCACAGGTACACTGCAGTGGGACAGCTTCAGATGCTGGGGGGGTCTGTGGGAAAACCACACTGCTCTGCAGCTCCTAAAACCAGGGCAAGGACCACCTGCCCACCCCCCTGTGAAGAATTTCCTCTTCTCTTTTGGTTTTATGAGACATATTTAAATGATGCAATATATTTGAAAGTATATTTTAAAGGTATTCACCAGTTGTTCTACAAGTGAGCCAGCTCACACAATTTCCACCAAATTGCTGCCATCCTTTCCCCCCTCCCTCCTCCCTGTCCCTCTCATGAGAAGGAAAATTTCAATTCCATCTTTTCCTCCTGCCTTCTTTCTGTCTCCAAGTCCCTGCTATTCCTCTTCTCTTTCAGCCCATTTTTCTTCCCTCATTGATGAAAACACTTTGACTGATTCCCCACCTCCCTCCCCTGGATGAAATGCCCAGTTTCCTTGACACACTGAAATTGCTAATGGTTCTTGCTGCTCCTTTTCCTAAATGGAGTATTTGTGAGGAATTACTCAGCTCAGTGCTCCATCAGCTCCTTGCCTGGGCTGGGCAGACACCCAGGCAGGAGCTGTGCAGCACCAACACCAGCACTGAATTCCAACCCTCCGGTCTATAATTAAGCTGGAGGTTTGTGATTCAGTGTCTGGGCTCTGTTTTTCCTTAGTGAACTGTGAGGAACTCTCTGAAGGAAATGTTTGTGCTGTTTGCTCAATCACAGTTATATATATTATACATATAATGTATTTTATATATTCCTGCCTGGATTCTCTCCCCACACAATGTCAGGAGCACTCTGTTGAAAAATGGATAATCCATATGGTGAATTTTACAGCCAGGGCCCATTTTTAAAAGTCACCCAGGCAGCAGGAAGGAAAGGAATGAAGAGAAAAAGGAGAAGCAAAGGGAGTGGAAGAAGGCAAAGAGGGAAGGAAGCAGCTGTAAAAAGATGAGGAAGAAGCAGGAGTTGGAGGGCTCATAGCAGTGAGGGGCAGGAGAGGAAGGGCTGTTTGGGGAGAAAATTGGTCATGTCCAGCTCCCTTTCCACTTTTGGCCAGCTGAGCCTGTCCCTCCTCCAGCAGCTGTTCCCTTTTCCAGGATGGGATCCCAGAGCTCCCCTCTGCAGGGCTGATCCCTGCTGGTTTCCAATCTTTTCCCACTTCCAGGTCTGTAACAATTCCTCTGGATCTCATTGGGGCTTTCCTATTCCTGTACAGCATGAGGCCACTTTTAATGCAGTTTTTCACAGAGACAAAGGCAATTTCTGCACAGTCTCCTCTGCTGTGCCAAGAGTCCCCTCAGGTCTCTCTCTGCCCCCTCCAGCTCCTCATCTCCACCCAAATTCCAACCACAAGGGGCTGCTGCCATATGCTTTCTTTGAGCTCTTCGATACCATGCACTGGCTTCAAATTCACTTCAGAGGGAAAGGAGCAAATAACAGCAAATATTCAAAAATGCCTTGAAAGAGCAGTGGGAATTTCAGCCAGAAAAAGGTAGGGAGGATTAAAAGGCAAAATAAATTGAAAAATGTAATCTGGGAATTTCCCAGCTGAAATGCCTTGGAAACAGCAGCAGGTTTCATTAGCTGGCTTTCACAGCAAAGCCTGTTGTGACCACAGAGTTGTTGTTTTGTTTAATTCCTAGAGAGTTTTTAAATTTAAGCCTTGGCTTAACTGGAGGAAAAGGTGTTAAAGGAGTAAATGGACCCCACGAACCAGATCAGATTAAAGTGAAATGTTCCTCCTCTAACCCTGAGGCTAATCTGGTGGGAAGAGACACTAGAGTGGTGTCCATTTTCCAACGTGTTCGTCAAAGAAAATACCTGTTATTTGTCCATAGTGCAGATGGGAGGATGGGTAAGACACCCTGTTTTGCTGGAGGAGTATCAAGAATTGAGAAAATGAGAAACTCAGCAATGGGAAAGTTTTCCTAATATCCAGCCTGAGCCTCCCCTGGATGCACTGAGTCCATTTTCCCTTGTTGTTAATCTCTGCCTGGGAAAGTGAGCCTCTACATTTTGAGGTTCAGCTCTAGGTCTGCAACTAAACCATGCCCAACAGGACACCTTCTGTACCTGTGCCTACTCACACAGCCATTTTTACATGCCCTGGATAACTTGGGTTCAGGCCCTTACTGAAATATTACAAGCCAAATTCCAAGTGTTTCTAATTTTCCAGGCCCATTTCCCTGCTCACTGGTGACAGTTCCCATAATTACAGAAGCTGGGAATACCAGCCAGAATCCACAAGGGGTTTTTCAGAGCAGGCAAACAAAAAAATAGGGGGCGGAACCATTTTTGTGTTTCGTGCCCCACAAGTGATTACAGGAACTGTGTTTAATTGGCACGAGCAGTGCTGATGGTATCTCAGAGGAAAACATGGATGAGGGGCGAGGGAGCCTTCGAGGAGGGGAAGGAGAATGGGTTCCAGCAGCAATAATTAAAAATGCTCGGGGGAAATTCAGGGCACTTCCCAGGCACTGCTGTGCACTGGGGAACAGTGAAGTGCACGGAGCTCTGAGCTGTTGGACACCGTGCCAGGGAGCTGGGAAAGCTGGGGAAAGAGTGCTGGGTGTGAAAAATGCATATTATATGATTGGCTCTTCGCAAATATTAGAATGAATACTGCATGTGTTATGTTAGAGAGTTATGTTGTATTCATTTTTGTAGTGCTGTATTCATCTTTTAAATGTAGGTTTTTGTNTTATATATAAAAATTATATTTTTATCATTTTTGTCTCTTTTATTGTCCTAACCCTAATTATCTCAGTTTGTATTACCTTAATTTTTTTATTATTAAACTTCTAAAATTTAAAAAAAAGAAACAAGTGTGAAGTGTTTTTCACACTGAGCAAAGGCCCAGCGTGGCCTGGGGAGTGTAAAAATAGGGTTTTTTTTTTTACAAAATGGGAAAATTTTTTTATAAAAAATTTTTAATGGGATTCTGGCAGGACTGAAAGGGAAGGGAGCTGTCCATGGAGTGTGTGAGCTTGGGAAAGGCTGGCAGGAGCAGCAGGAATTGTGTTGGGCATCCTCCAAACAAGCAGGGGACTCCACACCTGAGGTGGAGCACCCTGGAAGGGGAGAGAGGCCTCAATGCTGGGCATTGCTCCAGGTGCTTCCTCTTCAGGAAGATTTTGGGAGTTCAAATTGGGGCCACAGGCAAACACACGCAGCAGTAAAGCCGAATTCAGGGGCTCTGCCCTGTGCTACCCCAGCTGGAAAATGCCAGAAGTGAGAGGAGGAGGAGGGAGCAGCTCCATGGAGGAGCTGCCTTGGGCCTCTCCATTCCCCTCCAGACCTCTCCTGGCCACGGGGAGCCTGAGCTCTGGCCACACACCTGAGGCTGAGCAAGGCCAATAACACCTGCAAAAGGGCTTTTCATTGTTTTCCTTTGTGTTTTGAAGTGAAAGGACTAAAAAAGAAAATTAATGTAAGTAATACAGCAACAAGCTGGGGAAGCTCACTTTGCTCTTGCTGTTGTTTGTTTGCTCGTTGCTTTTCTTACTCTCACAGGAAAGGCACAAATGAAAAATGTCCAAGCTAAAATGAAACATTTTCTCTCTTCTGGGAAATGTTTAAAGTAATGCAGGGTTTGCTTGCTTTGGCTTTTCCGTGTTTTCGGTCTTAGTGCTCTTTCCAAAGAAATGTATTATATATTTTTTATCCCATTTCATAAGAAATACACAGAAGAAAATTGAAAGCCATTGAAGGAGGCTCTTGGGAAGCCCTGTGGTCCCTGAGAGGTGCCTGGCTCAGGATGGGGTGGTGGGAGAGGCCGAGGTGAGGGTGGGCAGAGCACAGGAACAGGTTGGATAGTAGGGAAATATTCTTTATTGGAATGGTGGTCAGGCACTGGAAGAGGCTCCCCAGTGGTGCAATCTCTGTCCTTGGAAGTGTCCAAAGAACACCTGGATGTGACACTTGGGGACAGGGTTTAGTGGTGGGCTTGGCAGTGCTGGGTTAAGGGCTGGAATTGGGATCTTGGAGGGCTTTCCTACTCTAAATGATTCTGGATTCCGTGGGCATCTCGAGGTCTGGAGGCTCAGGGCATGTCCTAAAGACTCCTTGTTGCCTGTGCTGTCACACAGTGCCATGGGCCACCCTGGAATCCAGGCTGTGTCCCACAGGAACGCGTTCCCAGTGGAAACACCACCAGCAGTCAGGAGAGGACCTGCTCCAGGCCACGGGGTATTTCCAACCATTTCCACAGAAACCCACATTCAGACAGATACAAGGTGCCTTGGAGAAGCACATTTGGGGTTTTCCCCTCATTAGGAACCTTTTCTCATCCAGGGGCTGGGGCTCCTTCCCTGTGAGGGTGGGCAGGCCCTGGCATGGCTTCCTTTTGGGCCCTTGTAGGTCATGTCACATAAAAGCCTTTTATTCACCAGGAAAATCGCAACTAAAATCTCTTCTTTTTGTCCCCCCTCATTCCTCTTGCTGCAGCAATTCCAGGATTGTAGGGAGCCCTTTCTTGGCCAAGAGCCCACCCTGAAAGGACCATGTGGGTGGCAGAGCAGGCCTGAAACACCAGCATTCCCAGGGATCTGTGTCTCCAGGTGCTTCCCAGAAAGCAGGGACTTCCTTGAGAGAAGAAGGAAGTTCACCCCAGAGCTGCAGGTGTGTTGGAGCCACACCTGCACTGAGAGGTGCAGGCAAATCCCAGGGGAATCTGCTCCTTTCCCACCAGCTCCTCCTCAATGGGAGCCCTGCTAACCACATCCACAGCTATCACAACCACACAGCTTTTAAATTCCTGCAGGGATGGCAGCTCCACCACTGCCCTGGGCAGCTCTGCCAATGCCTGGCCACCCTTACCCTCAAATAATTTCCCCCTCATATCCAATCTAAACCTCCTCTGGTGCAATTTGAGGCTGTTCCCTCTCCTCCTGCCCCTTGTGGGAGCAGAGCCTCACCCTGCCCTGGCTGTCCCCTCCTGGCAGGGAGCTGTGCAGAGCCACAAGGTCCCCCCTGAGCCTCCTTTTCTCCAGGCTGAGCCCCTTCCCAGCTCCCTCAGCCCCTCCTGGGGCTCCAGCCCCTTCCCAGCTCTGTTCCCTTCCCTGGGCATGTCCAGCCCCTCAGTGTCTTTCTCATGGGAATCTGGATATCTCCATGTGCCCACAGCCCAGATAAGTGTCCTGGACTATGGGGGCAGGGGAGGAAATGAGAGTGGGAGTTGGCAGAAAGGACTTGGGGCTGAGCAGCTGACACTGGAATGCTCATTCTGCAAAGCATCTGAGAGCCTGGAATGATCCTAAATTTCCTCCTGTCACCTACAGGGATACAGCCTTTTTCTTCATGCCCTTTGGATAAATAGAGGTTTTCTCTGGAGCCTCCAGGAACCTTAATTTTTCACCCATCCTAATAACCATAAAACTGAGACAGGCAAGTAATAAAATGTCAAAATCCATGTGTTTTAAAACCGGAGAGGACTCTCAAATGTCACTGAAATGTGGGATGGAGAAGGAGATGGGAGGACGTGTAGCTGAGCCTGTGGTGGTGGCTGGGCTGTCCTTTCCTTCGGCCTGGCCTCTTGGGACCCTCTGGAAATGGGGATAGAGTGGGGATGAGGTGCTTTGGTGCTGAAGCAGCAGTTCCCTTTCTTGGGGAGGTGGGGTGAAGTGAGGCTGTGTTTCCTGTGAGTGTCAATCCCAGTTTAGCCCAGTCTCCACTGGAGCTCTGTGGGAGCATCTTGGACCCTGCTCCATGGGCTTTCTCCTGAGCTTCAAGTGCTATTTAGGCCCAGGCAAATCTGGCTGTCCCAAAATTCCTGATCTTCAAGGTTTTTAATTCAGAGTGTCAGTCAAGAGCTGTACAGAACCTGCAAGTTAACACAGAAAGTCCTGGACTTCTCTCCACCCCCTTCTCCCATCAAAACCTTACCTAAAAATGCCCATCACAGTGATAACTGGAGCAGAAACAGGGAAGGGTTCTCCCTTCTGGTAAAAAACTCTTCATATTTTAAAAAAGCAAAAACAGCATCCTGGTCAAATTAGAATGAAATGATGAAAAGTCAAGATTTTTTTTTCTTTTTTTGCTAAGCATACTATTTTTGCAAACCATGCTTTTTTTTTTTTTTTTGCACAGCCAAGTAGAGTCCTGGGCTGTCATGTGTCCCATATTCATAAACTCCAGAGGAAGATGACATTTGACATTTCTTCTTTCTTTGCCTATTGGTTAGTCCAAGATTAAACATGTTTGGAAACCAAAGGCTTTCTCGACTCGGCGACAAAAAAAGCCAGCCTCAAAATCAAAATGGGACATTTTGACAATGCCTAAATTATTATTTATTCCCCAAATTATTTTCCTGTGGTTTTGAGCCTCATCAAACCCAATCTTACTTTATGATGGTTTTGTTTGAACCTATAGCTCTGTGAAAAATTTGGGAGAGGTTGTAATGCTGCTGCCAGGGGACTCTGAATGTGTCCCCCTGCATCCAGAGCCAGCACCTCTGCTGAGGAAAGGATGCTTTGAGAGCAAAGGCTTTAGGGAAGCATTTTAATTGAGTTCAGTGTCACACACCTTGCACAAGAGATTTCCCACTCAGCTCTCTCACCAGGATAAGGGCATCTGGATCACTGGGAGCCTGGCTGGGTGCATATTGCCATGGTCCATGCATTGACAGAGGATTCTTGACAATAATATCAGAAGGTTAAATATGATTTATTAAAATGAGTCTATAGTTCAAAAATATTTGAGCTATAATGTGCCTAAGTACAGAGCTCAGATACTTATTTTTTCATGCTCCACATAAGAATGCTAAAATACTTACAATATTAGAAAGATAACAATCTTTCACCTCATAGGTTGAAAGAGAAACCCACATCTTCCCATATCAAGAAACTGAGAAATCCAAATGTCTTTAAAACACACATCAAAAATTTTGTTTACAAAAACTTATACAGAATAAAAGACAGTAAAAAAAAACTTTCCCATAAGAAAATTTTCCTGCAAGCTTGCATACAGAGAAACTTATAATATGTTCTTACAGCAGGTGCATACTTCATTCTTGAAGCTAAAAAACTCCTTGGAGCTCTCCCAGAAATCTTAGAGGATGGCATGAGGTCTGTGAATGGCTGGAGCTGTGTCAGGGAGGCTCAGGCTGGAGCTCAGGGAAAGGGTCTTCCCCAGAGGGTGCTGGCACTGCCCAGGCTCCCCAGGGAATGGGCACGGCCCCGAGGCTGCCAGAGCTCCAGGAGCGTTTGGCCAGCGCTGCCAGGGATGCCCAGGGTGGGGGTGTTGGGGTGTCTGTGCAGGGCCAGGGGCTGGGCTGGGTGATCCTGGGGGTCCCTCCCAGCTCAGGACATTCTGTGATTCCCTGCTCCCTCCTTCCTGCTGTGCTCAGGCTCTCTGTGCAGTCAGGCAGGGCTTGGAGCCCTCTGGGATTTGGTTGTGCTCATGGGGGAGGTGGAGGCTCCTGCTCCATGCTGGAGAAGAGGGAACAGCAGCACAGGGATCTGCAGGGCTTGTTCCCTGCTCCAGAGGGGATCCAGCAGCTCTGCCCTGCAGGTTCAGCTGTGCAGTGCCCGAGGAACACACACAGCTCAGCCACGGCTGGTGCTGAGCATGGGGAGCCCTGGAAGGTGCCCTGATCTCCTGCCCTGCCCTGGCAAGGACCAGCCAGGCCCTGGTGCCTGGACATCAGCAGTGACAGGGCAGACTTTGGTTAATGACTTCAGTGGCAATGCTGAGGTGAAAACGCAGAGAGGCAAAGCTCTTCCACAGAGAAATAAACCCAAATAAACCTGTCAGAGGGACAGAGCTGTTGTGTGCAAAGCCCTGTGGTTTTACTGCTCAGGAAAGCCCTCTTCTATAAATACCCAATAAATGAGTTAGAGGCTAAATAAAACACCCCATATACTGTAGACTTGAGACCAACAATCCTAAATGAGCAAACATTTCCAAAGGAATAACTCTGCTTGGTGTCAATTTATGTTAATGCTGTACATGATTGAACCCATTAGAGCAAATAGCCAGTAATAAGAATGCAGATACACCACGAACTAATTGCATTAGAGGCTAACAGGGCTCTGTCTCTCCTGCTCCTGCCACTGCTCAGCTCCCTGGGATGCAGCCAGCAGCACATGGAAGGTGCCCTGTAGTCTGCAGAGGTGTTAGTGGTTCGGGATCAAGGCTCAGCAGCAGAGCTGAGGGATGTTCAGTGCCTCCTGCTGCATTATCTCTGTTCAGTTTGTGTTTCAAGAGGGTGAGGGGCTGGAAGAGACGTTTGGCTGGCTCTGGGGAAAGCTTGGGAAAGCACGGAGAAGCAGGGTGAGTTCTCTTTAGGGGACAGCACAAAGTGGTCAAATGACAACCTCTGCCCAAAACACAGCCAGCCCACCTTGAAAGAGGCTTAGAGTATACATTAGGAAGAAATTCTTCGCTGTGAGGGTGGGGAGGCCCTGGCACAGGGCCCCTGTGGCTGCCCCTGGATCCCTGGCAGTGTCCAAGGCCAGGTTGGACAGGGTTTGGAGCAGCCTGGGACAGTGGAAGGTGTCCCTGCCCATGGCAAGGGTGGCCCTGGATGATGTTTAACCCAAACCATTTGGGGATTCCCTGGTATGATTTGAGGGATGTGAAGCAGAGGCTACAGCAGCACCATCACCACCCCCAGCTCACTGCTCCCAACACCAGATCCATCCCCAGCTGCACCTCCCTGGCTGCCCTCAAGGGCCCAGATTCCCCCAAACACCTGTGAGCCAGAGACAGGAGCTGAACACCACACGTGTTCTCCTGTGACCAGAGCCTGGCTCTGATCAGTACCAGGCTTCCCAGGTGACATTCCTGTGACTCTGTTCCCAGGAGCCCAGGCAGATGGGCCAGCACAGGAGCAGTGCTTACTCAGTTCAGAGCTGTTCCAGGCCACTTTTCGACTCAGCAATGCACATAAACATATTTTACATGTAAAGTGGGCAATTAAGAAGGCAAATGTTTTAAAATATGAGGATTTACTGGCATAAAATTCACCATCTATCAACGCTGCATAAATAGTTTTACATAAAAAGCCATCTGGAAACAGGTTGTTTATCATATTTATTCAGTTACAACTTGCTGGTTTTGAGGCTGTGCCTCCCTCATTAACTGTCAAGACAGTTTGACATGGCTGATGAGAGGTGGATGTATTTGAAATCCTGGAAGTATGTATTTGGAATTCTGCACAGTGCATGAATATTAACTGGGGCTTCTGGGTAGCTGCACTATTTCACACAGCCTGGACATGCTCTACACTGGAATTCCTCTGATGCCTTAGGATTTTAGCTTGTATATTTTTCACATATTTGTAACCCTGCAGTTCTTTAGTGTAGAACTCTAAACTCCACACACAGTGGCAGCTGCTGCTTTCCCAGTTTGGGCAGACACAACAATTCCTCTCCAGGCCTGGCAATCAAGGACCCCTCACTGCCTCAGGCCCTGAGAGATGGAAACAAAAATGAGTTGGAGGGGAGCAAACCTGGGGTAAATGACTTCATTACCTGCAGCTGTAATTGGAAGATTAACCCCCAATATGCAAATGGCCCAAACTTATAAAAGTGTGAAAACCCATGCCCTGTGGTCCATTTTGGGTGTAGCCCCTGGGGGGCTTTGTCTGCCCAAAATGTACCTGAAGGCCTTCAATAGTAACTATTGCAGTAAAAGCAATAAATATAACTTCTTTTTATTCCCTTACTTTTGTTTGGCCTCTGGTTTTAGGTAGCCCCAAAAGGCATCACCTCTGTAAGGAAAAAGCAGGCTGGGACATTCTCTTTACACCAGGTCTGGCTGGCAAACTTGTGGTCAGGTCTAGGAATGTGTTTGACCCTCCTGGCTTCAGTGGAAGGGTCTGAGGGTGTGAATGAAGGTGGGAATCACTGATCCTGGGGAATGGAGAGCACACAGAGCCTCACAGCCACAGCAACACACAACCCAGTCTCGGGATGAACATTCTTCTGAGTCAGGAACACACCCAGCCCCACAGTGCTGCTGCTTTCAGGCAGCCCTGGATAAAGCAGCACAGGTTGTATCCTCTGAAGGGGTGGCAGTGTCCCCCTGGGCTCTGTGCTGTCCCCAGGGGCTGCCAAGGCCACCTGTGCCTGCTGCAGCCCCAGCCAGCAGCCTGGAGTCGCAGCACGGAGCCACAGCCACCGGCTTTTCCTGACATTTGCCGTCTCCCTTGGTTTCAGTAATGAGATCCCTGGTTTTAAATGTCAGCTCTCACGAGGTGATGCTATTGTATTTAGCTCCGTGCCCTTCTCCTGGTTCCAAAACACTTGGCAGAGTTCCTATAAATAACCCAGTAACAAGAGCCAAAGAAGTGGTTACAGAGCAAGGAGGGGAAGTTGGCACTTGGAAACCAGGGAGAGCTCCAGGAAGGCTGGCTGCTGCAGGGGGGACAACTGGCACTTCCCACAGCAGGGCCACAGGGACAGGCTGCCCAGGGGGACAGGGACATCTGCTCTGTGGCCTGGGCAGATCTGTGGGGTGGGAGGGTGGCTCAGCCACAAGCTGGCATGGCCAGGTGCTCGTGTCCTTGGCCAAGAGCTCCAGTCTCTTCCAGGCCAGGTGCCCCAGTACAAGGGAGCAATTCCCTCTGCCACCCCTCCCTTTGGCTCAGCCCCCTGTTCCATGCTCCAGCCTGGAACCAGTGGGATTTCATCCCAGGGAGCTGCCTGGGCTCTGTCTGTACTCACTGGGACACCCACCCAGCTCAGTCCTCTTGTCCTGCCACGGGGGTCACTTCCTAAACTGAGGTGAGAAAAATCCTGCGCAGCAGAGGCTGCCTCTAACCCTTCAACACTCACAGCCCCCAAATTATTTGGACCTCAGGGTGCTGTCAGCCACCAGCATTTGCCTGGGCCACCATGTCCTTGTGCCACTTGTCCTCTGGATGTCACAGAGAGCACCGTGCAGGTGTGGTGAGCTTGTGCACCAGCTGCACGTCACTCCCAGTAGCCTCCTGGGCCACCAGACCACAGCTGGGGAACCAGGGACCTGCACAGACATGGACAATGCTTTGTGAGACAGGAGAAGTCCCACAGGAGATGCTCCATCCCATGCTGGGCTTGTGTGTCACCCTGGCAGTGAGGCTCTAGGCCCTTTGTAGAGCCCACAAGCACTGATGTGGATTTTTGGTGCTGGCAGGAAGGGGTCAGCAATGGAATGTTGCCCTTCACTGGCAGAGGGGAAGCATTTTAATCTGGGGAGATGCATTTGCTGCTTTCTCTTGACTTCTTCAGTAGGCTGGGACCTGCAGCTGCTTTGGCTGGGGCAGCTCCCAGCACTGACACTCTCAGCCCTCCTGTCTCAAGCTGGAATTGGGTGATGTTCCTGCCTCTGCAAAGGGGTTTGAGGTATGAACCACAGAATAAGAGAGGTTCCATGGGTCCCTATTCCCCGAGAAGATCCTCAGGAAGAGCTTCAGGATGTTCCTGGGTTGTTTTGATTGTCCCCTTTGCAGAGGCAGCATAACTCTGACCAGTTCAGCAGCAGCGTGAACTGACCTGTGTCATCCTGATTTGCAGCCTTCTTGTTGTTTTCATTTCTGTGACAGAGTTTCTCACACTAGTTTTATGTAAACACAACACGTTTTACTGTATTCATTCCTTTCTCCTGGGCAGAGAAAGTTTGATAGACCTTTTCATTAACCAGTGTAGCTGGAGAGGTGGTAACCTCATCCTCCAAGCCACAGTCATTCCCAAAACCCTATAGAACACTAAGTGTAAATAAAACTTCCTTCTTTTTTCCTACCTAGAAAAACAGTATCAGTGTGTTCTTGTGGTGCTCTAGTACGACAGACCTGAGACTGGCTCAACAACAGGCCAGGATGCACTGGAGACCCCTCCTTGATGGGCTCTGTTGTTGTTTCTTTGAGAAGAGCTAGGGATGAATATTAAAACATGGGCTCAGAGGCATTTCAGAGGAGGGGTGGCATTTACCTGCACCATGCTATCACAGAACAATTTCTCTGTCACCACCAGGGCCAATCCCACCAGAGAACCTCCCACATTCTGACGTGCCTGAGCCCTTTGGGATGAGCAAGGATGAGTGACACCACCTTTCCCAGGCTCCCAGGCAGGATGAAACCCCAGAAAGAAGCTAGAGAAGGCACAGAGCCTCCAGGAGCCACCTCCAGCCCCTGGCTCACTAATTAACAATAACCCAGACGAATCAGCAATTACCCCTTGGCTCTGCTCATCCAAGCTCTCCAGCAGCAAGTCCCAGAGCAGATCCCAAGTAAAGGGAATGGCTTTATCTATTAAGCTGTTCCTGGGGTTATTAATCATGGAACAATTCTATCTGGGCACTTTATGGCTGTCACTGCATCCCCCTGCACAGCCAGGGCTGGGCTGGAATGCAAACCTCTCTTTCCAGAGCCCCTGGAAGAGAGGGAATTTCTCCATCAGCTGCAGAGTCAGACACAACTGCACTGCACAAACCAGCTCTGGTGGTGCTGTCAGGCAGAAGGCCAGTGGGATACAGCCAGCCCACAAATATTAACTACTGCTTCTCACAGGCAGCTGAGCAGTGGCTTTTGATTGGCCAGATTCCCAAATCCCAGAAGATTTGAGGAATTTTGCTCTGTTTTTCACTCGTATAAACCAATGCAGCCTCAGGCTGGTGGCCTGTAAACAAGGGGTGCAGCTCCCAGGTTAGAGAGAAGACTGGAAAAAGGCTGAAGGGCTTCCTTGGATCCTGGAGTGGAAACTCTCCCTGTTACAGAGCAGTAACAATTTCTAACAATTAAGAAGCAATTAAGGCACCTCCCACCAAGAGCACCTGGACTTTGGATGCTGCAGCAGGAACAGCACTGCTGTTCCAGTCTGAGGGCATCAAACCTGCTGGGCTGAGCACATCAACACGGCAATGGAGCATTTTTGCTGCAGGTTTCCGGAAATACCTTCACAGGGTCGAAAAATCTTGACTATCCTTCACTTCCACACAGGGAAGCAGAGGAGCAGTGGGAATTGACTGGGGATTTTTTAGAGTCCACATCAGCTCTCCAGCAGCAGATAATGGAATAAATGAATTGTGCACTGATTCAGTGCCTAGATATCAACAATTAAGTAGCTTGAGATCTGCAGGAAAAGAGAAGTATCTAATAGGAGCATTGATTACTGACAATGTGAGCCTTTAAATACTTTGTGCTGCTGCTAGCTGTGGAGCAAACCTCTCCAGTTCCCCACATCTCATCTCCCTGCACTGCTCTTTTTTTGTTGTTTATATCTGTTCAGCAACAGAGAAAACAGCCCATGGCAGGAGTACAGACAGCAAAGGCCTTGGCAGGTCGCCTCTGTGCAGCCACGTACATGCTCTAGACCCGGGTCAGGCAACAAAGCCTTGTCTCCCCCGGGCTGCTGAGATGTGGAGGAGCTTCCTGAGTCTCTAATGTGACATGAAACTACCAAATCTCCCTTCTGTCCCCAAGCTAATAAGAGGCAAGGAAGCAAAAGCACAGGTATTAATGCAGCAGGCTGACAAACACGCTGCTGACAGCAGTGGAATGGGAAAAATCGCAGAGGGAGCAGAATAATAACCCAGCCAGAGTTAATAATAAAAGCCTGAGAGCATTCACATGGCTCTGCAGAATGGATGTGTCACTGGCTCCTTCCTGCCTGGGTCTGGGCACAGGGACACACTGGCTTTGGGGCTGTGTCAGCCTCCCTGCACCCTCTGGGCAGAGCCAGCTGCTGACAGGCAAAGGCCAGCATGGAATGGGGATAATGGGATGGAGGGGTTGGAATTAGCTGGTCTTTAAAGCCCCTTCCAGCCCAAACCATTCCGTGGTTCTGTGGTCCCAGCCAGGCCAGCACCACCACGGATCTTTGCCCAGAGCTCAGTGCAAGCAACAGTCACTGCAGAGATCCAGAAACCTCCATTTTTCCTGTGTTTTTAGGCACCATTACTCCAGCTTTCCGTGGTGGCAGAGGCTCTGGAAGCCCTCTGAGGTGCTGTTTTTGTAGCATGCCCCGAGCATGTAAGCACAGCTCATCTCAAAAAAGAGCAGATTCTACCACAAGGTTTTGGGGCAGAGGTTCTGAGAGCTTCAGCTGAGTAAATACCCCAACACTGAAGTCTTTAACCAGAGTGATGCTCAGAGCAGCTCCCAATTAACCTTTTCCCTTGGTTATTCCAGCAGGCTGCAGGACACAGCAGGAGTGACAGAGCAGCTCCGTGGACAGACCAGAGAGAACAGCACTTTAACCTGCCAGGGCAAATTTATAATTCAGTACCAGCATTAATAGCATGTACCACATTTAAAGTCCTTAATGTATGTGGCCAGGCAGATTAGCAGATGAATATGGAATCAGTGCCCTAGGAGCAGGCACAAATTATTCAGGCACTGACTGTCCTAGCCTGCAACAAGCAGCAGAGCCAGGGCCTTTGGGTGGACCAGGAATATGGAGCACCCATAAATCTGTACCCAGCCCACATCCAGCACAAAGAAACCCAGTCCTACAGGGCTGAACAGGGATAGGGAATACCAGTGATTAGAATCTGGAGAGCTTTGTGTTTTCCAGAGGACTGTGAATTCCAGGGTCCAAACAGCACATCCCAGAGAACCAATTCCCACATTTCACCCAAAGGCTACACAGCTGCAGGGAGAGGTTGTGCCTTTTCCTGGGCACATCTGAACTCTGCAGTGTCCACAGGATGAGTTTGGTTCCCTGGAAGTGTCCAAGGCCAGGTTGGACAGGGCTGGGAACAACCTGGGATAGTGGAAGGTGTTCCTGTCCATGGGGGTGGAATGGGATGAGCTTTAAGATCCCTTCTAACCCAAACCATTCTGTGATTCTGCATTTTCTGAACTTACAGAGTTGGGGGTGAGGATCCTTGCTGGGGGGGAAGGTGGGAAACTCCAGGGTGCTGCTGCACAGCCACAGCTCTGATCCCAGGCACTTCCTGCACTAACACTGGCCTTAAATGAACCTCCCAAGGAAACAGCTCAGCTGGTGACAGCTCAAGGAGTTCTAGCATGGAAGCACACCCTGAAATAATGGAATCATGGACTGGAACACCTTAAAGCTCATCTCATACCACCCCTGCCATGGGCAGGGACACCTTCCACTATCCCAGGTTGCTCCAAGCCCCATCCAACCTGGCCTTGGACACTTCAGGGATGGGGCAGCCACAGCTCACAGGGAAGAATTTCTCCCCAAAATCCCATCTTATCCCGCCCCCTGGCATTTGAAGCCATTTCCCCTTGTCCTGTCACTCCAGGCCCTTGTAAACTGTTCCTCTCCAGATTTCTTCTAGGTCCCCTTCAGGTGCTGGAAGGCCACAGGGAGGTGACCCCAGAGCCTTCTCTTCTCCAGGCTGAACAATCTCGACCCTCTCAGCTTTTAAAAGCACACACCACCTCCTTCCTCCACCACCTCACCTGTCTGCTTTTCCTCTTGAGCATCCAGCAGCTCGAGCTTGCCAACAGCAGTGACCCTACAGCCTCTCCACTGAGCTCTGGGATCTCAGGATTGGCACAGGCTTGGCCCAAGTGCTTGTTTGTGCCCTGGGGCATGCCAGGAGGGAGATTTCCCCCCTTGAACAGCTTGTAGAGTCAGAAGCATTTTGCACTTTGAGTTTGATGTCAGAGCGTGTCTCATACTCTCGGCTTTTTCAACACTCCATGTAATTCCTAGAAGAAAAACATCCTTGAGAGCAAAGTCCCAAGAGATTTTGAAAAGAGATCACAGAATCCTCCAATTCTAGAGTCATTAAGGTTGGAAAACACTTCTAAGATCGAGTCTAACCATTAAATCAGCACTGCCAAGCCCACCACTAACCATGTCCCCAAGTGCCACATCCACAGTTTTTTGAATGCCTTTAAGGATGGTGACTCCAGCCCTGCCCTGACCACCCTCTCTGTGGAGGAATTTTCCACATCATCCAATTGAAATCCCCTGGCACAATTTGAGGCTGTTTGCTTTTGTCCTGTCCTTTGTTCCCTGGGAGCAGAGCCCGACCCCCAATCTGGCTGCGCCCAGGGAGGTGTCAGAGAGCTGCAGAAGGATGGAATCCTTCTCCTCCCCATCTGCAGGTGTGTCAGGCCACGTTTCCAAGGTGAACACAGCCCTGCCTGCCTGCTGGGCAGAGCACACCCCTTCCATGAAGGCAGAGGGACCCTGCAGAGCCTCTGCTGGTTCCAGCCCCCTCGCAGGCACAGGGAGCAGCTCAGCTCAGCTCAGCTCAGCTCAGCTCAGCTCAGCTCAGCAGGCTGATGCCTTGTGAGGTGACCTGGAACAGAGGCTGGACAGAGTTAAAGTAGGGATTTATTAAAAGGCCTTCAAAGGACACACCTTGGGCAGGACAAGAGCCTGGCCAAGGCGCCACCAAGATGGACTCTGGGTCATGAGTTTTCACACTTTTATAAGTTTGGTCCATTTCCATATTGGGGTTAATTGTCCAATTCCAGCTCCAGGTTATGCAGTCCCACCCTCCCAGTTTGCTCTCCCCAATTCTCTGTTGTTTGCACTTTTTGGACCTGAAGCTGCAATGGTGTCCTTGGTTCTGGGGCTGGAAAAGGATTGTTCTGTCATTGAGCTGTGAGGAGAACTTGCTGACACTTTATGTGAAGTTCAGAGCTATATACTAATGCAGTACAGAATCTGGAAAATATGAAAGCTAAAACCAAAGGCATTAAGGCTCCAAAGCACTTTGGCTGCCCCCTGGTGCAGCTGCTTTGGGGGGATGCTGGAACCTTCCCTGCAGCCCCTGGATGTGCCGAGCTGTGGGATCAGCTGCACTCCCCACACCTCTGGGATCTGCCCCAGACACCTCAGGGGCCCTCAGCAATGAGCTGGGCTGGCAGGGACACCTGCCATCCCAACCTGCCCTCCACAACTTGCTCCCATTGATGCCTATTGATTTTTGCCTTTTTTTCTTTTTATATATTCCCTGTATTCTTTACACATATATTTGGAGCTCTGTAGCCTATTATTGCATTCACAGCTAGTTTTACCAGGAAGACAAAAAATATTCCAGAAAGACAAAATATTCTAGAAAGAAAATATTCCCAGAAAGACAAAACATATTCCAAAAACCCTGTCCTATCTTGGTTTTCCCTGGGAACCAAGGCCAAAAAACAGCTCTTCAGACACATTTTCATCAACAAAGGTCAGTTCTGTCTGAGGGGGGAAGGATTTAGAAGGGGCTTGGACTGGGGGGAGAATTACATCCCCACTTGTGCTCCTAATTGGCACTTTTTGTCAATGATGCTAATTTACCAAACTTATAAAACTGTCTGCACCCCTGTGGGGATGGGCTTTTGTGGACATTTCCCCATAACTGCCTCTGAAGGCCTCCAAGAAAGACCAGCTTTCATATTCCCTCCTATACTAATATTATCTCTAAATTGTGTGTTGTTTCATGTACAGGTTGTTAAGGCATCACCAGGGCCAGCAAAGAGCAGCTGGGGTTGCCCAGCTGCAGCCTCCAGCCCCGGGTGTGTCAGTGAGTGTTGCAAGAACATATTATAAGTTTCTCTGTATGCAAGCCTGCAGGAAATTCTTCCCATGGGAAAGCGTCTTTTACTGTCTTTTTACTCTGTATAAGTTTCTGTAAACAAAATCTCTGGTTTGTGTTTCAAGGACATTTGGATTGCTCTGCCTGTCTCCTGATAGTGGGAGATGGAGGTTTTCTCTTTCAACCTATGAGGTGAAGGACTGTTATCTCTCTGATATTGAGCATTCTGGTACAGGGCAATGAAGAAGAAGCATCTGAGCTCTGTACCTGGGCACATCATAGCCCAAATCCTTCTGAACTATGGAGTCATTTTAATAAATTATATTTAGCCTTCTGAAATTATTGTCAAGAGTCCTTTGTCAATGAACGGACCACGGCAATAAGTGAGCACTCAGCAGGGCTGGGCTGGTGACAGCAAACCTCCCTTTGTGTTCCTGTCACTGCAGGGGACACAGGAGGCTTGGTGAAGGTGTAACACACACACAGACTATTGCCATGGTCTGTGCATTGACAGAGGACTCTTGACAATAATATCAGAAGGCTAAATATGATTTATTAACATGACTCCATAAT
>VXAX01000601.1:215420-288306 GCA_013399835.1 Leptocoma aspasia | reverse complement strand
ATGGGCTTTTGTGGACATTTCCCCATAACTGCCTCTGAAGGCCTCCAAGAAAGACCAGCTTTCATATTCCCTCCTATACTAATATTATCTCTAAATTGTGTGTTGTTTCATGTACAGGTTGTTAAGGCATCACCAGGGCCAGCAAAGAGCAGCTGGGGTTGCCCAGCTGCAGCCTCCAGCCCCGGGTGTGTCAGTGAGTGTTGCAAGAACATATTATAAGTTTCTCTGTATGCAAGCCTGCAGGAAATTCTTCCCATGGGAAAGCGTCTTTTACTGTCTTTTTACTCTGTATAAGTTTCTGTAAACAAAATCTCTGGTTTGTGTTTCAAGGACATTTGGATTGCTCTGCCTGTCTCCTGATAGTGGGAGATGGAGGTTTTCTCTTTCAACCTATGAGGTGAAGGACTGTTATCTCTCTGATATTGAGCATTCTGGTACAGGGCAATGAAGAAGAAGCATCTGAGCTCTGTACCTGGGCACATCATAGCCCAAATCCTTCTGAACTATGGAGTCATTTTAATAAATTATATTTAGCCTTCTGAAATTATTGTCAAGAGTCCTTTGTCAATGAACGGACCACGGCAATAAGTGAGCACTCAGCAGGGCTGGGCTGGTGACAGCAAACCTCCCTTTGTGTTCCTGTCACTGCAGGGGACACAGGAGGCTTGGTGAAGGTGTAACACACACACAGACTATTGCCATGGTCTGTGCATTGACAAAGGACTCTTGACAATAATATCAGAAGGCTAAATATGATTTATTAACATGACTCCATAATTCAGAGGATTTGGGCTATTATCTGCCCAGCCTGGAGCATCCGAAGCTGCTGCCTCAAGCTCTGTCCAAGGAATGCCAGAATAGCTTACACAATCAGAGATAACAACTTTTCACCTCATAGGCTGAAAGGAAGAAAACCTCCATCTCCCATATCAGGAGACAGGCAGAGAAATCCAAATGTCCTTGAACACAGATCAGAGATTTGTTTATAGAAACTTATACAGAGTAAAAAGACAGTAAAGAGATCCTTTCCCATGGGAAGAATTTCCTGCAGGCCTGCATGCAGGGAAACTTATAATATGTTCATGCAATACAGAGACAGCAGGAACTGCTCTGGATGCCAAAGGATGCCTGGGGAGAGGCTCAGACCAGCCAGGGGAGCAGGAAGGGATCTGCCTATGAGAATAAATCCCACGAGACTCCACGTTCTTCATGCAGGAAAAGGCCCATCTTTTATTCACATAACGCATTTTTATATGGTTTTACAGACCTCGTGTGTGACTCCAGTTGGTTAGTAGCTTTCTTGCCAATTACTTTATTGGTTAGTAAAAGTTGTTATGCTGTATTGATTGGTCACTCAAACCCCTGGTGTGTACCTGCAGGGGAAGTTGTTTGTAAGAGATAATTTTCATTTTTCTATCTAACGGTGTAGAAACAGTTTATACGGGTGCTGGTTGTTTTTGACCCAGGAATAGATTGTTATGTTAATGAACTGTTCATACCAGGATTGCTTTCACATGGGGACTTGCAAAGTGCTAGGTTGGCTTAGAAGAAATGACAGGCTAGCCAGAGAAGGACTGACTTTATGAGGCCTTTCTTTATAATTTTTCTACCTTACTGTAACATCTGCCTGCTCAAGCCCCTGCCTCACACTTGGCACTGGGCAAAGGAGGAGCTGCCAGAGGAGTGACAGGCACCTCCCTGCTCCTCATCACCCCCAGGGCTTGTTCATAGCTGTGAGGAGGAGTTTAATGAGGAACCACGAGGAAAAGCCCTTCTGTAGCATTGGGCTGCACACCTGAGGCTGCTGTGAGATGCTTTTGCAAAGATGCCCCGTGGGGTGTAATCACAGGCTCCAAATTTCAGCCATCTGATCACTCCCAAAACTCATAAAATTAAATGACAGCTCACAGAGAAAGGTGAGAAATAATAAAGAGCCACTGGGAGAAAATCCCTGTGTCTGTGTGACCCCGGGGAGGATGTAATTGGCACTGATGGGACATGAGGGATTGGCCCTGGCTTTTACAGGAGAGTGAAACGGGGCCACTTTGTCGGTGATCCCAGTTCCTGAGATTCATCCCACAGATTAAATATCCCACAGACTAATTCCTCACGTAGAGTAAGGACTGTGTGGGTCTGCAGCTGTGCAGGGTGACAGCCACAGCAGGCTGTGCCCTCAGGAAATGTGTTTGCAGCTGGGACAGGGAGAGAGCAAAGCCTGGTCCTGGTACAGCCAGGGTGGGAAGGGCTGTGTAAAACAACCCAGCACCTTCTGCTCCACAGCTGTCCCCAGGCTGAACAGAGTCCAGCAGGTCCCCTGTCACTGCAGAGCTAAAAGGCATTGAAATCATGAGCAATTAGAATGAATTTATTTTAATTTTTTGTATATTTTTGACACCTGGCTTCTTGCTTCTACTCCAGGGGAAAGGAGGTGGAGCTGAGAAGGAGCTGGGCAGGTTCTGGTGGTCTCAGGGGCACTAGACATGGACACTCTCTCCCAAAGGCAGAGGAGAGAAACTGCTGGTAAAAATCTGGGATTTCATCCTTCTTTCCTAATGCCCATCTGCAGCTTGACTGAAACCCAGTACTGCCTGTGCTCACAGGGACCTGCTCACCTGCACATCTCCCTTGTCAAGGGCATTGCCACAGGTTTTCATTCCTGCTAGCACTTCCAGTGGTCCCACAAACATATTTGACCCCTTTGGATCTTCACAAAATGTTGCCTGTGAGCGCTGGTGGCAGGAATTCAGCCTTTGGGCTGCATAGCCTTCACTGCAGAACTGGACACGGCCAGCCACGGATTCAATTATTCTTCATTTTTGTTGTTTGTTTCTTAGAATTGTTTTTATTTTATGAGAATCTGTGTGATTTTATCCACGTCAGGTGGCCATGTGAGGGAGGTCTGGGTCCCTGCTAGCTAAGCCTGTGCAGAGATGAGATAATTCAGAATTAACCTTGGTGCATCACAGCCCTAGCCTGGAGAATTTTAATGTCCCAAAGGGAGATGGAGGTCACCTTGTCTCCACACCACAGACATCCCTGTGCTCCTGTTTGAACTGGGCTGCACCCACAATTAACACATCCAGCTATTATTGTTCATTTCATGTGGTGGAGAAGCCTTCATTCATCATTTTAACGAGGATGTTCTTCCTTAAAAGAGCCCATATAGTTTATTTATAGCCAGGATGAATTTATCCTGTGCTTTTAGCTTCAGATCCTACCGGACCTCTGGTGTTAAATCTCTCTGCCTTATTTTGGGACCACTCGTCCTTAACCTCCTCTTAGCTAAGTTTTACTGAACTTTGGGAATTGATCTCATTATCAAATCTTTGCTCTGGTGCATTCCTAAATATCTCCTCCAATATGGGGGAACCCTCCTTTGGTGGTGCTGTTTCTGTCCCACCTGTGGCTGGGACACTGCTGAGGACCTTCACTCCAAGGGCTGACTCCCCTCACACCTTCCATGCCTTGCTGCTTCCCTCTCAGCTGTGCCTCCACTGCAGCCCCTCTCCAGGGGAACAGCTCCACATCCAGCCCCAAGGCAATGCTCACATTCCCCAGATAACCCAGCCTGCTGCCCAACAGCAATAAGACCTCTCCATCAATTTTTCTGCTACCTGAAGCTTTCACAGAATCACAGAATGTCCTGAGCTGTGAGGGACCCCCAGGATCACCCAGCCCAGCCCCTGGCCCTGCACAGACACCCCAACAACCCCACCCTGGGCATCCCTGGCAGCGCTGGCCAAACGCTCCTGGAGCTCTGGCAGCCTCGGGGCCGTGCCCATTCCCTGGGGAGCCTGGGCAGTGCCCAGCACCCTCTGGGGAAGAACCTTTCCCTCATCTCCAGCCTGAGCCTCCCCTGGCACAGCTCCAGCCATTCCCTGGCTCCTGTCCCTGTCACAGAGAGCAGAGATCAGTGCCTGTTTTATATGTTCTTCTGGGTCATCAGTACAAATATTGAACAGCACAGAGCCCACATGTCCATCCTTGTAGGACCTCGTTCCAGCATCCCTCTGACCATGGGCAGGGATTCACACCTCAGATTCATCACTGGGAAGGTTTAAAAGTCCAGGGAGTGACAAAGGCCTGACAGGACAAGGGGGACTGGTTTTGAACTGAAAGAGAGGGGGTTTAGATGGAATATTAGGAAAAAAAATTTTTCCTTGTGAGGGTGGGGAGGCCCTGGCACAGGGTGCCCAGAGCAGCTGTGGCTGCCCCTGGATCCCTGGCAGTGTCCAAGGCCAGGTTGGACAGGGCTTGGAGCAGCCTGGGACAGTGGAAGGTGTCCCTGGCCATGGCAGGGGGTGGAATGAGATGCTCTTTAATATCCCTCTCAACCCCAACCAGTCAGGGATTCCATGGGTCTAAGCTCTCCATCTATTTAACATGCACCATGTTGAACCCATTACACTGTAATTCCTTAATTGCAATTAATCTCATTATATCAAGGAAAACATTATCCTCACACTCATCACAGTGCTTACAAGCAACACACAACCCCTTTGCAAAGCCCAGGCATGCAATTACTAAAACCATTTCTTTTATAATTAACCACTTAGTTTCTAATTAATAGAGAAGCACTGAAACAATCAGAAGAAAATTTTTGGCAGTAGCTGGAATGCACCTTTCCATCCCAAAACCCCTGGAGAGTAACTCAAAACTCCTTGTGGACTGAGGAATCCTTCCTGTTGGTCCATCTGATTTGATATCATTTCTGGAGACAAAGAATGAGGTTTTTATTCTGGAAGTACCCCAGGAGGGGATTTGCCCCAGCAGAGCAACTCTACCTGGGCAGGCCTGGACCTCCTCATCTTCTCTCTTTCCTTCCCAGGAAGTGCTGGAAACATTTTCTCCTCAGACTCAGGAACATGATCTGCTCCCCCTCCTGCACCAGGAGAGCTGGAAGGTAAAGATCCACTGCAGAGATTTTGGGAGAGGGAGGAATTTTCTAGGGGAGGGAATCAGCAAAATGAAGATGAGTCTTTCAAAAACACGTTGCTACTTTTCAGCTTTGTGTGCACAGAGTGAGCAGAGGAGCAGGGAGCTGTAGGCACTGGGTTTGAAGTCTGACTGACAGCAGACTAGGGATGCTGGAATAATAGGGAGGCATTGTCAGTGTTCAACAAGGGCTGGAAATCACAGGAAGTTGGAGGAAAAGGAGTGAAAACATATAAAAAATAAAAGGAGCAGCTGAGTGATATTTCACTCCCTTGTGACTGTGCAGTGAGAGGGTGGATTTCTGCAGTGTTTTGAGAGCATATTGAGACTTTTGAACATGGGGGCGATTCTTTATTTTTTTTTAATTTTAATTTCTTTTTAGTCAGAAAAAAATCTCCACTGGCCTTGTCTTGATGCTCCAGCTCCCGGTGCCTTGACTGAAAGTCCCTGGGGCAGAGGGAATATCTGAGAGCCACATCTGCTGCCAGAATGCTCTAACTTATTAGCAGGATCTCAGCAGCATCCCCTTGCACCTGCACCAGTGTCAGAGGGAGACAACAACTGCATTGATTTCAATTATCCTTTGCAGGGGGGTGCTTAATGCCCAGATTTGTCTCTCCCTTGCAGTGTTCAAAGCAGGTTCACACAGTGCAGCTTTAGCATAAATGTATTTCAATAAAGGTAATGAAGAAGGAATCTTTATTTCCTTCAGTTTTTCCTCCAGAATTGCTTGAATTTCTTTCTTGGGCAATATCCCAGTGGGAGCCAATGCCATGGATCAGCCCTGGGGGTGCAGCTGGAAATGAGTTTTCATTCCCCACGCTGGCACCACATCACACTGAAAGCATTTGGGGCACTCTGAAACAGGTGTAAAAGCATCACTGTCAAAAACTGTGGACTGAATTTATGGAAATGAAACCCATCCTTGTGAGTGAGGAGGTCCCTGAGGGGAAAATCGCTGGAGACTGGGAGAGGATGTGCTGAGGATCAGCCTGCCCTGGCTGGGTCCTTGTTCCCACAGTGACCACTGACTGCTGAGACTGTGTCCAGGCAGGATGGAGCTTCATTCCACGGCCATCCAGAGGTGCCCTTGTGTCACATCTTCATGTACAGAGAGAAGCAGGACCTGGCCCAGCCAGGGTGTGTGGCTGGGGGGAGGGGGGGGGAGAAATACGACACAGAGAGTCAGAGAGTGGAACTGTCCTGCTGCAAGGACATGTTTCACCACTGCCCTGTGCTTGCAAAGAGCGTTCTGCATCCACCCCTGGCTAAAATGTCCCTGCTCCATCCTCAGTGTGCTTTAGGCTCCTGCCTTTGTCTCCAGGGAATCCCAAATGCATCATCCCTGTGATGCATTTGTTGCAATCTCTTGTATCCACCGGGTTCAGAACCAAAATCAGCCAATAGGTATTTGTCTGTTGGTGTTGGGATGGATGAAAGCTTGACAAGAAAGTCTCACAGATATGTGTGCTTGGCAGAAAGATTTTTGAATGTAGAAACTGAGAAAGGAATAGAGATGGAAGCAGGTTTTGATATAGAAGAGTAACAAAGGTCTAAAAGAATGTTGAGCCAGTTTTACTGGGTAACTAAAAAGGCAAAGGGTGTGTTAGTTAAGAAAGGTTTTTATGACTTAGAACAAAGAATAAGCCCACCAATAGAAGATGTTTTTACCAAGCAGAAAGGTACAAGAAGTAAATAGACAGGCTGATGCTGTAAGTAGGAAAAAGGTCTCAGAATTTTCCACTGCAAGAAAACTGAAAAACCACTTCTAGCTTAAACTGTAACATACTAACCCTTTGTGATTGGAGAATAGTAACATGAATATTGTAATGTTAGTAGTTGTGATAGGTTATAGGTAATAGTAAAGATATTGATTGGTTGTTATGTATTAAGATGCTCAGTACAGAAAAGTATATAATGTATTGTAACCAGAACTAAAGGGCTTCAGACATGCCTGCAGCTTCTGCTGATGGCTGTAGGCTGGGCTCTGTTACCCATGGCCCATGACTGCTGTCTGGATACAATAAACAGCATTTCAAACAGTCTGGAGTCCTGCATCTCCTTGTAGGCTCTTACATGTTGGAAGGCATGAGCCAGGACCATTGAAGGGAAACATCTTTGTTGGATGAGTTTTGAGCAATCTGGTCTAGTGGAAGGTGTCCCCGTCCACGGCAGGGGCTGGGGTGAGATGAGCTCTAAAATCCCTTCCACCCCAAACCAGTCTGGGATTCTGTGATCTGCAGTCCTGGGAAGTGGGATCCATCCCTGTGCAATTCCCACAGCAGTCTGGGATCGTGCTTTCCTGTGGCCAGACAGGGCAGGAAGGCTGTTCTCCTTTATCTGCTGAACGTGAGGCCAGCAAAACTCCTCTTTTCCCACTCCCACTGGATCTTTGCACCAGACAGACCTGGATGGACCCACAGCCTGATGGATCTGAGGGGAGAGGGCCAGGAGCCAACTTACCTTTAGACCTGTCGGGGAGTTTGTGCTCTCCCCTCGTCCCCTGCGTGCTGTGAAGTGACAGCTCTGTCCCCGTGCTGCTGCTGCTCCTGGAGCTCCTAGCCCACAGCATTTGCCTGGCCTCGGCTGCCAAAGCGCTGGGGGCCGTGCAGGGCACACAGGTAAACAGCTCCTGGCACTGAGGAGCTCTCCCAAGCCAGCCCAGCTGCCTTTTCTGTCGGCTCATCAGGCTGGGGAGGAGCCAGAGATGGATGAGAGCATCCCTCACACACCCGTGGCTGTGCTGGGACAGTGCTCTGCTGCAGACTGAAACTGGCCTAGCCTAATTCCAGTCCATGCCTGGCCTCCTTTCTCTCATTTACCCCCGTGAAGCAGTCCTGGTGTGTTCTCCAGGAGCAGCACCACTGTTTGGACCTGCCTGGGATGCAGCAAGCAGGACCTTCCCCAGGTATTTCCATTGCAATATCCTTGAAAATGTAAAATAAATGATGTGTCCTGAAAAAGCTGCATGATCAGAGCAATGGGGGCACACCTGCCTTCCTGGAGCCATCCCTGGCATCATCCATGGCACCATCCATGGCATCCTGACCCCCTCACCACCTGGGCACAGACCCAGGGAGTCATTACCCAGAGTCTCCTGGGACACCCCCATACCCCAAACCTGCTCCAGCTTCTCCTGATCCCAGAGCAGCTACAAGAGGGCTTGGGCACAGAACTTGTGGCAGACCCCCGAGCTTACCCTGGCCTCCAAGGACTCATCATTCCAGGACCCAGTGGCAGCACGTTCCTGTGCAGGGGACCGTGATGAGGTGACAGTGCCACATTCACTGTCTCTTCCGGCTGTCCTCTCTCCCAGCCCCAGTGTTCATTGCTGCAGATCCCTCTCAAAGACCTGGTGGCTCCCTGGGAATCACTCTGAGTGGCAGAGACTTCAGAACAATAAAACACCTCCTTCAGTTTCCTCAGTGAAAGCCTAATTTATGGAACAAAAAGACTTTTGACGCATGAGAAACATCAGACAGCGAGTTCCCAGGCTGCTCCCTCCTCTCTGCACTGCTCAGCACTGCCTGCAGAGCAATCCTTGCTGGCATCCAGGTGCGGGATCACACGGCCAGCTTTGCCTTTCCAGATGACCCCAGGCACTTCTCATTATCCCAGCATGAGGCAGGATCCCCCGGAGCAGGGGCTCGCTCCTGCCAGGACTCATTAACCTTCTGCAGTCTGCCTTCCAAAACCTGCCCAAGAGGCTGCAAACAGCTGCTTTGGAATGGGTTTTCCCAGCTTGTACTTCTCTTTGAAGGGAATGCTGGAACTGAGGGGTCTGGTGCAGTTTTTTCAGGGAATAGCAGTAGGGCAGGTTTGCCAAGGGAGGCAGGGGTGGTGGGAGATGAAAAGTTCTTCTTGGACCACTTCTGTCCATGGATGGGAACAGAGCTGGGGAAAGGGCTGGAGCAGCAGGAGGGGCTGAGGGAGCTGGAAATGGGCTCAGGTTGGAGAAAAGGAGGCTCAGGAGGGACCTTGTGGCTCTGCACAACTCTCTGCCAGGAGGGGACAGCTGGAGGATTGAGGCTCTGCTCCCAAGGAATAAAAAACAGGACAGGAAGAAATGGCCTCAAGGTATGCCAGGGAAGGCTCAGGTTGGATATGATGGAAAATTTAATCCTTGAAGGTCCCTTCCAACCCAAACCATGCTGTGATCCTGCGATTTTATCAGCACCAATGAAAACAGAGATAAAGCTGAACAAATGGTGAAGAACAACTCTGCAGGTTTGACTCCTGCTGGAATCCAGGGCACAGAGAATATTTCTCTGCCTGTGTTAGGGAGCCCTGGTCCCCAGCTGGACACTGCTTTTAACCTTCATCCCTGGAAATAATTGCCAAGGCTTTGGGATGAGTTGGAACACACAGGTGTGAAGTAGCATTGGAACAGCTGCCCAGGGAGGTGGTGGAGTCCTCATCCCTGGAGGGATTCAAAGACAAGTGGATGTGGCACTTTGCAATGTGGTTTAGTGGGAATGGTGGTGTTTGGTTGAAAGTTGGACTCGATCATCTTGGAGGTCTTTCCCAACCTCAGTTATTGTGTGATTCTTAGTGACTGAACCCAGCTGCATCATCCAAGGAGGGACCAGTCCTGGCTGCAGTGGTGGCTCCTGTGCCAGGATGTCCCTGGCTGTTGGTCAGTGAACACTGGGTGCCCCAGACAACGAGATGGAGTGGGAAATGATGAGACTTAAAAGCACAGCCCCAGCAATACCAACTCTGTTTCCTCTCCCTCCTTTCTTCAGCTTTGAGGTGCCTCAGGTCATTGTTTTCAAGCTTTTCTTTCCAGTCTGGAGTTTCATTTACAAGGCAGTAGCTGGAGTTCAAAGCGATGCCTGGGAGCGAGGGGTGCTGGAGTGTTATGGAAAAAAACTAATAATCAGGAATCAGGGGAGTAGTGAGGAAGTTGGCAACTTGCTACAGACCTATGCTAAATTCAGGCCAGTGAGCCTGAGGTGTAAACAGCCCTATCTGATCACTGCATCTTCATTATCTGGTTTTGATCTCACCTTATTTATTTCAAGCAAGATAACAGGGAATGTGGCATGCTGAAATGAGAAAGGCCCATACTCAGAGCAAACTGAGTTTTGCTGTCACAGCCCCTTGTGGAACCAGGAAACTGCAACAGGAGAGGGCTGCTCCTCTTGCTTAGCACTGGTCCAATTTTCAGCTTGAACTGCATAAAAATGCAAGAAATAACTGCTGTCATTAGTAGTCCAATTGCAAAGCTCCTCAGACTCACAGACTGGATTGTCTGCTTACACAAACTGTATTTCAGTGAAATGTTTCAGTTAAATGTCAGTATTTGTAGTATCTCTCCCATCTTCTCAGGAGCTTTGTCCATCCAAGGCCAGGGGGCTTGGAGCAACCTGGGACAGTGGAAGGTGTCCCTGCCCATGGCAGGGGGTGGAATGGGATGAGATGAGATTTCAGGTCCCTTCCAACCCAAACCATGCTGTGATCCTGCGATGTTATCAACACCAATGAAAACAGAGATAAAGCTGAACAAATGGTGAAGAACAACTCTGCAGGTTTGACTCCTGCTGGAATCCAGGGCACAGAGAATATTTCTCTGCCTGTGTTAGGGAGCCCTGGTCCCCAGCTGGACACTGCTTTTAACCTTCATCCCTGGAAAAAATTGCCAAGGCTTTGGGATGAGTTGGAGCACACAGGTGTGAAGTAGATAGCAGTAGCAGTAATAGTTTATCACTAGGTGAAGAATTTAAAGTTTTAGAATTTTAATATAAGAGTAAATAGGGGACAAGATGGGGGATTTTGGGTGTTGTCTCATCCCTTTCTTGTTCTTCTTCTACTCCATTTTCTGTAGTGCTGGTGACACAAGGTTTTTGGCTAGAGAAAGTAGTGGCATAGGTGCCACATGAATAGATTAATAGAAGTTATTGGTAGAAAAGTAGAAATAAAGTATGTGTTAGAAAGCAAATTGACTAATCAGCTTTAAAAGACCTTTATCTGTGTCTGATTTGGTCTAAAAGACCAAAATCTGAGTGCCAGCGCTCCATTTTGTGCCCTCCTTCTTGTAAGTCTGGTGTGCAGATGGTGTATCAACTTCAAGATAAGACAAGAATAAACAACAGACCAAAGACAGAGAAAATCCAAAGTCCTGCTCGTTTTTCACCCTTTGCCAAGAGCTTACAAGGGAACTGCCTCCAAAGGGCCCTGGGGGTAGGTTCCCTCTCGTGTTGGGGGCTCAAAACCCCACAGACTCCTTGTGACCAGCCCAGGCACTGTTTGCAAGAGTTCAGCCACCAGTTGTCTGTCTGTCCAGGCTTCCCAAATCCCATCAGCACCAGTGGATTGGCACTGAGGACTCCTGCAGAGCACGACTATTTTCAGCTGCCACACATTGTCCTCTGCATTCTGAGGTGTCACTCACCAAGCAGGGAGCCAGGAGGGTTTGGGGTGACACTGGGCACCAGCCAGGCTGCAGAGCAAAGGCACCTCCTGGGAAGCTCTCTGCCACCCTGGAGGATGGGCAGGGATCATGCTGGCTCCTTGACAATACCAAATAATATGGTTAAAGGAGAACAGGAGGTGTTCAGTGATACTTTGATCAACTTGGTTACATCTAGAATGATCTGCTGGAAAAAGTTATCTATGGTTAAACTTTGAACCAAAGGCATGAATGGGTTATTGCTTTATTTTCAGCCAATTTGCTTCTAGCTTGGGCTTTCTAAATTCACCGTGAGTAAGGATTTTAAGCAAAGGAGACAGTCCCAGGTTTCCTGAGCAATGATTTGTTCCCAGAATTGAGGTTACCAGCAGAACATTTATTGAGGCAGGACCTCACTGTAACCTCTCAATTGTCTTCAAACCTCCCAGGCCCAGACAGCTTTTCTGAGGGCAGTGACACCTGCACAATAACCTCGTGTTTTTATAATTACACAATTATTATAACACATTGTTATAATTACACAATACACATGGTATTGTGTAATTATAACCAAAAGAACATGCAAGATGTGGTCATCAAAACTTCATCTTTGCCTGGCTGATGGTAAACAAGTCACAGAGAGTCAGAAGGCTGAAGTCTGTGTTAGACTGAGCTGGCCTTCCTAAAGCATGAATGATTGTTTGCCTGCCTAGAAATGCAGTGTATATGGGGCTGTGTGTATGTTCGAGTAGGGGAGATATCATAAAAATAGGTGGCAGAGAGAACAAAACACTTAAACTGATTTAGAGCAGGGAAAACACAAGATGGCACAAGTAGCATTTCAAGGATGCTCTGTGAAGTTGAGAAACGAGTAATTCCTGCACTGCCTTAAAGCCACAGCCCCCTCCCTGGAAAACACTGAACAGCACAATTGCACCATAAATCACTGTGCTTGCCCAAGAAAGGTCCCTGGGCAGTAGCTCATGGGGGTGTCAGACAGCCACAGGAGGCATCCTAAAGCTGTCTGTGCAGATTGTGTTACTTTACACACCTCCAAACGCCTCAGACAAGGTGTTTGCTCTCAGGAGGTGCTGCCTCGAGTGCCTCCCTGGGCTGGGTTTGCTGTGCAGCTCTCTGGGCCCTGCACTCACCTGTTGTCATCAGCAGAGTGTCCTGAACACACAGGGCTTGCACCAAGAGCCACAGTGTGCTGCTGCCTGATTGCTTTGAACATTCCCACAGGGACAGGGAGGTGAGAGCTCGTGGATGGGTGTGGAGGACACTCAGCAAAGCTGGGGCTACAGCAAACACCCCCTCCCTGTGCTCAGCCACCTCCTGGCAAGAGCTGGGCATGCTGGGTCCCTACCCAGGGCAGAGAAGAAGATGAGAAGTCCTGCTCAGAACCCAAAGCTTTGTGTAGCCCCAAAGCTGTGGCTGCAGAGCTGAGCTGATGCCTGGCTGTGCCCCCAGGAGCCTGCCCCGTGTCCTGCTGGCACCCTGGGAGCCTGGCCTGGAGCCTGCTCACAAATCTGTCCTGAATGTGCAGCCAAACCCTGGTCTAATCCCCTCGGGCAGTTCAGGTCTCCAGGAGGGATTTGTAGCTCTGATTTCTCTTCCATTCCTGCATCCTTGGGATGGATCCCAGGGTGGCAGCCAGCAGGAACAGCCTTCCCGAGTCCTGCTGACACATCAGCTCTCAGCTCTCCACTGGACCATCTCTCCTCCCCTTCTTCTGGGGTCCCCCACACCAAGGGCTTTGATTCCTTCTTTGCAAAAATGTGCTGTACTGTTGGTGTTAATGGGAGCCTTGAGACTGCAGCTGGACCACAGCATTATCCTGCTGTCCTTTCTTCCTTCACATCAGAAGCTGGCTTCAATTAAACCACACCTTTCCCACTGCTCTGCGTTGTTTGGTTGCTCCATTTAATGAGAAGTGTTTTCCAGGTGCTTGTGTTGAAGCACTGAATCCTCAGTCCTCCTGCTAAGCCTTTGTAGTGTTTGCTCACACTCTCCAACAAGGATTTGGGTTTGAGATGCTCCTGCCTCCCCAGCTGAGCACCTTGCCTCATCTGCTGGGTGCTGTGGGCCCTGTGGGAGGCTGGCACAGAGCTGTGGGGCTGTGCCTCAGCTTTGGGCAGGGAAACCCATGGAAAACACATTTCTGAGTGCTGGCCACTGCCCTGCTGCAGGGCCATCTGGCTCTGCAGGATTTCACCTTGAAGGGATTTGCCATTTCCACAGAGCCGTGTTGAATTCCGTGTCCCAGCAGTGCCTGCCTGTCCAGGGCAATGGAGGGGGCTGGATGAAGCAGATCCCATCCCATCCCAGCAGCTGAACAAGATGTTGGATGAAGCAGATCCCATCCCATCCCAGCAGCTGAACAAGGGAGGCTGCATGTAGCAGTGTGCTCTCTGATGACGGGGTGACCAAATTACAAGGGAATTTTCAAATACTCTTTGTCTGCTAAGTAAGGCAAAGACCCTAGAAAGTTCTGCCCAAATTTGGTACAGGGACACCTCATAGGACCTTTGGAACTGCACCACAAACTTGGGGCTGCTCTACTGGACTAGGGCCAAGAGGTCCCGCCTGGGCCATCAGGTAGAAAAAGCACAGAACAAAAGATTTAATGGCTTTTGTGGCGTGTCTTAGCAGGGCAAGGACCTCTTGCACCTGGCACTGCTTTTCTCTGTAAAAGAGCTTTGTTATTTTATTTCTTAGTAAACCTTTTCTGTTTCAAGCACTGCCACGAGAGTTATCCTGCTCCTTTCTATGCCATCCAGGTAGCTGGGCTATTTGGGTATGAAGGGATCAGTAAGAGCTTATAACACCCTGGCCCTCACCCACCCCCTTCAGCTGCAGGGCTCCCGGCCCCATGGGCTCCCATCAGGGACCACATTCCCTGGGCTTGTCCCCCACAGCCACTCCAAAGGCTGCAGTGGCAACCTCAACATTCAGCCTGGATCTAGGCAATGGTGGCCTGGAAAACTCCACGCTGGGAGTGCAGATACACTCGAGCCTCCAACACCAAAATTCCGTGTGTTTACTTAGAAACCGAGCACAAAAGGCATCGCTGCCTTAATTGCTAGATCCTTCTGACTCTCAGGAACGCTCGGTGCTCGGGATCCTGGAATTACCCTCTGTAATTAGCTCCCTGTGCCTTGCTTTTCCCTGCCCAACTCCGCAGCTCCCCTAATTGCCTCTCTGGAGCCGGCAGGGCAGGGCTGCAGCAGATGCTTCCCGGAGCCCCAGCTCAGCACTGCCGAGGTGCCCAGGGTGTTAATTAGGTCGGTAGCCCAATCACGGAGCCCCTGGGTAATGAGCAGAGTCTCCAGCCCGTGGCCGGTGTCTGCCAGCTCCCAACATCCCGCCTGGAAAATCCTCCGGCAAAGGGCACCGAGACCCCCCAGCTCTGCCTTCCAGCTTATCGGGGGCCGGCGTTTGCAGGGAGCCATGTGAAAATGTCAGCACAGATGGAGATTAAGCTGTCTTCACCTCACGTCAAAACTGCCATCTGCTGCTCTCCTGCACAGCTTTAATCAGATTTTCTCTGGAAAAAAAAAAGGGAGCGAGAGGGATGGGGAGGGCTCTGGGCACTCCCTGGACTTTCTGTGCTCGTGTGCAGAGGTCTGGAGAGCTGCAAAGGGTTTGTCTGGACACTTCCCGTGGAAAGGCTCTGTGTGGAAAGGCAGGAGCAGGCAGCAAGGACTCACATCCTGCTGTAGAAGGAAAGCTGCAGAAGGAAAGCCACTATTTGAAAAGAAAGCAAAAGTGGACCTTGTCCTCCTACGCTGGTTTTGGTTGTTTGATCAACCAGCAAAGCCAAGTTTCCAGCTGATGAGGTTTCACCAGGAGCCTGCTTGGTTCCTCAGGTTGATCCCACCCCTGCACTCTCATGAGCAAAGTGCTCAGGAAGACAAGGGGTAACAAAAAACCCCAACTAATGGGAGAGTTGGACAGTTTGCTCTACAGTCACATCACAGTTTCAGCCTTGCCTTGCCTTCCAAGCCCAATATGTTCAAAGCTAAATATGCCACAGCTAAGTTGGGGATAAATCATTTCAGAGAACACAGTGTTTTTGTAGGGACACGAAGACTGGCTGAGCATTAACCATATGTGTCCAAAGCCTACGAGATAAGCTGATGGAAGAGTTTCTGACATGGCTCACAAATCACTGTTTGTGTGGAGTGAGGCTTTGCCTCCTCCTGCTGAGCACCTGATCCACAATAATCTCACAGACTTCCCTTCAGATCTGCTCACCAGCCACTTGTTCCCATCTGGAATTCCCACAGCTGGCCATTCCTTTCCAGCCAGATTTATGCCCACCAAGCAGCATCTCCTTTTTGTTTCAAATCATCTCCAACTCAGCTCTGAATCTGTGCCGTTCATTTGTGAGTCTACCCATCCCAAATCCTGGCAGTCCTTTCCATGTGGAGGTGTCAGCCAGCTTGAGAAGTGTTTTCTGCGTTCCATCATCAGGACCATTAATGAAAGTGCTGAAAGCTCAGTCCATACTGCAAGCATCTTATTTTGACAGTAATCTGTCAATGATTGCTCCATCTATAATTTTCTAACCAGTTTTGCAGCTACCCAATAATATATTCACTCAGATGATATTTTTCTAGCTCATGGAAGTATCAGAGGAGACAGTGTCAAAAGCCTGACTAAAATCAAGATCTATGACATGGTCTGTTTCTTCTCTATCCAGAAGCTTTTTGCACTGTCATAAAGGAAAATTAGATTGGTTTGACATATTTGTTCTTGACAAATCCATACAGACTGTTACTCATCCCTTTATACTCCTCTGTGAGCTCACAGATAGACTATTTGATTATCCACTTCAGTGTTTTCTGAAAACTGAAGTTTTATAGGTTTGAAAGGGAAGCTACTGACTCTCTGTCTTCTTATTTAACATTTCAAAGGTTGGCATTTAAAAATGTCTCCTGTCTTTCAAGTTTTCCTGTGCCTTACACAGTGAATCCTTGCAACTAATGGTCAATTCTTCCAATATTTCCCCACCTTCTGCTCTAGGTACCACACAATGAAGTTCACCAAGACACAGGCAAATAAGAACATGGACATTTTGGGGGGCACCTCTCTATTTCTCTCAGTATTTTCTGTGTATTGGAGTTGTTCCTTGCATGAAAGCTATTCCAGTTAAGTGCACATTAATCCCTACCCAGGTCCCTTTGGGAAGCCTTGCTCTGGGTGCATCCCTGGACTGTCTGTTGCAGGCTGCTTCCACTCCCCAGTACAAGGTGGAGAACTCCCAGTTCTTCCATGCCTTGGTGTGCCCCAGCCCATGGCAGAGTGGCATGGGGATGGCACAGGAATGGGGAAGGGCTGGTCCCTTCACTGGGAAGGCTGCAGTTACCTGGAGGCAGCAGCCTGGAGCCAGGCCCAGAGTTTTGCAGGACTGGGCTTTGAGGTGACCTTCAGATCAATCAAGCTGATGAAGGGAGACAAGCCCTAACTCACCAGCCTGCAGAAGATGTCTTGTCAGCCTGTGGAGCTCTTAAATCATTCTTATATTTCCAATCCATGGAATAGCCATGTGATCTGTCCTTCAGGATAAAGGCAGCTGCTGAGCTCAGAGAAGCTGAGGAGCAGCAGCAGCAGCAGCACAGCTGATTTCTCACAAGTCCAAAAGAGCCAGCAGCTGTACCTGTCCCCATTTTGCTTCCTAATCTTCACCTGCAAGTTCAAAAGCATTCCCAAGAGACTTGGTCTGCAGTCCAGAGCCTGCTGTCATTATCCAGGACCCACCTGAGAGAGCAGAACATGCTCTGCTCTCCACAAAACTGTGCCCCCAGGGGAGGCTATAAAGGACAATGTTTCCCAGGAGGGATAAAAGGACCTGCTGGCCCTTTGCTTGACTTCTCTTCCTGCCCAAGTAAGATATTTAGGAGCAGAAGTTCCAGCTTTGGGGTTTCTGCAGGGAAAGTTGTGTTGTCTCCAAGCAGCTGCTCCTAAATTTGCTACACAGGGAGCCACAGGATGTTGGGAGGTTTTTACTGAATGGACTTCATCTTATAAAGAGTCCACTATAAAATCTGAACCTCCACTGCTGCCCTTGCTGCCTGTGCTGTTACTCTGGGATCTGCTTCACCTTTGTGCAGAACTGCCAAAGGTCATTCATTTGTCAGAGACAATCAAATTTCCCTTCTGCTTCCTGAAAGATTGATGAGGTTTAAACATCTTTTATTTGATCACCTAAGCAGCTTGTGTCTGTCTATAAATTCCCTGTAGCTTGCACTTGGACTTTTATGTTTGTGCATGCAGCAAAAAGGAGTGTGCAAGGAAAAAAGGAGCATTTCTGGTATAAAAATATTCCTTGGATTGTGTTGAAGTCCTTTGCCCATTGCATTTTCCTCCTCAAACCATGACCATGTTAATCAGGATCACTCACAGGGTTGTCTCAAGCCCAGTCAGTGTTCACAAAGCTCATTCCCTTCCTTTAAAAACTATTTCAGGAAGAAAAGTGCCTTATCAAACCATAATTCATATATGTGTCAGTAGAGGTTCAGCTAGAAGATTGAAGAAATTATTTTCATAACAAAAAAAAAGAAAATATTTAATATTGCAGGGAAAAAATCTAAACAAAATCCCCAAACTTAATGGCAATAAAGAGGGAAAGGGAGGATTTGCAAATGAAAATAAAGTCTATTTAAATAGAAACTCCTGCTGAGTTTGAGTTTGAGAGTCCCTTGAAAACTGATTACCTGCATTGACCTATGTCTAAAGTTATTGACAAAGATAAGCAGGGACAGGCAGTAGTCACTTCAGATTCAGCCCTAGTAGTTTGAATTAGATGGACCAAACAAGCTGGAATTATCCATTAAATCAGCAAAACCTGCTTGTCCTTTGCTTCAAAGCTTGATTAATGCTGACAAGCAAGGGACGTGGAGCCAGCCCTTCCCAGCCACGCAGCCTTGGGCACGTGCCTGTCCATGGGCAGAGCCCCCGTGCCAGCCCCATCTGCTGGGAAACTGGGATTTGTGGGAAAAACTCCATGACTCCACAACTTGTAAAAGTTGGGAAGTAGGTATGTATCTTTATTTAGCGCTGGGCACAAGTGGATTATTTCCCCAAAAGACATGTGAACCCCCAAAAATTTCTGAGTCTCTTTTATCCCCCTTACTTGTGCATATGTATAGGGTTTCACAATAGGTTCATGCATATTCATTTTACTAGTTACAATTAATTATCAGTCCTTGTACAGAGGGGTCTCTGGTCAGCTTGACCATCTCTTGCAGCCTCAGCTTTGGCTCTATCTTGCATCTCCTGCAGCCTCAACTTTGGCTTTATCTTGCTCCAAGGTTCAAGGGGGGCCCTCTTTTCTCTCCTTTAGCTTGGAAGTTCACATTCCTTTCTTAAGCAGCCTTGAATCTTCTCTGTCCTTTTTGCAGGCCTTTGTGCACAGCAAGTTACAAGTTTTAAACAGCACACTTCAGCTAAATCCAAAATTGGTTTCCACCCCGAGTCAAATTGCTAACCCTGTTTCACCTGGGCTGGGATTCCAGAGCCTGGCTTTGTGTGGGAGCAGAGGCTGCCCTGGGAGCAGTGCTGCCTTGCAGGGTTTCCCTTCTTGCAGCTCCTGGGGAAAGCCTGGTGAATGCAGAATGCTTTTCCCCAAACGCTTGGAACGTGCCCTTGAGGCCATGACTCAGGTTTTCTCTGCTTTTTCACTTCAAGCTTTCATGGACTGGCCAGGCCTCCCCAAAAAATACAGCCCCAAACCAGATTCCAAAGAAGTGTTAATGTGAAGCGTCCAGACCTTCAGGTTTGGCTTGCCCATAAGAAATCAAAGCTCAATCCACAGTCTTGGAGGTTAGAGATCCTGCAGAGAGTTAAATCCAGTTGGGTGCTGGTCACCAGGGGTGTCCCCAGGGCTCAGCTTTGGGGACAGCCCTGCTTAATGTCTTCATTGACAATGTGGACAAGGGGACTGAGGGCACCCTCAGCCAGTTGGACATGACAGTGAGTTGGGAGGAAGAATTGGTTTGCTGGAGGACAGGAAGGCTCTGGAGAGGGATCTGGACAGGCTGGATCATGGGCTGAGCTCAGGTGGATGAAGTTCAACAAGGCCAAGGGCCAAGTCCTGCATATGGGTCACAACAACATCATGGAATGCTCCAGGATTGGGGCAGAGCAGCTGGAAAGCTGGAAAAGGTCCTGGAGGTGCTGGTGGCATGAGCCCAGGTGTGCCCAGGTGGGAAAGAGGCACCTGGATTGTGCCAGCCACAGTGTGGCAGCAGGACCAGGGCAGTGACTGTCCCCTGTGCTGGCACTGCTGGGGCCACACCTTGAATCCTGGGGCTGGAGCATGTCCAGGGAAGGGAATGGAGCTGGGGAAGGGGCTGGAGCACCAGGAGGGGCTGAAGGAGCTGGAAAGGGGCTCAGCCTGGAGAAAAGGAGGCTCAGGGGGGACCTTGTGGCTCTGCACAAGTCCCTGCCAGGAGGGGACAGCCGGGGGGGGTCAGGCTCTGCTCCCAGGGAACAGGGACAGGAGGAGAGGGAGCGGCCTCAGGCTGGGCCAGGAGAGCTCAGGTCGGATATTGGGGGAAATTTCTTCATGAATAGGGTTGTCCAGCATTGGCAGAGGCTGTCCAGGGAAGGGATCCTGAAAGGATTTAAAAGCTGTGTGGTTGTGGTGCTTAGAGACATGGTTTGGTGCTGGACTTGGCAGGAAGGGAGGGGTACACAAGGCAGGGGAAGACAAGGCAGCCTTTCAGCCCCCTCCCTTGCCTGCCCTGCCCCTCCTTTGCCTTGCCTTGGCTACTCCTCCCTTGGTTTGAATTCCCCACCCCTCCCCTGCCTTGCCTTCCTGAGTTAATGGTTGGACTCGATGACCTTAGGGGCCTCTGCCAACCTAAACATTCTTTTATTCCACAAGTCTTTACAACTCCTGGTATCCTCTGTTCACACACACACAGCGCCTCCTCCCCCAAAACCAGCAGCAGAGCTCAAGCATGAAATAAAAAAATTGTTTCCAAGAGGGAGTTTGAGTTAAACAAAAATTGTGCACAAGAGGCAGCAGAACGGAAACCTTTCAGAAACAGCCTTTTAACACTGACTTTAAATGCTTTGAAGTGAAAGGTTCAGATTTCCCTGCATGTTTGCAGGTTGGCTTTGCATTTTTCAAAGCCTCTTCTCCTCTGTGCCATCCCTTGCTCTGCATTATCTTGTTTCTGTTTGCCCTGGGCCATGAATGATTCCAGTTCCAGAGCTGGGGTTTGCCTGCATGGCCCCCCCATCTCTCTGCTGTTCCTTTGATGAGTGTTTAATCCCCTCTCCTGGGACAGGGTGGGCACATGGAAGGGGGTAGAACCTGTCCTGGAAAGGAAGCAGGATGTCATTCCCAGGGCTGGATGTGTGATCCTGCTGTGCCATGTCTCGGGTGCCAGACCTGAGCAATGAAGATTATGGTGCCATTATGGTTCCAAATCTCTCTTGGATGTACCAGTGTGGCTGTTGGATGATGAAATGGTTGCTGTTGTGAAAAAAATCCTCGTTCCCATCCATGTCCATGTTAACGAGCAGCTGACAGGATCCAGCTGCAGATCAGTGACAGGACAAACGGACACAGTGACAGGATGAGGGGACATGGCCTCAAGCTGCCCCAGAGGAGGTCCGGATTGGATGTGAGGAAAAATTCCTTCACAGAAAGGCTTGCTAAACATTGGAAGGGGCTGCCCAGGGAGGTTTGAAGTCTCCCTCCCCGGGGGTGTCCAGGTGTCTTAGGTTGCAAGATGTGGCTGGGTGTGTTCTATTCCCATCTGTCAGAGCTGGGGCAGTTATCTTCTGTTCATTGGGCAGTTTCCTTTATCTCTTCCACAACCAATCCTCCCTCCAGGAGATACCTTCTGTTAATGGGCTATTAATTATTAATTATCTTCTGTCAATGGGCCATTGAGTGTCACTGCATGGCTGATAAAATTCCATCATCCCACTGGGAGAGGCTCTGCCCAGGGGGAGGAGCCAAGCATTCCTACCTGGATACAATCTGAGGCTTGGAACACCACAGGAGCCTTTTCCCACTGCATTCCCAGAGGAGCAGCTTTCTTCTCCTCTGCATTCCCAGAGGAAGAGCAGGCCCAGCTCCACCAGCCCTGGAGCTTCAGAGGAAAACTCCAGCCTTGTCCAGGATCCCTGCTCCAGCAGAGCCACATCTGTCACTGCAGGAGGAGCAGCCACCATGGAATGGCACTGCCACCAACACCCTGACCCACAGGCTGCCAGCTCCTGCTCTGACTCTGTCAGTGTTGTTTGTATTACTGCATTTGTATTTTGAATTTTCCTAGTAAAGAACTGTTATTCCTATTCCCATATCTTTGCCTGAGAGTCCCTTAATTTCAAAAGGATAATAATTCGGAAGGAGGGGATTTACAGTTTCCATTTCAAGGGAGGCTCCTGCCTTCCTTTGCAGACACCTGGCTTTTCACACCAAGACACCAGGGAATGCCTGGATGTGGCACTCAGCACTGTGAGCTGGTGTCACAGTGGGGATCAGTCACAGATTGGCCTCGCTGCCCCTGGAGGTCTCAGTGATTCTGGGATTCTGAGACCAGGTGATGTGCTCCATCCTCACGCACCAAAACATTCCAGAGGCCCATTCCTGAAAGAGAGGAGGCAGACCTTGATCCCTGCAGGATCAAGCTGGTAGTACGGACTCATGGATTGATCAAATTATTTTTACAACTAATTTTTAAGGCAATTCTTGCACTTCCTGGTTTTGAGGGCAAAGCACAATCACAGAATCCCAGGATCACTGAGGATGGAAAAGCCCTCCAAAGTCCCTGAGTCCAGCCTGTGCCCAAAGGCTACCTTGTCCCCAGCCCAGAGCACTGAGTGCCACATCCAGGCCTTCCTGGGACACCTCCAGGGACAGGGACTCCAAACCTCCCTGGGCAGCCCCTGACAGTGCCTGAGCACCCTTTCAGTGCAGGAATTCTCCTGAATTCCCACGCCCATAAGTCCCTGGCCCACTCCTCCTCTGGTGGAAAGGGCTGCCCTGGCAGTGCTGGTGGACTTTGCTTCTCTTAGGCCACAGCCCAGGCTGGAGAAACCTGAAACAGCTGTGGCAGCTCCAGTCCTCCTGTTTCCAAGGAAAATGCCCTGTCCTGCATCCCCCTGAGCACCTGCACTCGGGATCCCTCCAGGATACCTCCAGGATCCCTCCCCACCTCCCTGCAGTCTGGGGCAGGCCTGAGCAGAGCCTGGGGAAGGAGGAGAGGCAGCAAAGGAAGGGAAGAGGCTTTGAGGAGGGATCACAGAATCCTTAATGTTGGAAAAGACCCTCAACAACATCAAGACCAGTCTTGTCACACTTTCCTCAGCCCACAAAACCAGGCAGCAGGAGGTGGTGAATCCCTCTTTCCAGGCTGAGGCCAGCAGCATTCCCAGGACATTGGAGAATTTAAAATATTTTTAGGCATCAGAAACAAACTTCTCCTTGGACAGCTTGGCTTAGGATGATGGGAGAAGTTTCACAGCAAAGAATCTTTGAAATGTTTTGCTACAGTAGCATAAAAAAAAAAGTTGGTTAAACTTACTGGCCCAAAAACTTCGGTTGCTGGGCTGCTCTGGACAGAAATTGTCTTCCAGTTCAAAAGGAAAACATGTCTTTTATGATGATTCAAAATTGAAAATACAAAAAACAGAATTGTTGAAAGGGATGTGTTTCTCCTCTTAAAAAGAAAATAAATCAAAATAAACATTGAATAAAAAAACCAGAAACATTTTCAAGCAGGAAAAAGTTCCATTTAAAAAAGTGCCAGAACTGAATGTTGTGAATAATTTAAATGAAGGATTCAACTCTGAGATTAAAAAATATCTCATTGTTGCCAGATACACACTCTGCCCTAAAAGCAGAAGGAAGAATTCAGATGTTTATAGTGAAATACTTGAGTCCAGGGATTTTAACTGCAACGTTGGTGTCTGAGCTGGGATCCAAACCCAGGCCCCCACCTCAGAGGCACTGGGACGAGCACAGAGCAGACAGGAAGGCTGGGACAGAGGCAGGAGCAGCTCCCTGAGCACAAGAGAAATAATTAGAATTTATTTTTGAGGGAGTTTGGTACCAGGCTCTAACTCGTGGAATTTTCCAAAGGAATCAGGAAAATAACAGGAAGCAGGGTTTCACTGCAAAACCAACACATGATTTTTGGGGGTTTTTTTTGAATTTTCACAATTTCCACTCTTGCCAGGGCCTTGTAGCTGGGCTTGACTTGAGGAAGGCAGTCCAGCAGGTATGGAGGACTGTAAGAGCACCAGGAGAACGAGTCTGGAGGAACTTGCAGAGCTGTGGAACATTTGATGGATAACAACAGTGCTAGGGAACACGTGGATCACAGAGCAAAGCAGAGAGGAAGCCATAATTAAATATTCCCGAGTACAACCCCCAAATTACAGTGGACTAAGAAGTAAGCAAATGACACCCAGGAAGAGAGCAGCTGATTCTGAGCTGATTATCATAATGTAAATGCCAACAGCAATTTACTCAAATCACAGAGGTTTATTTGCGGCGTGGAAAGTGGGTTTAGTCCTAATCAAAATAAAATCAATGTATATTTCAAAACAGATTACTGCTGGTAAACAAAGTAGCCATGATTGTTATTCATTATCTTCATCAGCACCGAGAGGGAATCATTTCTGTTACTGCTTAATTACAGAGATGTTAACAATTAATTAAGCCAACATGGTGATAGCCAGTGATTTGGGGAATGGAGAGGAGGCTGTCCTCCCTTTCTGTGGTTTTGTTGCCTCAGCCCAGCTCAGACCATGACTGGTGACAGTCCCGGGTGGTGGCAGCTCAGGGAGGCAGGGCCAGGGACAGGCTGCCCCAGTGCTGCCTCCCACTCCCCATTTCACAGCTGCTTTTGGGGGGTCCCCAGAGTCCAAGCCCTGGCTGTCAGCATTCAGCCTCCCCTGGCTCAGCCAGCAGGGCTTGCATCTGTGCCTTCCCAGGAATTCCTTACAGATTTGGGACTGAAATCTCCTTGCTGTGAGCGGGAGGAGCTGCACAGAGCTGGGTTGGGATCCAAGGCAGGAGGCAGAGCAGGCCATGCCCAGGACACCTGCAGGGATGCTCTGGGCTCGCTCACCTCACTCCCCAAACAGCCCAAAGAGGGACATGGGAGCAGTGAGGCAGCCAAGTACTGTTCCTTTCATCCAGGTTTGTCACTTCTCCTTGGCACACGAGGTGTCAGCTCAGAGAGGATCCTCAGGAGGCTGATGCAGGCCTGTCTCTCCGGTTTGAGTGCCCAGAACATCTCAACCCCAGAACATCTCAGCCCCAGAACATCTCGACCCCAGAACATCTCGACCCCAGAACATCTCAACCCCAGAACATCTCAGCCCCAGAACATCTCAGACTCAGAACATCTCAGCCCCAGAACATCTCAGCCCCAGAACATCTCAGCCCCAGAATATCTCAGCCCCAGAACATTTCAACCCCAGAACATCTCAACCCCACAGCTCACCAGCTGTCCTGAGACTGAAGGAAGCACTCATGGGCTGGGACAAAAAGCAGTTTGAACAAGAGTTGAGTCACTCAGTCCCAGAGTCAGTGTGATCCTGAATGCCACCTCCCGAGGTGTCTCCCTGTCCCTGCCATCCCAGGTGCCCAAGGTGAGGAGCCCAAACCTCTCCCCTGCACGGGGGGCTGATCTCCCAGCACAAGCCCAGCTGCAGAGAGCACACAGCCCACTCATGTGAACCCTGCTGGTCTTTCCAGAGGCATCAATCCTGCTCCTGGGACTTGGGGAAGTGACTTTAATGCCAGCCTTGCCTAAAGATTCTCTTAACTCCTGACTGCAAAATTGGTGGCCTGACACCAGGAGCTCTGGGTTCAGGGGGTCCTCAGTGCTGGGTTTATTGCCAGAGACTCTAAGTAATTGTTTTTAGCAGGATTTTCCTTGCACTCTGGTGCAGGAAAAGTGGCCCATTTATATTCATTGTACCTTATAAATGTTCCCACCACAACAATTGCTCTTGATTATAGTGGACTTTGTTTCCCTTTGAATTTAATAGCAAGAGAAAAATGACACATGACAGAAATCTAAATAACATTCTGCTCCCCTCCTCTCTGGTTTCTTTCTGAAGCGTGAGCCACAGTTTATATTGAAGAATGATATTGTTCCCAAATATCTTGGTTTATTTTTTTTCTTTTTATTTTTGGAATGGGGAGAAAAGTGCATTAATGAGTTGGATTTTCCATAGTGCTGAGCAACTGAGTTTTTCCTTGGGTTTTCATATCCTTGACAGCTCAAAAACATCAGGCCCAAATTTCCGGTAGGAAAAGTTTGACTTTCAGGCACAGGAAGCTAATTGCCAAATATGCATTAGAGATTTTATTTGATAACCTGGATTCAGGATGTAACAATAGTTTTCAGTATATTTTACTCAACTGATTTCTTGAAGGAGGTTGTTTAGGAGGGTAGACCTTGTAGGATTTATGTAGGTGTAACAGAGTCTGTTTTTTATTGTAATTAAATTAATTAATTTAATTAAAGAGAAGGCTGGAGATGAAAGCATTTGGAATGAGCCCTCCTGGCCTCTCCTTAGGTAATATTTTTGAGATTTAATTGAGAGCAAACCCAGGCTGCTCTGAGCACTGAGAAGTCACTTTTTCAGCCAGCTAATGGGTTTTAACCTCACAAACACCATGCAAGTGTGTTTTGTGGATATGAGGTGGATGGAACCATCACCTCCTGTTGGATCTCCCTCGCTAGCCAGGGCTGCAGGAACCTGTAGAGCAGAGGAATCTCATTCCATCCATGTTCTGGCAGGACTTCTACACCTCCCTAGAGGTGTCTGATTGAACCTGCTATTGCCACAGATAATATTTAGTGTGCTACAAGTGGAATACATTCATATTTTCCTGCAACGTGCCACTCACCCCAGGGTTTTGGCTGCTTTCATCTGCATGCTTTTAGTCTGCATTGTATTCAACCTGCGTGGGGAAATAATTGTTTCCTTCAGGGAGTGAGGAGCACTCCGCCCCGGCAGCTTGGAGTGTTTAGGATGTGAGGGACATTTTTTAGGCTCTTTCTGCCATTCCTTGCCCATTAATGAGCCTTTGTTACAGCAGTGTGTTCCCACAGGGCACGAATCCATGGGAATAAATGTGGATCCAGCTCCAGCCTCCCCGTGTTCCCCTCAGGAGGAGCCAAGAGTGCTCCTGTGCTCTGAACCCCCAAAACATGCTGGAAACCCTGGCAGATTTGCTCTGGTGCCTCTCAGCTCCCCTCCAGGTGCTTTGCTAATTGCTGCTGCCAATTAGGGCTGCACTGGAGCCCCAGCCCCAGAGGCCAGGGGGGCTGTGCTCAGGAAAGAGCCCTTTGTGTAAATGTTGTGTAAAATGTTCATCCTGGGCTGTGCCACCCATGGCTTTGGTCACCCCCAGACCACTTGTGGCTGTACCCAGTTAAAATCTCTCACCTCCCTGCTTTGGGACTTGGATAATCTTTCAGTTTCCTCTTTTATGGCTGTTCGGGAGCTGACAAAACGTATCTGAGTCCTCTTAACTGTCAGGCAGTGCTGATTTCCCACAGAGGGTGCAGAGAAGCTCAGTGAGCAGCCAGCTGGAGGGGAGGTGGCTGAGCCACTCTGTGCCACCTGCCTGGGTCACTCGAGTGAGCTCCTGCTGGTGGATTTGTCCCCCAGCTGCTGTAGTGCCTTTGGACAGGGACTTCTTGCTGCTCCTCCTCCTCCTCCCTCTCCTGCCTGTGCCACCTCCTTTTCCTGCCAGTGCTCCTGTTCTGGGGGGTGAGCAGCAGCACCCTGGCAGTCCCTGCTCCAGCAGCCCAGCTGCCCTGGGAGATGACACAGCTGCTCTCCCAGTGCTCACCAGCTTCCCTGTTTTCTCTCTTTGCACCATCCAAGAGCAGGCAGCACCCCCCAGGCTCGATGTTTTCATGGGAAAAAGGTGGAAATCAGACAGGGATAAATGGGAGAGAGATCTCAGGCAACTTAAGCAACAATCAGAGAGACAATCAGTCATGAGCAGAGAAGCTTGGTGGCCACAGTGACACATTTTTTCATAAAGCACTGCTCAGATCTGTTGGGTCACCCCCAGGTGTCCGTGGTGCCTCTTTCCCCCATGGCCAGTGCCTATGCATGGTGCACTCCCAGCTGCCACCTTCCAGCTTGGGGACATTTGCCAGCACTGTGTGTCCTGACATGGTTGTACAGTTGTCCTGGTTTGTAAGATAAGCATGTATTCTATTTGCCATCTGGTGGAGGTGGGGCAGGTATCTTCTGTTAGTTGGGCAGTTTTCTTATCTCTTCCAAGAACAATGTCTCCCTCCGGGGAGATATCTTCTGTTAATGGGCCATTGATTATTAATTATCTTCTGTTAATGGCCCATTGAACCTCACTGCATGACTGATAAAATTCCAGCATCCCATTGTGAGATGCTCTGCCCAGAGGGAGGAGCCAAGCATTCCTACCTGCATAAAATCAGCATTCTTTGGGATATCAGAACAGCCTCTTCTCCACTGGATTCCCAGAGGAAGACCAGGCCCATCTACTCTATCACCAGTCCTTCAGAGGGAACTACACCCTTCTACAGGATCACTGCTTCAGCAGCATTTCATCTGCCACTCCAGGAGGAGCGGCCACCATTCAACTGGACTGTTCCCAACACCCTGACTCCTTAGGGTGTCAGGTCATATTCTGACTCTGTCAATAATTTTGTTTGTACTAATTACATTTGTATTTTTCAGCTTTTCTTAGTAAAGAACTGTTATTCCCATTCCCATATCTTTGCCTGAGAGCCCTTTAATTTCAAAATTTTGGTAATTCCGAGGGAGGAGGTTCACCTTTTCCATTTCATGGGAGGCTCCTGCCTTCCTTAGCAGACTCCTGTCTTTTCAAACTAAGACAACAGTTTGGGCTGCCTTGCAGACCACGGTCAGAATGCAGTCCTGTCTCCCAAAATCAACGTGCTTAAGGAAAGAGCTGATGAAGGATGAAGGAAAAAGGGCTGCTGAGAGTCTCCTTTGGGGGGCTTTTTCCAGGCTGGCAGAGCAGGATGAGAACTGGGTCTTGGATTGTCCCAGCCTTTTCCAGGGCAGTAAGACAAGCCAGGGGCTGAGCAGAGATGGTGCCACAGCTGTAATGAATAGGAGTGGAAGGTTCTTAAAGGGGCTGTGAACAGTTCACAGAATCCTCAGGGCTGATAGGGACCTCTGGAGATCATCCAGTCCAACCCCACTGCCCAGGCAGGGTCACCTGGAGCAGGTGGCACAGGTGGGTTTGGGATGTCTCCAGAGAGGGAGACTCCATGCCCTCCCTGGGCAGCTCTTCCAGTGTAAAGAAATTCTCCCTCTCATTGAGGTGGAACTTCTTGTGGTTTAGTTTATGGCCATCACAAATCACAAAAAAATGTTTGTTCCACAAAAAATCTTAGGTTTGTGGGGAACAAGCTTTACCTGCCTGGGAGCCACAGTGGCTGGAGGCAGACAGAGACATCCCATCAGGGACATTCCTCTCTCCCCAGCACCTGGAACACCCCAGGAGAAGTCTCCAGGCTTCTGTCCCTGCACAATGCAGTGAATGCAGGAGGCTGCACTTCAGGGAAAGCTGTGGGAACAGAAGGAGCCAGGCTCTGAAATACAAAATCCCCCATGGGCCAGACCTTCCCTGTTCACCGATTCCTGACCAGCAGGTCTGTGTGCCCTGTCCCCTGTCCCTGGGGCTGGGCCTCTGGCAGCCCTGGAGGTTGTTCTCTCTCAGCTCATGAATTCCATTTTGGATTTGTGAGCACTCAGAAGCCTTTGTGGGACTTGAAGCACATCTTGTAGCAAGGGCTTGGCTCCTGCTGGGGATGCCCTGTCAGAGAGCTGCTGAGTGCTCTCAGGGAAGCAGGAGCAGAGATCATTTTAGAGGAGGACTGTTCTCTAAGGCAAGGGTTTCCAGGCTGGGAAATGAGGGAACCAGGCCTGGCCCTGGCATCTCTGCCCAGCCAGGACCCTCTGAGAGCCTCATTTCTCACCATCTAGGGCCCTTGTACCATTCCAAGACATTCCTTGTCACACCAGTTCCTTTCCAATACCACCCAACAGCTGAGCCAGACCACACCTGGGACATCATCCTGTGTGACAGAGGCTGCAGGGAGCCACAGTCTGCATTTTGGGACGAGGCTGGCCTGACTCCTTGATAAAGGTGTTGAGCTGAGTGTGCACCTGGCCCATCCCTGCTCTGTCCCACAGGGCACTCCCAGCTCAGGCACACCCTGAAGAGGGACTGGAGAAGACAAATGTGTGAGTATTTCTCAGCATTTTAACATGAAGACAGCAGTGCTGAGCAGGCAGGAGTTCTGTTTGATCTGTTTGATCTATTTAATTGCATTTCCCCCTTGCTTATACATCAGATTTTTTGTATTTCTGCTTTCTCCTGCCTGTGCTGACCAGCCATGGAGATTTTGCCACCCCCCAGCAGAGCTGGGCCCCTCATTCCCATCACCCAGAGCTGGCAGCAAAGGCAAAACCAGATCAGAGAATCACAGAACCACAGAATGAGCTGGGTTGGAAAGGGCCCTAAAGACCACCAGCAGGAAAAGACCTGTGAGGCCATGGAGTGCCAGCATCACCCCAGCACTGCTGTGCCCACCACTGTGGGCTCTCTGTGCTCTGAGGAGGCTCCTCATGCTCCTCCTCCTCGTGCCTGGGCACCAGGGCAGCTCTGGCAGCACAGGGTGGTGCCTGCCAAGGATGTGCTCTGAACTTCCTGCAAAGAGCACTCTCCAAAAGCTTTCCCTGAAAAAAAAAACCCCAACCCCAACCATATTATCCCCTTACTGCCCATGCTTGGGACAACAGAGAGCAGCTGCAGTTTGGAGTCATGGCTTGAAGCTCTTTCAAATTAAAATAATCCCCTTTATGAAAAATTCTAACCAGAGGTGACACCGTGTGTTTCAGTGCACCCCCAGCCCAGGGGTGACAACTGGAAGGCTCTCAGGAGGCGTTTCCTGTGCATCCCCAGGGTTAACCTCATCTGGCCACAGCTGGAAGGTAAAAAAGCAGTGTATACCTGTCCAGAAAGCTCTTTTCTTCTGCCCTGAAGCTGTGGCAGCAGCTAGAAACCAGTGTTTAAAGCCCTCAGCACACAGAAGGTGGTGAGGGAGAGGTTTAGGGGTACAGGCATTTCAGGTGGGGACAAGCCCATCTGGGCATGGCATGTCCTGAGCTCTGCAATTGTCTCCTGCGGCTCCATCGAGCAGAGAGTGCTGCTGATTGATTTTCTACAGTCAGCTCAATGCCTGAGACATTCCTGTGGTCCAGAGGGTGGAAAGCAGAGCAGGGAGAGCCTCAGGGCCAGGCTGACTGGCAGAGGCTGTGACATGGCAGTGACAGGTATTTAACAACTCACCTTGGAGCAGAAGCCAGGGAGTCACAGCTGACACCACGAGCTCAGTGCTGGCAGCTGCAGACCCCCACCTGGAGCCTCTGTCACTCCTCCCACCACAGCAAAATGTCCCTGTGCACCTGCAGGGGACACCTGGGCTGGTGGGCCCCCTGCTGTAGCCCCCACACGTCACATCTGGGCTTTAGCTTTTCTTCCCACCCATCCCATTTCCTTTCAGCATAACTTGTTTTAATCCTGCTGCCTGGCTCCCTGTGCTGGCACCCCTGGGGTGATGGAAATCCTCCCTTGGTAGAGCATCTCCCAGGGAGGCTCCCAAAAAGATGCAGTTGGGTGTCTTCAAACTGATGCTGACTTTCAGGCTGTGCTGGTGCTCCTTCCCTGCCTCCTCCTGCAGCTCTTTGCTCTGTCTGGCTGCCAAAGGCACAAATCACACTTGCAAGAGTTCAGGGCTATTGCCCAGGTAATTGTATTTACTTTGGAGTCTGGCTCTGTTAGGACTGAGTGTAAACCCAGGCTGCAGTGGGGTGGTCAGTGACTGTCCCTGCATGAATTTATTGCTACTGTGAAGTGACACTTTGTGCTGTTATCTGCTGTGGATTCAGCCTTTTAAATCATTCTGGAAACAGGACACATTTTGGCAGCTAAATCCTAATGGGTTCATTCCTTCTCCCACCATTTCACCATCTTCTCATGCAGGTTTATAATTACAGATGGGATTTTGACAAGTCACATTCCCTGTAATGGCAAATTTAAGCTCCCTGATGTGAATCAGAGGAAGCCACAATGATTTTGCAATGCATATTTATTAAGGGTAGTGGTGGCTGGAGTCACTTTCTCTCACCAGAGCTGCATTCTGTAATTTATCTGCTACAAGGCCTGATTTTTAGTGAAAAAGGGATTTTACCAACTCACACACACACAAAGCAGCACAATCCCCATTGATACAGAAATACTCATTTTATGAGAATGCAGAAGACACCTGCCAGTGTCCAAGAGCTCCAGGGGCTCCAAGACCTGGAGAGGGACCTGGGACAAAGGCCTGGAGTGCCAGGACAAGGGGAATGGCTTCCCACTGCCAGAGGGCAGGGATGGATGGGATATTGGGAGGGAATTGTTCCCTGTGAGGGTGGGCAGGCCCTGGCACAGGGTGCCCAGAGCAGCTGTGGCTGCCCCTGGATCCCTGGCAGTGTCCAAGGCCAGGCTGGACGGGGCTTGGAGCAGCCTGGGACAGTGGAAGGTGTCCCTGCCCATGGCAGGGGTGGCCCTGGACAGGATTTAGGGTCCTGTGAACCAGCCCCTAGGACCTGCCAGCCTCTCCACCCTCACAGCCACATCCCCACAGCTGTTTCAGCACCTCTGCAGACTCACACATCTGGAAATCCCAAGGTCCCTGCCCACAGGATGATGTTTCGCTGGCTGCACCAAACCCAGCATGGCCCTCTTACCCTGTACAGAGATGTCTGGTGTGTGTAACAACATTTGGACACCTCTTCAATGCTTCTTTTGGCCAAATTTCTGCCTTGGTGCCTGAATTGCACCAAATCTTCTGCTCCTCAAACCAGGGCAGCTCTCTGAAGAGACTCAAGCAACACAGGCCTTTATACCAGTCCAGACCAATGTCATGGGGAAAAATTAAAAATTTCTGGCTAAATTCAGAAGAAAAAGTGAAAGTGCAGCTTTTGGCTTGTCCCTGCACCCTGACAATTCCTGCCCCGGATCAATCAAGGGCAAGAATACCCTAGGAGCCACATTCCTTATGAAAATGGTGATAAAGATAATTTCCCCTCCCTAATGTTTTCAGAGTTACAAGCCCTGCACTCCCATTATGGCGAAGAGCTCAGATTTATACATTTGCCTGTATTCTGTTTTCTTCTGAAGGCGTTTTTTTATCTGCATTTTATCCAGCTGAATGAAAATGGGAATGACCTGCTTGGCTCAGGCAGGGACAGCTCACTGCTGGGCTGCAGTGTCCCAGTGCCACATTCCCATCCAGGGAAGCTCTCCTTGCTGGTTGCATTTAGGGGGTTTTCAGTGGTAAATTAATATTTCAGCAAAGTTTTCCTGACTCTTGCTCTGGGAGAGAAATCCAGCTTTTCCAAACACAGACCAGCCCGGGGTGCTGGGCACGTCCTGGGACACAGCTCTAGGGAAAGGGAGGATCACTCTTCCTTATCACCATTTGTCCCAAAAGGAGCTTTGCTGACACAAAAAAGGGAAAAATTAGCCAGGGAGACTTTGAGAACCACAGAACTCCCAGCATTGTGCCTGAAGTGTGAATTTACCTTGCTCCTGGCCATGCTCACAGGCTCCATCTCATCCACAGGAATAGTTTATGAGAAATAAATACATATATATATAAATTCTACATCCTCTGCAGCATTTTTACAGGGATTAGGACATGACAACAGCAATTAAGCACCAGACTGACTAGAAATGGTCTCCCTCTGGTCACAGGGAGGATTTGGCAGCTTTAATACTGTCAGGGACTGGGGTTTAGCACCCCTAGGACCCCACACTGCAGCAAGAACTGCCTGCAGAACTGCAGCTCTGCACCTCTGAGCACTGTGTGCAGACAGCTGCTGCACCCTCTGTGCAGATCCAAGTGAAGCTTTTCAATTGCTTTGGAGATGTTGGACCCAGCCAAAGTCTCCAGCACACCTGGTGCTGCTTCCCTGCAGCTGGGAAAGGTGTGAGGATTTAATGGGATCATCACTAAAAACCATCAGGATTTTAGAAATCTAGGCTTAAAAATTCCAAGTGTTCAAGGCCAGGTTGGATGGGGCTTGGAGCAACCTGGGATTGTGGAAGGTGGCCCTGCTCATGGCAAGTGGGTTGGAACAAGGATGAGCTTTAAAGTCCTTCACAACCCAAACCATTCTGTGATCCTCTTAATCTGTGAACTTGTAGTAACTCAGAAATAAGTTGGAAAACTTGTTCTTTCACTCTCCACTTTGGTTGTGGTGAGCCTATCCCAAGCTTTTCCCAGCAACAGGAAAAATCAAGTTTATCATCACAAAGAAAAGTGCAAAGAGAATTGCAGGACTCACAGTAAAATCAAGGAAGATTTTGGTTTAGATATTTGATTTGCTACATGAGCAAAGAAAAGGTAGTGGTCTCTTTCATACATATGTACCTCAGTGTTAACCATTAACTCTGTTCTATTTTACTTATAGACCACAAGGTTGATATTTTCAGGGAAACCAGGAACAAATCCAACTCAGCACATTCTGTGGTTCTGGGAAATATAGTCTCACCTGCTTAATACTCTGAAAATCAGACCATTGAAGGTACCTTGAGTTAACAGCTGAGAATGGGACTGTCTACCCCATCAGGGTAAAAATCCTTGTCTGGGATTTCAGTGAGAGGGGAGCGTTTGGTGCTGCCTGGCTCTCCAGGCCCACCTCGGCTCATTTGCCTTTTCAGCCCAGCTCTGAATTCAGCTTTTCCTGGCTGCTCTGCTTCCCTGTCCCTGCTGCCAGCAGCTCTCTGTGCCCTGGGTGCTCTGAGGATTCCTGGGGGAGGGAAATCATCCCTGTCCTCCCCTGGAGCCTGTCCTTCTTATCCCCACAAACTTCACCTGCTCCAGGCTTTGCCTCAGGTTCCTCCTGGCCTGGAATCCTGCCAGAGGAATTTGTGCTGTTTTATGGGGTTTGTAAATCCATTGCAGGGGGAAAAGATGTAAATATTGCTGTGGCCTTACAAAGGAGCCAGGTGTTGTGGGGACACCTCACAATTAAAACAAGCAGCTTCTCAGTCTGGGTTCCAGAGGGAAGGTTTACAGGCAGATTTTACAAGTCCAGTGTGAGATGCAGGATGAGACCTCCAGCACACAGTTTTCTGCTCTAAACTCCAAACTAATCACAGCTGACAAGGTGATTGACTAAACAATCCTCTCTTGTTTTCTTTTTCTCCTACAAATGATCTGCATCTCTGCATTTTCGCTCTGCCCGTCGGAGGGCTGCTGCAGCAAACAGCCAGAGCTGTGTCTGTCCCAGCCCTGCTGTCAGTGCCAGGCACAGCCTGAGGTGACCCCCCAGTCCCCTAGAGTGGCTCTGCACTGGGAGGGACCCAGCTGTGCTGCCTTCTTCATTTGCAGCTTTCCAAAGCAATCGCATTAACGCCCGTCCCCAGCGACCCACATTTCCAGCCTGTTCTCATTTCCACGGAATCACAGGATCCCCAAATGGGTTGGGTTGGAAGGGACCTTAAAGATCATCCCATTCCACCCCCTGCCATGGGCAGGGACACCTTCCACTGTCCCAGGCTGCTCCAAGCCCTGTTCAGCCTGGGCTTGGGCACTGCCAGGGATCCAGGGGCAGCCACAGCTGCTCTGGGCACCCTGTGCCAGGGCCTGGCCACCCTCCCAGGGAACAATTCCTTCCCAATAACCCAATCAAAACCTATTCTCTCTCAGTTTGAAGTAATTTCCCCTTGTCCTGGCACTCCAGGCCCTTGGAAATTGTCTTTCTTCATCTTTCTTGCAGGCTCCCATCAGGTACTGGCAGGCCACATTTAGGTCACCCTGAAGCCTTTTCTTGCCCAGGCTGAACAATCTCAGCCTTTTCTCCCAGCAGAGCTGCTCCATCCCTCTGATCCCCCTGGTGCCTCCCCTGGCCTGGCTCCAGCAGCTCCAGGTCCCTCCTGTGCTGGGCCCAGGGCTGGGGCAGCTCTGCAGGTGGGGTCTCACCTGAGCACAGGGGCAGAACCCCCCTGCCCTGCTGCCCACAGGGCAGGTGCCACCCACCAAGCCAAAGCCCCAGCTTACTGCTTTGGAGGGTACAGACAGCTCAGGGGTTAAATATAATTCTGGCCCTGCAGACCTTATTCCCAACTGGAGATTTTATGACTTCTTCCCTTTTACATCCCTCTGGGGACAGCTGACACTGCCAGAGCAGCAGTTCAGAACTCTGGCAAAGCTCCCTCCAAAATGGGTCACTTCCTCAAAGAGTGAACACGGAGCTGTTTGCTGCTCTTACAGGACAAGGACATTTATTTTATTTATGTATTTATGTATTTAAACAGCTGGGAATAAGATATGAAGGGTACCAGAGCTTAGGTGTCAGTGTTCCTTCCCAGGTCTGCAGGCTGTAGTGTGGAATCTTGTGAGGAAGGAGAAGAAAAATCCTCTGAGATTGGCATTGGAGAGAGATGTGAGGAAGAAAGGCACACATGCTGAGAAGAGAGCTCAGAGAGGGGGAAAAGGCTCCAGAAGAACCAAAAGTACATTTGGGAAAGGCACCTCTGCAATAAACACATTAAAATCAGGGATTTCTGCTGTGTTGTGCCCATCTGGGAATGGCCCCTAGGAGCAGGGACCCCAAGGGTTACCTCCCTGCTGGGGGTAACCTCCCATGGCTGCTGTCCCCCCAGAGGGGTGGACACACCTCTGCTGGCCCTAGCAGAGGGGACACTGCTCTCCAGGCTGGCTGCAGTGACATGGCACCATGGAAATCGCCTTTCAAGGATGCATCAGAGGCTTAGGCCTGTGGTTGTTCTCAGCTCTTCTGAAGAGAGAACAGAGATAACTCAGTCTGGGAAACTTAGAGAAAAGAATTCAAACGATTATCTTATCCCTTGCACCTGGTGTTGTGCAGGATGTTTACAAGAAGGAGTTAGTCCCTGTTTAACCAAGGAGTCTCCTAAAGACCAATCAGGTCTTAGGTGCACGAACTTCTCTATAAGAGTGTGATATTCTATTAATAAATGAGCCTTTATGCCTTCTGAATCATGGAGTGCCTGTCATCTCTCTTACTGTTCCTAAACTCAACTACAACACAGACCCAGGGAGCTGGGTGATGTGGGAGAAGCTGAATGGGAGGATCCTGAAATGCTGAACGTGGCACAGACAAAGTGGCAGCCCCAAGGTCACGTCCAGAGGGAGGAGGGTCCATGACTTCACCAGCAGCTCCAGTTTGGTGGGGCCATGTCCATAACTGCACCTTGGAGGCAGCACAGCCCTTCCCAGGCAGCTGGCCAGCCCTGAGCAGCACCAGCCAGGGTGGTATCTACTGATAATCACCCCTGAGATGTACAGAACTGGGGTAAAATAGGGGCTCTGAGGGGCAAAGTCCAGTTTCTAGCAGATCCCAGACCCACTTGCTCCTCCATTTCCACCAGTGCAGGGACCTGGCCATGGACAGGAGCTCTGGGAGATCCCCAGAGGTTTCCTGCCCCCCATTTCATCCAGTACAGACTCAGCCCTGAGAGGAAAAGCCTGGCAGAGGCACCAGATCCTTTCTGCCAGGTCTCCCCTCCTCTGCATTAAGATCCAGGTTCAGGGACTGACAAATGTGCTGAAGTCTCTGCTAAACCAGACTGTTTCTGCAGCCTAATGGCAGCTGGTCCCTGCCCAGACTTCAGGTAAAAACCGAGCTCTTTCTGTGGTAAGGAAGACAACCGAGAGCTAAAAATAAAGAGGATGATGGGCAGATGCACAGCTGTCACAACAGAAACAGATCCCTTGCAGCCCCTCCCCTCACTCAGAGCAGAGCTGTGACTGCTAATGGCAATTTGGCTCTCCCCTGTTCCCATTTAGCAACTTTATTTTAAATCAAGCCGAGGAAAAAATTGGAATTTCTGCAGAAGTGTTGACATTTTCCAGGGAATACAGAGCTTGGAAAGCTTCCAGTAGAGATAACTTGGTAGAGATAACTCAGTGGGGCTCGTACCAGGCTGGGAAGTTCCACACAGGGGGAAGAAGTTCAGAGTTTGTTGCCATTGAGCCCAGGGCCAGCTAAAACATTTGATTGCAAAATCAAGTGTTTGTAATGCCTTTTTTTTTTTTTTTTTCCCCATGCTAAGAACAGCTGCTCCTCAGAGCTTCCCAGAGATACTCCAGGGACAGCACCTGGCAGAGTGTCACACGTGGAGAAGCTGAGCCTGGCAGGGCTCTCAGGAGCAGGAATCTGCACTGGGGGAGAGGCTCCAGCCACCCCATTCCCTACAGAAGCTCCCCAGGTCTGCTCATCCTTCCACAGAGAGGTTAAAATAGGGGTGCAAAAGCAAGCTCCAAACTGTTTTGTTTGCTGGTGCAATTTTGGGTGCCCAGTGAGAGGTACCCCTTGTCTCATGGATGGGACAGTGCCTGACATCCCCAGGAATCAGTCAGGAGTCCCAGAGTCCCAGAAAGGTTTGGGCTGGAAGGGATCTCAAAGCCCATCTCATCCCAAACCTTCCTCTAGACAGAAGCCAGAAGGTGCCCTCAGAGCCTCCTTTTCTCCAGGCTGAGCTCCCAGCCCTGTCCAGCGTGGTCTGGAATCCCAAATGCTTTTGGAAAAAGCCCCCACACTGCAGTAGTCACTCCAGCTCCCAGTTGTGTGGGAACAAAGTCTTCCAGGCTCTTCAGGGTCTGGAGAGAGAAGGATTTCTTCTTCCTACAGTACAGAATCAACATTTTGTTCTCGGTGCTCTTTTTATTTTAGAAACCCTGCTTGATAAATTACTAGAGGGGCTCATTAACTGCAAAGATTTGTCAGTTTTCCCAAAGCAATCAGGGTGTTAGTTAGACCAAAGGAGCAAATGGGAAACTGAACGGGAAGCCAAGCACAGCCCCATTAATCCTGGGTTATGGATCGACATTTGTCAACTCTATTGAAGTCTGTTGTACCAAATAGAGCCCAGGAGACCACTCAATTACTTTATCTCTGAGCAATTAGGATCCTGCTCTTTCAGGTCAATCTGTTAGCACAGAGGAAAAAAAAATTTGGATACAAGATTAACAGTAGAAGATCCACTGCCTTGTGTTGTGGGGTCTTTTAGAGAGGAAAAAAAAAAAAAAAAAGCCCAACCAGATTTTCCCTTTAAAATGCTGGGTTTGAGAAGTCAAGTTCACTGAATTCAGCATCAGCAAGGGGCTCCCAGTATTGCTGTGTCCCCCAGTGTCCTCCTCTCCATCTCTTCCCAAGCATGTCTGTGTTTGCCAGCAGAAGGATCAATCCATTCTTGGGGCCAAAACTCACCCTGGGCTGGTTGTGCACTCTGCACTGGGACATGTCCAGCACAGCCACATCGAAGTGGCTCTTGTGCCACACAAGCAAAGCCCTGTCAAGGTTTAGGCTGGGAAAACCAGGAGCCACTTTTAGCTCTTCCTTAGTGAGAGTGAGGGATTGTTAGAGAAGAAAAGGAATTTTTTGGGCACACATCCATTTTTCTGTAGCTCGTAATTCACCTTCAGGAGGCACAGATATCAGGAGATGCACAAGTTTGGAGGAGTTTTTAAAGGTACGGAAAGTTACAGAATTATAACTGAGTTATAAATTTCCGATACTTGGGGACACTCAGATTTAACTTGAAAAGCTGCAGCTTCTGCTTCTGACCTTAAATAAGGCCCATGTGTGTGGAGAGGGGTCCTTTAAAGCAGGAATACCTGGGATTAAAAAAAAAACCCCATGAGGTTTGAAATAGAAACAATCTGTTTATTTGCCTCCAGCTCTCTGGACCTCTTCAATACCCACAACCTGTATTTTTCAACTTATCTCTGCAATAAGGAGGCAAGCAAGTTCCCCTTAATTAAATATTAAAGCTGGCATCGTGGAGTGATCCCAGGAGCCCAGGGGCTGGCACTTGGCACTAACCTCTGGTATTGTGACAGAGCTTTCCATGCCAGCGAGGAAAGGAGATTCCAGGGATGGATGTGTCCAGCTCCTCCCTCTGATGCTGAAAGCCACAGGGTTTGAGGAATGAAAGGAGGATTCCTGCTGAGGTGTGTGGAGACAGGGGCTCTCCATGGGGGGAAGACACTCCCAGCCACCCTGGAGGGAGCTTTTGTATCTCTGTCTCTATCTATATCATATCCATATCTCTGTCTCTATACCTGCCTCTCCCTGAACGCCTTCCCTTCACACCCTCATGCCCAGAGGGATGGTGGCGCTTGGGAGAATTTGGAAAATGAAGCTGAGTGCACATCATGACCCAGAGATGTCACTGCGCTCAGTGCCCCTCTCCTGAGCTGCTCTCACCCAGCTCGTCTGAGCCCAGGCAGGGCTTCAGCCACCAGCTGCCAGCTCCTGGGGTGGTGGATGGAGCCCAAGGGACACCTGGATTGTCACAGCTCCATCCCATCCCTGTTTTGGGAGGGCTGCTGAGGTTACACAGAGCTGCAGTCAGGAACTGCCCACACAGAAAGGACCCTCCTCTGAATCTGCAGCTTGGTTTGGTCATTCCGTGGTGGTCTGTCAAAGGATTCTTTTTTCATGTCAAGTAGAGATGCTGGAGAATGGGAATGGCAAAATCTTGGATCTGGGGCTGCTTCATAGATAACTGAAATGTTGGTCTACAAAAAATGGCAGGGAATGAGCTATGGGAAACAGGATAACTAAATTATCACCTCCAGGTTCAGGATGCTGTTTGACTCATCAAAGACTAGAGAGATGGAAAGAGGTTCCATAAAACCCCCAAAAAGCCAAAAACCCTATGATAAATGGCTTTCAGTGAATGATTCCACCTCTTTGTACAGCTTTTCTTTGCTATTTTAGAAGATGGAAATCATATATTGGGATTAATTTAACCAGTGAGTCAGGTTTGGTGATTTAAATCACTCGCTCCCCCCTCCTCTATCATTTCTGCAAACTCAATTCTCTTTTTTCTGTTCGTGAATCATCCCTGGTTTCCAAAATTCCATCCCTCACTCTCAGCTGTTGAATGAACAGAGTGAATGGATGTGTTTTCTCCTCTGCACTGTTGACTCACTGCTCTTTTCTCAGAAAAGGCAGCCTGACCATCAGGCTTGAGCGGCTGGCAGGGGGTTTCAAGAGGAGGAGGATGAGTTGAGCCTGTGCAGCTGGGTCACTGAGACCTGTGCCCAGCTGATGTGCACACACCCTGTTCCTCCTGTTCCACCTGCAGGGATCCCATCAGAGCCACCCCTGGCAGCTCACTGGGGCTGCAGTGATGCTTTCAGCCATTAATGCCACTCCATGGAGAGCCTGGCTGTCAATTTCTTTTATTTTCCCCTTTATGGATAGGAAGCTAAGACCGAGGGAGAGTTTCTGGCATACACAGGAGAGCTGTGGAACCCCAAATATCACAGGCAGGATGTTTGGACACCAACTGAGCCGTGAGTCTGGAACAGCTGGGGGATGACCCCACAAAGGGCTTGGCATGGGTATGCAGGTGTTTGTGTCAGAAAGGGCTGAGATGGGGACAGGGACACAAAGAAAGCTCTGCTGGTGTTCAGGAGGAGGGCTGGGAATCCTCTTGGCTTGAAACTCCAATCTCCTTGTGCCCAGGAGCACCAGGAGGGCTGCACTGAATGGCTGAGCAAATATATGGAGATGTTTGTTGGCTCAGAAAATCACAGAAACCCCAAATCCTGCTCCTGTTTGCTAATACTCTTGTCTATAGGCTCTGCCTAAACTGGGAACACTTCCCTGCTGTTGGGAAACAGCTCCAGTCTGCTGGGAATGTGCATGTGAGACACCCTTTGTGCTGCTGTGAGGAGAACAACTCCAAAATTAACTCAAAGTTGTACATGTATTTCTGATATGTGTATATAAATAANATCTCCTTTCCTCGCTGGCATGGAAAGCTCTGTCACAATACCAGAGGTTAGTGCCAAGTGCCAGCCCCTGGGCTCCTGGGATCACTCCACGATGCCAGCTTTAATATTTAATTAAGGGGAACTTGTTTGCCTCCTTATTGCAGAGATAAGTTGAAAAATACAGGTTGTGGGTATTGAAGAGGTCCAGAGAGCTGGAGGCAAATAAACAGAAATAAAATTGTTTTTATTTTAAACCTCGTGGGTTTTTTTAAGCCATCTGCACCCTGCCTGTGTGCAGCCCTGCCCTGAACACGACTGGGTGTCCAGTTCATCTCTGCATCACCCCCCAGCTGTGCTGGGATAACTCTGCTGAAGCCCTCAGGCCTGCATGGCTTTCAGTCATGGAATCCTGGAATGGTTAAGGCTGGAAAAGACCTTTAAGTTCATCCAGTCCAACCATCAGCCCAGTACCACCACGTTCAGCACTAACCCATGTCCTCAAGTGCTGCACCCACAGGTTTTCTGAACACCTCCAGGGATGGGGACTCCACCACTGCCCTGGGCTGGACAACCCTTTCCAGTAAGAAATATTCCCTAATCTCCAGTCTAAACCTCCCCTGGCCCAGCCTGAGGCCGTTCCCTCTCCTCCTCTCCCTGTTCCCTGAGAGCACAGCCCGACCCCCCCGGCTGTCCCCTCCTGGCAGGGAGCTGTGCAGAGCCACAAGGTCCCCCTGAGCCTCCTTTTCTCCAGGCTGAGCCCCTTTCCAGCTCCCTCAGCCCCTCCTGGTGCTCCAGCCCCTTCCCCAGCTCCGTTCCCTTCCCTGGACACTCCAGAACCTCAGAGCAGCATTTCTTTCTGCCCTGTAAACCCTGTTGCTTTTTATTCCATCTTGGATGGCTTTTCCCAGCTTCTGTCAGCCCTCAAATATCCCATAAAATAACTTTTCCACAGTATCCCTCTAGATGCTCTCTGGGTCCCCCTTTATGCAATTTCAGAGGGTTGGAGAGCTTTCCATGCTACATTGCCCTCAGAAATGGAATTCTCCTAAAGCACAGCTTTGAGCAGCACGTACATCAGTGTCTGGAATTATGCTAAGCACTGCTCATTGGAATTATTATATTAACTGGAAAGGGGGAGCACACACAATTTAACAGGGGAGAAAGAGAAACAAATCTAAGAAGAAAAATCTGTCTTTTACAGAGAGAAGAAAGCCAGGAAAGCAGTGACTGTAAAAGCTTTGCTGCAATTAAGGGACCTTTTATTGTGGGGATTTAAAAGCTTTTGCTTTTCAGGGTACACATTATGGCAGGCAATCCAGGGATCTGCTGGGCACAAGGGTGTTGGCAGGTGCCCAGGCTCCAGGGCTGACAGCAAAACCTGGGTTTTATTGCAAGCAGGCTTTGGTAGACCTCAGAACGATGTCAGACATCAGCAGGACAATTACTGGTTCCAACCTGCCTGAGGAGGAGGCATGAGTGCCAAGAGGAGGAGGATCTGCTGGATTAGGGATTTCTCCTTCTCCCAGCCACCCAAGGCTGGGCTCAGCTTTATCCTGGGCACAGCTTTGTCCTGGGCTCAGCTTTGTCCTCGGTGCAGCCTTGTCCTGGGTTCAGCCTTGTCCTGGGTTCAGCTTTGTCCTGGGCACAGCTTTGTCCTGGGCTCAGCCTTGTCCTGGGCTCAGCCTTGTCCTGGGCTCAGCCCTGTCCTGGGCTCAGCCTTGTCCTGGGCTCAGCCTTGTCCTGGGCACAGCCTTGTCCTGGGCTCAGCCTTGTCCTGGGCTCAGCCCTGTCCTGGGCACAGCCCTGTCCTGGGCTCAGCCCTGTCCTGGGCTCAGCCCTGTCCTGGGCACAGCCTTGTCCTGGGCTCAGCCCTGTCCTGGGCACAGCCCTGTCCTGGGCTCAGCCTTGTCCTGGGCACAGCTCTGTCCTGGGCTCAGCCCTGTCCTGGGCACACTGTCCCCCTCTGAGGCTGCTCCTGGGCACAGCCCAAAGCTGCACTCCCAGCTCTGCTGCCAGAGGTGCCCATGGAAGTGAAGCCTCTCTAAAACATCCCCAGCCAGGGGCAGAAATGACATTAAAATATTTATCTGCGAAGAGTTAATGGTTCCTGTGGTTGTTCATTCAGCAGGGGAGAGGTGTGCTGGCATCAAAACAAAGAGAAAGGGAATCAGAAATCCTTGCCTGGTTCCCCCCTTAGCTCGTTCCTTTGCGCTGGGAAATGGAATTTAACCATCTAAAAACTTTTCTTTCTCATCTGGAAACAGAAATAGATATGAAAATGTGTATATAGAGACAAATGCAAGCGTGTGTGAGCACAGGCATCTCTGGATGTGTTTATGAGCATATTTTACAGGGTGTTGGGAGTCAAATAATGAACATTTTGGAGTGTTTGCAGCTCTGTTGTTGACAGCAGCTGAAGCAATGCAAAGCATCCTTCAACGTTCCAGAGCTGCTCCTGCAGTGCATGCAAGGAACTCAACTAGGGGAAACAGAGTAACACATTGTGTTGTGTTGTATTGTGAGAAAACTTCATTTGTTTGATGGTTTTGCTTTGAATATAAAAAGACCAGTAAAAGAAATGTTTTGTTATTACTGCAGAGCATATTGGCTGAGATCTCAGAAGCAGTGGGAGGTTTATTTATCATGGAACAGCTGCAGGAAGAGCTAATATGGACATAAACCTCCCCAGACCCAAAGCAGACTTGAGGAAAGAGTCCCAAAAAGACTCTGAGAAGACAATGCTAACTCATAAAGTATTGGTTTCTTATTATATTGATTATATTGCCATGATAAAATATAAATTTGGTGTATCCAGCAATGACAGCTTTACTGCCTTATTGTGCTGATTATTACAGAAAGCATAAATTGGGTCATAATTCTGAAGAGTCATCGAAAGCCATGTGCAACTCTGAGTTATTCATTTGAAATAAGGCTTAGGAGACCTTCAGGAGAAGATCAATGCAGCAGTGAGTGTGTGGGTGCATGAGAAGGGCTCTGACACACACACACACACACACACCCCCCTGGGTTGTCTCCATTGCATACCTGGGCAGACCTGTGTCACCTGTTCCACCCAGAGCCATGGCCAGCTCGTGCTCCTGATCTCCCCCACCCCCAGGAGTGGCTGAACACCTCTGCTGTGGGGAAATGCTGGGGGAATTGGGGGTGTCCAGCCTGGAGAAGAGAAGGTTTTGGGGTGACCTAATTCATTTACTGAAGGGAAGCTATCAGAAAGATGGGGAGTCACTTGGGACAAGGGCCTGGAGTGCCAGGACACAGGGAATGTGTGTCAAACTGCCAGAGGGCAGGGTTAGATGGGATATTGGGAGGGAATTGTTCCCTCTGAGGGTGCTGAGGCCCTGGAACAGGGTGCCCAGAGCAGCTGTGGCTGCCCCTGGATCCCTGGCAGTGTCCAAGGCCAGGCTGGACGGGGCTTGGAGCAGTTTGGGCTAGTGGCAGGTGTCCCTGCCATGGCAGGGGCTGGAATGGTGATGATTTTTAAGGTCCTTTCCAACCCAAACCATTCTGTGATTCCATTATTGATAAGCAGCCTAGGGCAGGAGCTGTTTGCACTGCTGTTTGCTGTGGTGATTAATCACAATAATCAGCATTTCACTCCCCTCACTTTTGATGCAATCTCAGAATTTGGTAAAAATGTGCCTCACGAGCTGAAGGGACTGAGGAGAGCCCAGGACCAAGGCCTGTCACAGAGCACTGTCACCTTACACCTCCAGCTCTGAATCCTGGGCGTGTGCCCCTGGAGTCTCCCTGGATCCCGCCTGAGAAATCCATGCTGGAGAGGAAAACCACCCTGATAAGTTCATGGCTGAGCAGACTTGACCCTGTCCCTCTGGGGAGCAGCCCTGCACAGTGCATTTTGGCCACCTTTCCCTAAGTGCTAAGCAAACAACCACTCATCTCCTCCATGGGCTGGTTTCACAGGGGACACAGAATTCTTGGGAAAAACCATCCCAGCTCAGGTCCCAACCAGCCCAGGGCCCTTCTTTGCATCTTCCACAGTGTGGCCAGCTGAGCTGCTCTGCCATAAGGCCAAGCTACAAACCTGCCACAGCTTGGCCTAGACTGTTTGGTTTTCCCAGAAGCCAGAGCTGGTTTTGAGAGCACAACATTCCCAAGAACATCTCCCAGGGGAGCAGGGGCTGGGGGTGATGTTCTTCTCCCAGCAGCCATCCAAGGGGCAATGCCCTAGAGCCTGGAGTTCAGTTTCACAAATCCCAGGGTGGTTTGGGTTGGAAAAGACCTTAAAGCTCATCCCATTCCACCCCCTCACATAGGCAGGGACATCTTCACTATCCCAGGTTGCTCCAAGCCCTGTCCAACCTGGCCAACATTCCTTGAGAAGTTTGATTGCAGTGAATAATTGGTCACTTCAAGCCTCAGAAAGGATGTAATGCTCTCCAAGTGCAAATTCAATAAATCTGGTGAAGTTAAAGGTACCACGAGATCAGATAAGAGCTTCTCAATTTGAAATGGAACATGGAGTCCTCTCTCTTCCATTGTATTTTATCAATTAACCTTCAGCAAGCACAAAGGTTTCCCTGGATCTGGTGCTCCTGCTGGCATCTAGAGGAAAAGATACAAACTGTACAGATTTCTCTTTTTTGAGGAGAATACCTTTAATAACCAAAAATGTTTCTGCACTTGGAATAATGAGAGTGGCTTTTCTCTTTCAAATGCTAAATTATTTCAAGCTGAGCTGTTGGGAACCATTAATAATTCAAGGAACTCTGCTTTCGGTAAGAACAACATCTGTTGGAAGGTGTTAAGGCACAGGAATAACCTGACTTTCAAAGTTATTTTACCATTTCTTTATTCTCTTTGTGAGGAAGAAAAGGGCTGCTTTGGTAAATTACAGGAAGGAGCTGCTAAAATGCCACTTGCAAAACAAGGAGGGCTGGATGTCTGCAGTGCCAGGGGCACCAGCTCTGCTCTGCTCTGCCTTCCTTCCCTGGAGCACCAACTTCTCAGAGATGTGGCCTTCAGGCTCTTCTCATCTGCAGACCCCAAAATGTTGCCAGGGCACTTTCAGACCCCTCATGATTATTTTTATCAACACCTCATGATTATTTTTAACAGATTTATTATTTATCAGCCTTTTGAAATTAGGCTGCATTTCCCAGCTCCTTTTCCCTGCCTCTTTAGAAGTTGTTCATAGATTATTAGCAGACCATAATAATCTCAGAGGATGCCTGAGGTCAGGAAAGAGCTTTAAGATCATCAAGTTCAACCATCTACCCACCACCACCATGTTCACCACTAACCCATGTCCCCAGGGGCCATATCCACAAGTTTTTTGATCACTTCCAGGGGTGGTGATTCCACCACTTCCCTGGGCAGCCTGGTCCAATGCTTTACAACCCTTTCCATGAAAACATTTTCCTAATGTTCCTAATCTAAACCTCTCTTGGTGCAGCTTGAGCCATTTCCTCAGAATGAAGAGAAGAGCTTCCCCAGTTCTTCTTGCTAAAGAGGAACAAGAGAAATGAAAAGCATGGATGGAGGGCAACTCATCCCTTAAGTGTAGGATCCCATGGATCACACTGTGGAGATGCCAGCCTTTGGCTCTCTCCACAGACACTTGGGAGAAGTTAGATGACTGAATGAGACGCAAAATATCACTTTTGAGGGGTAAAGCTGAGAAACATTTTGTCCTCCTTTCAGAAATGAGTCAAATAACCAATGTACTTAATGTACTTAACTCAATGTACTTAAAAGATTAACAGAATTTAGAAGGCAGACCCACGTGCAGAGTGGTATTTCAAGGTCTCCACATGTTTGGAGATGGGAATTTGAGGCAGATTATTGACAAAGCTGCTTTTCCCAGACTCAGCCCACAGGCAGGGTTACAATTCCATGTCTCTGCAAAGTTCAGCTGTGGAATTTTGTGTGGTGCTTATGTTCAACCAAAACTTTCCTCATCCTGAAAAATTCCTCTGCCAGCCCAGCTGAAGTAGGGGCAGTCCTAGTGACTTTTCACGTGGGTTACATGGAGATGTTGCAACCCAGGTACGAGTCTCCCAAAACAGCTGTGATGTTACATCTGTCCCTATTCCCTCATCAAATATTCCTCCCAATTTGCATGGCTTTCCATACAATGTCTTTCTTGAATTCTCACCTCTTGGGAAAAGTGCATATCAGAGCAGGGGATTCATTTTTGCACTGTTGCAAAAGTGAATGAAGAGACTCCAGAATAAAAGGAAATTTTCATTAGGCAATCTATCCCTGGCAGCTGGGAAGGCATCCCTGTCCAGTCCAGCTTAAGGAAGTGATCCTTTGGTGGCCTGCAGATGAAATTGTTTTTTAAAAAACATGTCCTGGCATGCTGAGGCCCCAACTCAAATCCTGGGGGCAGTTTTGAGGTGCTCATGTCAGGGGCAGCCTGGTCCAATGGAGTGTGTCCAGGGAAGGGAACAGAGCTGGGGAAGGGGCTGGAGCTCCAGGAGGGGCTGAGGGAGCTGGAAAGGGGCTCAGCCTGGAGAAAAGGAGGCTCAGGGGGGACCCTGTGGCTCTGCACAACTCCCTGCCAGGAGGGGACAGCCGGGGGGGGAACAGGGACAGGAGGAGAGGGAACGGCCTCAGGCTGGGCCAGGGGAGGTTTAGATTGGAGATTAGGGAAAATTTCTTACTGGAAAGGGTTGTCCAGCCATGGCAGAGCTGCCCAGGGTAGTGGTGGAGTCCCCATCCCTGGAGTGAGTTAAAAGCTGTGTGGATGTGGCACTTGGGGACATGGGTTAGTGGTGGCCTTGGCAGTGCTGGGTTAACAATTGAACTCAGTGATCCTGGAGGTCTTTCCCAACTTAAACCACTCTTGGATTCTGGGATCTATGATTTCCAAATAATTTTGTCCCTTCCTAGGACAATCCATCCCAATTCTCTACAAATCCTAGCTGTTTTGCTGGAAATCAAAGAGCCAGCTTTGGGTACCCTGTGTGCTTGAGCCCCCCTAACCCCAGTTTCAGAAATAGTGGTGTTTGTCAAGGCCAAGTGAATTTAAAGGCTAAGCCAAGTCCAAGCTTCTGCAGCCTCAAAATTTGGGGATGGAGTTTGATTGGAAGGGTTTGGATCTGAGCACAGATGAAAGCCTTGTGCTGTGGTGATTTGACAGCAACATTACACAGCTCATGTTATTCATTGAACCTCATTAATTTAAGCTTAGGGCTTAAGAAGCTGCTGGAAGGGGAGTTGTTGTAGGGGTCATTCTTGTGTTAAACTTGTCAATGTGAAGGGCTCCTGTGAGATGAGATCTGAAGGAGTTGTTAAAAAAGCACATTGAGTGAGCAGCTAAGGCAACCATTCCATGCTGGGCTTCTCCTCTTTATACTTCTGTGCAATCCTCAATTGGGATAAATATTGATAATTTGGGGTCTCATGCGCATTGGGAATAATCCAATGGGGTTTGTAACACCTCATTCTGATGCTGATGGAGCTGCTAATTCAGGGGGTCACTCATTGCTTGTGACACTTGGAGGGAGCAGAGGTGGCTGTTCAGCTATGGGGATGGCAGGGGACTCTTGTCAGGTGTTACAGCTCTGCCCACCTCCTAGAGAAGAAGCCAAGCAAATTACCTCAGAGGAAAAGAAATCTTGGAAAGAAATCAAGGTTTAAAGCACCTCAAAAAAATTTCTGGTGGATGAGAGGCTGCAAAAGCACAACCTTTAAAAGAAACAATACAGGACAGACTTATCCCTCACTACAGGGAGACTTTCCTTCCAGCCCAGAATCCACTGATTGGAATGAAACCATGGTGGAGAGTTGGGAGATCACTTTGGAAGAGGCTGAGGTGTGTCCCCTGCTTGTAGTATAAACACCATTAAAGCACCTGTGGGCTCTCATGGGACCAGGGAGAGAAATCCCTGCACTGACATTGAAGTATCATAAAGGTCTCCCCATGTGGACTGAAGGAAATTGTTCTAAGGCTGAAATGATCAAAGGGTGGAAGAGATCCCTGCTCCTTGGTCCTGCCCTCCTCAAAATTGGGAGGGCAGAGAGGACCCAAAGTGCTGAAGGGCTGCAAGTCCCCTCCCCACCCCTGAGAAGGGGAAGAGCCACACCTGAGCTGCTGAGCTCCAGGCCCACCGAGCTCCTGCTGCTGAGGTTTGGCTCCTGAGGCTTTTGGGAAGTGTCCTTCTCCACCAGAAACCTGGAAGGATGAAGGATTGGCTTTTGTTTAACAAAACATATTTGTGCAACAAAAACCTGTTAAGAGCAGATGTGTGTTCTCTCTCCTGTTTTACTGTGTCTACATTCCATCTTCCCAGTTTATAATCTCCTATATTTAAAGGCTGTTCTAAACCCTCCAGTTTTATGTTGGACTTCAGAATCAGCTCGTTTGTCATGCACTGCACTTCCTTACCTTCCTCTTCCCCTCTCATTTTGTAGGACTATGGAACAATAACCAAGTCAAGAAGAAAGTTATCCAATAAAAACCTTCTGGAGGACGAGCATTGATTTTCCTGACACAATTTGGAGCTCATTAGCATTTTCTGTTGCAGTGTTACCTCACCCTTTCTATCAGGTGAGCTGCCTTGGACTGTTTTTAAGAGGTTCTGTCCTGAGACCATGTGGACTGTGGGGTGAAATCCAAAGTAAAATTCCCAAGGGAAGCTTAGCAGTGGAGTGATGAGTGATAGAAATTAAAGGCACAGGATCAGCCCTGCTTGCTGCTCTGCAGATGAAAGTTGCTGGGAGCTCTGTCCTGTACAATACCAAGGTGTCCTGGTCCAGTTCCCAGTCTCCATCAGCAGCAGGAATCCTGGCAGAGGCAGCCCTTGGCCAGGGGCGGTGCCTTCCTCCCAGCCACAGGCTCTGGGAGCTGGCAGGGCAGAGGGTGGGACAGGAGGGGAGCCTGACGCAGCCTGACACAGCCAGGCAGCAATCCTGGGAATGTCATCCATGCACACACAGGCCACCTGGACTTTTCCATGCCTGGCTGCTGGGGACAGGGCCTTCAGAAACAGCAGGGAGCCAGCTTTGCCTGCAGCACCCCAGTCCTGTTTTCGTTTCGGAGGAATCAGTGGCTGAGAAAGAAGGGAATCTCCTTTCATTGTCCTGGCTCAGACATAGCAAAAAGGCAAAGATTGATGCCATTAAAACATAAGCAATTGGTACTTAAATGCAACATGGCAGATTTACTCTGAGCACATTCCAAACTGTGGAGTTTTAACGGTGGTAATAAAGCATTAAGGGAGACATTGAAGCTTGAAGGAGCAGCAGAGAAACAGTTGTGTGTGGTGGGAGCAGGAATGAATCCCATTCCATGTGCAGCCTGTATGGAATTGGCCTTTGAGCCTAATGGGAGAAGGAACCATTTATTCCCTGAGCTAGCTCTTATAACAACTCCAACTGCTGAGCAATTTAAAACCTATGCATTTTTATAAGTGTCCATTTTTTACATTGGATGAAAATAATCCTTTGGCATTGGTTAAATTATAAATAAGGCAAACAGGGGGGATGCACTGCCAGCATACCTATGGGACAGCTGGGAGCACCAGCAACACTGTCATATACAGTCAGTTTGCCTTAGGAGTTAGAGCACGCCTGTGGAAAGGTGATTTCATGGGAAAAGACCCAAACCAGCAGGCCTGGAGTTGTACAGCCCTGTGAGAAAACCTGGCAAGCCTGGGAGGTCCAGTGGTGTGGGGAGGGGTCTGCAGAAGGGGAGAGGGGCACTTGCAGGAGGGCACATCCCTGAGCTGTGCTGGGCAGGGACAGCAGCCAGTGGCTCCTTCCTGCTGGAACTGTGTGCTTGCCTTCAGTGTGATCCCAATGCCCTTCCCCTCCCTGCCTGCTGCAATCAAAGCACATAAATAAGAGCTCTTTACATCCCCTGGTTGCCATGCTGATCCCATCACCTCTTCCCTGCTTCCTAATCCACCTCCCAGGAACTCATTCCAGCACTCAAACCCCTCCAGGAGCTGAGCTCTCTCCTGCTGCCCGGGCTGTGGATGGCCCTGATGCACATAGGGGGGTGTGTGCCCACTCTGGGATGTGTGTGCCCACTCTGGGATGTGTGTCTGCCCATTCTAGGGGTGTGTGTGCCCACTCTAGAGGTGTGTGTGCCCACTCTAGGGGTGTGTGTGCCCACTCTGGGATGTGTGTGCCCACTCCAGGGGTGTGTGTGCCCACTCTAAGGGTGTGTGTGCCCACTCTTGGGGTGTGTGTGCCCACTCCTGGATGCTGTGCTCCCTCCCTCCCTGTGTGCCCCAGACTGCAGCTCTTCCAGCCCATGCAGAACAAGATGCCACCACCCATGTCCCTGTTTTGGGACCTTGAAAGTCCATGGGAACACCAGCAGACAGCTGGGCCCCTTCTCCCAGTCCACAGAATAGTGCTGGAGCTGCAGACTTAAAGGCAGCACAGTCACATCTTTGCTGGTGTGAGAAACACTTTGGTTATCACACTGAACACTCACCTTCACCATTGTAAAAGATTTTTGGGTTAGATGGGATATTGGGAAGGGATTGTTCCCTGTGAGGGTGAGCAGGCCCTGGCACAGGGTGCCCAGAGCAGCTGTGGCTGCCCCTGGATCCCTGGCAGTGTCCAAGGCCAGGCTGGACAGGGCTGGGAGCACCCTGGGATAGTGGAAGGTGTCCCTGCCCATGGCAGGGGGTGGGACTGGATGGGCTTGAAGGTCCCTTCCAACCCAAACCATCCTGGGATTCTGTGATATTTGTGTGGCACATCACAAACATGTGAGAGACAACACAGACACGCTTGAAGCAGAGAAGCCAGCTCAGCTTTCAGTGCTGAGGAGTACGTGGACAGATATTTTCCAGAGAGATACGCACAGCAAAGGCAGGATTTAATCCAATTTTATGAGCCAAAAAAATGACAAGAGAAAATTCAGATACTTTAAAAAATTTCAGCTGAGGAAACATGAGGAAGCAAGATAAGCACCTCTGAATAAGCCGTCTCTTGGTATCATGTTTGCACTAACCACAGGTGGTGAGCAGCCCTGGAACACTTTAAAACTGAAATTTCTTTATACCCAGAGTTCAGCAAATACAACCTTCAACCTGGAATTTTAATTTTTGATTATTCCCAAAAAGGTTAACTCCAAATGGCTGAAAAACTTTGCAGAGGAGGTGCTTTAAGAATTGACAAAGATATAGAAAAAGAAAGAGGCTTTTTTTCTTTTTTTTAAGTCTTTTCCACAAATGTGCCAGAATGTGAACAAGCTGTCAGTGGTGTCTGGGTGGCCCAACCCAGGGGCACTCCATCACTTGTCCCTAGGCCAATCCTGCTGCTCTCAGGGGTGCTCTGTCCTCCCAGGGACCCCTGGATGAGGAATGGGGTAGGCTGTGGCTCCCAGAACTGGCTATGGCCCCAGTCCACTCCCAGTTGCCCCAGTGCCAGTCCCCTTTAGCTGGGTGACATTGCCTGGGGAGCAGTGGCAAAGGCCATGTGGCAGCCTGGGCTCCCCTGCTGCCCAGGGCCACCCAGCAGAGCAGGAAGCAAACGCTTTCCCAAGGGCCAGAGGGGTCAGGGAGGTGTCCCTGTCCCAGGAATGTTCCTCCTTTCCCTTGTGGTGACACAAGTGAAGGTGTCGCAGCACGTCCCAGCTGTGCTCTGCACCAGCCCAGGCTGAGGTGGCAGCAGGAGCTCACCACTTTTGGGGTTTTTTGCTGCACCTCCACAGGGACATTCTGCTGCTCCCCACCCTGTCCAAGGGCACAGAGGAGCTGCAGCCCTGGGGATGCACTGCCAGCCTGTGTGACAAGCTGGAGCCCATCAGGAGCCTCCAAAGGTTCATTTGCTATAATTTAGGCTCTCTGGGTGCTCTCCTCTGTTGTTTGTCAGCACCTAAAGGTTGTTCCATTCATTACTCTGCTTCCTAAATGTAAAATAAAGTCAGACAAATTGCTCTGCTGGCCTCAGCCTGACTGACAAGGATTTTTTTTTTTTAATTTACTTATTTTGAGTTGCCCAGTTGCGCTATTTGAAGTTTACCCTCTGTCCTCACTGGTTGTACAAACTGCTCCTCCTCATTCCCTTGTCTCAGCGTGATGGACAATCCTGGAGACACCCAGTGAGGCAGAACAGGAACTCCCAACACCTGGGAATGCTGAAGGGTTCTCCCAAGCCTTTGCCAGGACTCTGTTTGCACCTCGTTCTTCTGGCTGCTCCCAGCCCCCAAGGAGGATCCCTCACACAGCTTCCACTGGGGTGTCCAGCCTGGAGAAAAGAAACTCCAGGCAGAGCTCAGAGCCCCTTCCAGGGCCTAAAGGGGCTCCAGGAGAGCTGGAGAGGGACTGGGAACAAGGGATGGAGGGACAGGACAAGGGGGAATGGCCTCAAGCTGAAGGAGGGTTAGTTTAGGTGGGATGTTGGGAAGGAATTGTTCCCTGTGAGGGTGGGCAGGCCCTGGCACAGGGTGCCCAGAGCAGCTGTGACTGCCCCTGGATCCCTGGCAGTGCCCAAGGCCAGGCTGGACAGGGCTTGGAGCAACCTGGGACAGTGGAAGGTGTCCCTGCCCATAGCAAGAGGTTGGATCCTCTTTAAGGTCCCATCCAACCCAAACCATCCAGGGAATCTTTGCCCTTCCTCTTCCCATCTTTTTGTTTTCCCATCTATTTTCCCACTCTCCCTCTCCCACTGCCAGTGTCCCTTCAGGCCTGTGACTGGGTCTGGCTGTGGGCACTTGCACTGGAGAGTCTGACACAGAGCAAGATTGATAAAAATATTCACTGAGATGCATAATAATGTTAATTAGCCATTGCAATACCTGGTATGAATATGGCTGTTCCCGTGCAAGCCAAGCCTTGGTGCAGCACCACAGGTACCCAGATTCTCTCTGCTGGAGACAAGGGTGGTTTCTCCTTTAACTCATTGCCCAGCTTCCCTGGGGAATCTTGGTAATCACTTAAAAATCTTGGAAAAAAAAATCTTAAAAATCTTGAAAAAATGTTGCTAAGAAAGTGCAAAAACTGAAGAAAAGGAAAGGAAAGAGGGTTTATCCAGGTCTGAAAAGGAGGGAAAGCAAGGTTCTGCTAGATTTTAGCCATCAGAAGCGAATTCCTTATTTGTCCTGTGGAACCTGGGGGAAACCCTTATGGATGCAAGGGAGAAGCAGGCAGGAAAAGCAGCTTTAATGGGAGGGATGAGTGACTGCATTTTAAAATTCCTTCACATTCCATGTGTGCTGTGCAGCCCTGAGGCTGAGCAGAGCTTGGGAGCCCAAACTCACGGGGGAGTTCAGCATCCTCCAACTTGGCTTCATTCCGAATCAGAGCTGAACAAGAAGCCTTTGAAATGATCTGCTGTGACAAGGGCACATCCTTGCTGTTTGTTCCCATTTTGCTGTGATGTTTTGCAGGGAATGGTGCAGGATTCCCTGGCTGCCTTCTCCTGGACCAGGGTGAAGGTGCTGGGAGAAGGTGCTGGAGGAGCAGGAGGAGAAAGAGATGGGCTGAGCCTGGAGGGTGCAACCCTGAGGAACAGAGCCCAGGAGCCTTGCCTGGCTCAGGGAGCAGCTGTGCTCCCCAGGTGTGGCATTCCTGTAGGATTGGAATGGGCACGGCCCCGAGGCTGCCAGAGCTCCAGGAGCGTTTGGCCAGCGCTGCCAGGGATGCCCAGGGTGGGGTTGTTGGGGTGTCTGTGCAGGGCCAGGGGCTGGGCTGGGTGATCCTGGGGGTCCAACTCAGGATATTCCATGAATCCCCAGGCTCTGGAAGTTGCTGGTATGGATGAAACCATCTCCCCACGGACTCCCTGCTCAGGGAAGGAGAAGGAGGATGAGCTGTGGCTTTTCAAACCTGCAGCGTGCCTGCCTTGAATGTCTATTTTAAGTAGCAAAATGCACTCATTTGATGTTGGAATGAGGGATTTTGACATCCCTGCACCGGGAATACATTCCCATGAATTAAGAGGAGTACAGAAAGCTCTGGAAGAAGCGTGAGGGCCGCATGGCTGAGCAGCTCCTGCAGGTGTGGCCCTGCCAGGTCTGCTCTGGGAGCTCCTCCCAGGGCTCCTGGAGTCCCAGAGGAGGGGAGCTGGGCTGTGCCTTGTGCTGGGCTTTGGGAATTCCTGCCCAGCTTTTCTGTGTGAGCTCAGGTGGGAGTTTGGCTTCCAGAGCCTCCACTGCAGGCCCCTGCAGGAGGGCTGAGACCTGGCTGCAGGATTCATTATTCAGGCTGGGTACAGCACAAGCTGGGATTTGCTTTGAGGAATGGACAGCAAGGGGCAGCTGAAGGCTTTGAACTTTGTTTTTACCTGGATCCTGCAGTTCCCCCAGGAGCCAGGGCAGCTGCTCCAATGGAACTTTGAACAACTCCTTCCAGCACAGCTTTCCTTGGGTCTCATGTTTTGGATGAGGGATGTAGCTGCTCAGGGTTCAGCTGGGGAGAAAAGCAGCTTTTCTCACAAGCCCCTTGCAGGGACCATGGGAGCCAAAAGAAAACATTTAGGTTTCAAGCCAGTTTTTTAGTGAAAAAAAGGTGTTTTCAGTGCTTTTCTGCTCCAAGCAGAAACCCCAAATGGTGAAGTTCTCCATCTTTCATGACAAATTTCCATCACCTCCACCTTTCTGCAGAGCATCCACGATCTCACTGGGCGTCACCACCTTCTTGTGTGGTAAAAACTGAATTTTTAGGTAAGAATTGAGATGTGATGGATTAGCCATCAAGCTCCTCTCCTCTCTCCAGGCTGGTCCCTGGCTGGGTGTTGAGGCAGATCCCTGAGAAGAGAGGGACTTGGGAGGCTCAGGGAACACGTGCAGCTCTGTCCCACACTGCCCATGGAGGTAATTCAGCAGCAGACACTGAACAGACCCAAGGGATGCACTAAACACAGATTGGGATATCTAATTATGAGTAGTTGCTTACTGGAAGCAAGATTTAAAGCACAGAATGTTTAGTGCCTTTAAATATTTTAGTGAAATCCATAATATTTGCCATTAAAGACATTTTTATGTGATCCAGTGTCACTTGCACTGCTTAAGAGATCCATTATGCAAGATACACTCTAGCACCAAAACACATCTTTGACATGTTTGAAGTTGTACTGGAGACAATTTCTGTGTTAGTCATGAAAGGATTATGGCAAAATTCTCACCTCTTTTTTTAAAAAAGAAAAGCTAGTTATTGAATCTTGTTAGAGTGTCATCATTAAATAATCATGATGAAATTCTCAACTGGAATGAAATAGAAAATTTTTATGATAATGGTAAGAAGAGAAAAGCAGCTCCTTAGGCACCTAAATCATCCTTCTCCAGGGAATTCTACTAGTTTTTTTAATTACTGGAGGGTTTAAGGTTCTTCCCTTCTTTTCATTTTGGGTTTGTCATGATCCAGAGCTGGAAATACATTCAATTAGTCATTGCTTGTGTTTGGGAACAGGCCTGTGAGCATCTCCTTGGGAGGGGAACACACAATTTCACACTGGCTTCATTTGAAAGGCAGCAGAGCTTTTGGGCACGGAATGGGGACTTGCACCCAGCCCAGCAGCTGGGATAGCCTGGGGGTGCTCCCAGCTGGGCAGCACCCATGGGACAGCCTGGGAGCAGCTCATTCCCTGCACAAACCAGGGAGGGGGAAAGGTGGGGCTGAAAGAGCTGGAGATTTGGAGCAGAGGGAGCCCCAGCACTGGAACTGGCTCAGAGCTGTGTCCCTCTGCACAACTCACATGGGTGGGGAGGATCCCTGCTCCTCCAGGACTGCAGCTGGAGGGGAGGGCACAGCTGGATGGACCAGGATGCCACAGCAGAGACCCCATCAGTGAAATCAAGGTGTTGGCCTGATGCAGAGTGAGAGAAACAGGACACAGCAAAATGAAAATTGGCTTTCTCTGGGTGTGTTCTAACCTTTGCGGGTCATTTATCCTCGGTGGGTGTGGACTGAGCCCAACCCCCGGGGCTGTGTGAGCTGGAAGAGAGGGATGTGATGGCAGGAGGACGCCAGAGGCATTCAGGTGTGTAAATCTCTGGCAGTACACACAGAAATACCTTCAAAACTATTGCTCTGGAAAACTTGGCTGCCAGTCACACATTCCCTGATTCCCCAGAGAGGTACAAGTACAGGGACTTTTTCCAGGAGAGGAGCTGGCAGTGCTGCCTGTCCCCTCCCTCCCCAGGCAGGCTCCCTGTGGCACCCCACACATTATTTCCAATGCAGAGCCATTAACATGCTGCTGAAGAATTCCCTGGACCTGCTATTTTTTCGTGCCTGTCACTCTTTGAGTTTGAATCAAAAGGGGAACACAAAGTCCTTTGTTCCTCCCCTGAGACTAAGGGATGGCAATTATCCTTCAAACACAGCAGAAACTTTCTGAAAATTCTGGGGGGAAACTGGCTAATGAATCCAACTTCAGCAGCAGCGCAGAACTCGCACACAGCTCCTCTTCAGATCACATCATGTCAGCCCTGAGCACAGGCAAGCTTGGCCATTTGGCTGGGTCCCCTCTGGGACAGAGAAATTAAATGAGTGAAAACAGATGCTCCAAAGTTATTCTGAAACTGGGAGATGTCAAGTGCCTTGTAATTCTCTCACTGGAACCACATGAATTTAACATCGTGAGCAAGAAATCTTTCCTAGGGATGAGTGTCCTTCTAGGGAAATTTAGGGTAATAAAATTCAGTGTGTGATCTTAGGGCAATATTTGGTTTGATGCTCTCTCACACTCACATGCTCTCCAGCACCAAGACACATTTATCCAAGTGCAGGGACCAAGGTGACACGTGTGCGACGCAGAGGACAAGGAGTTCTGGTTGTCTGGGTGCCTCTGAAATTCCTCTGAACCGGCAACAAAAAATGTGGGCACGATTTCTTTGTCTCTGACAGCTCTCCAAAAGCTCCTGCAGTGCAGAGTTCAGTGTGTGCAGAGGGACAGTCCTAAGGTGTTCTCCAGCTGACCCCTCTGTGACTCAGCCACCAAAGGCAGGTCCAGCTTTGGAAGGTCCATCAGCAGGGCAGACCAGCCCTGGTCACAGGGGTGAGGGCTGCATTTGGAGGGGCTGTGCTCCATAAGAGAGTTTTGGCATCAGGAGGGTGAGGGGCCCAACTCCAAACCATTGCATCAGCCTGCACAGCCCATGGCCTGGGCACACCAGGATTCTTGGAGTCCCAGGAACTCCACAGACACACCAAGCACTGAAGGACTTGGGGGAAGTGTTTCCATGGAGCTGCTAAATTAAACTGGAGAGAAGCATTAACAGAGGTGGTCCAGGGGGAAGGGAGCAATTTGGCCTCTCAGCTGCAGGTCCTGACTGACCAAACCATGATGTACATGTCCCTTTGTCTACCACCCTCATCCCTAACCCCAAACACAGTGTGCCCCCCCAGCCAGATGTTCTCCCCTCCCCTGCTCTGTGGCTCACAGGTGTGTCCTGCACAAGCCATCAAACACCTGTGACACCATGAACTGACTCCTCAGGGTGGTGCAGCCAGTTAGGAGAAAGCCAAACTTCTCCAGGAAAGCCCCATCCCACCTCCTGGGGAGCAGCAGAAGCCTCTGCAGGGCTGTGTGAGGAGCAGGGAGCTGGTCCCCCACAGCCATCACTGCCCTGTGCCCAGCCCTCAGGAGTGTCACAGGATGCCAGTGCTCAGCCTGGCACCACCAGGATGTCCTGGCAGGAACAGGGGACCCATCTGCTCCAGCTGTGTTGGAATCCAATNCAGTGAGTCCTGCTTGTTCTTCATCCCTGGCAAAGAACTCAGGAGAGGGAACCTCCTCCAAGGGCCCAGGGGGTAGGCTCCCAGCCGTGTGGGGTCCCACTGAAACGACCCCACAAGCTGGAATCTGGGAGTGCTGCTCCAGGGAGTGCTGTGTTCACACCGGGGCTGAGGAACCCGGGCTGGGCTCAGTCCCTGGAGCAACCCAGCTGCAGCACCAGCCCTGTCTGCAGGGAGCCACCAAACTGCTGGTGTCAACCCCCTCAGACCAGCTCCCTGTGCTGCAGGGATGTCCCTCCACAGCCACAGGACACCCCTGAGAGCCAGGGGCTGCCAGGGCAGGAGGTAGCTTTGGTGGGAAGGACACTTGGCCACCGGGGAACCGGGCTGGAGCCACCTCCTCGTTTCACACAAGCTCCTGAAGAGCCATCAGGCAGTGATGACTGCCCTGCCACTGACCTGGGCCAGGCTGGAGCCTGGAACTGAAGCACTCCACAGCTCTTGGCCAGCCCTCTTCCCACCCCCTCTCTTTACTGCCTGTGCTCCTCCATAAAGTCCCAAACCTCTCCCATCCACAAGCTGGGATGTGCTTTGTGTTCAAACCACAGGAACTCCTGAGACACGTTGCTGCTGCTCCAAAGCCAGAACACTTTAATGTTCTGGATTAAATCAGGGATTTCTGGGAGCCATTTAAATATTTACAGCACTTTGCATCCTCTACCATGATCTCTGTTGTCTCTCTGTGACCTTTCCCAGACCTTGCAGGAGAAAATTAATTAGTTTTCTGCATTTCACATCACTCCAATTACACTCACCTTGCTCTTCGCTCATTATGATAATTTTGCTTTGAGAAACTTGACTTATTAAAATGACTCCCTCGTAGAATTTAAAATGTGGTTGTTTGCTGCCTTAGAGTGTGGATGTTCACTCGTGTTTCTGTCACTGAAAATGCAGATGAAGAGCAGCCTGGAGCTGGCAATATCAACAAGGTTTGTCATTTATGTTGCACTGAGGCCTAATTGAAGGCTGTGAGGACCCTTCTCCACCAGGCCCTACACGAGTGCCCAAAGCACTCACAGTCTGCAATGGCTAAGTGCTGCCTTATTAATACAATTTTGCAGAGGCACAAAGGAGACAACAGATTAATGATGCTTTTGCCAATCCTAAGCTCTAAAAATCACGAATCAGTTCATTCTCCCCTTCAAATGATGAGTGATTTAAAAATTAAAATATGCTTTGGGTCCTTCTTAGCATCCATTGGCAGTTAGGTTTTTATTTGCCTACTCTCCTCCTAACCTCCATTTACTGTTATATTTCAAGCATTCTGTGCAACGACAGAGAGTAAAATATTACAAAAATGAAAACTGAGACTTTCACTTGACTCCAGGTGATGTGACTTCAAACAGAGTGATAAGTAGAGAAAGACTGCAGAGTAATAACTCCCTTGCCTGAGAGTGTGGAAGGAGCCAGGAGTTAAATCTCTCCAGTTACATTCTAGTGCAGGGGCTCTGTATTCAATGCCCAAATCTTTCAGAGTGAAGAAAATTCAGAAAAATATCTTTATTTCCTGTCATTCTTTTTATCCCCTGGCTCAGCACAGCTCTAACTTGTATCATCAGGGTCTAACACACGACAGCAAAATCTCTCCCCGTGTTCAGAGCTGACTCTCTCCAAAAGGAGACTGTTCCTCAGATAAATACCCTGACAGGATTTGGGATTCCCCGCTGCGAGCCAGGCACTGTGCTGGGCCAGTTTTGGTAAAGCTGAAAGAAACCAGAGCTGGAGTTGGCTCTGCAGCTTGTGCCTGAGATGCCTCTTCACTTCAACTTCAGAACAAAGCAGGAAATAATAATTTCCTTCTGGTTTTTGATTAAGGATCCTTAATTTCACATGGCATATGGCTACATCAAAGAGCCTTTTCAGCTTTGGATAAACAAACAACAGTCACAAAACCACTTTAGAAGTTGCTCCTTGGAGCAGGCACAAGAAAGAGCTTCCTTAGCAGCGTGGCTGTAACCTCCCCATGTCTGTCAGCGACTCCAGACTCGTTAGCTGGAGCAGCAGCTCTGTCCATTGGGACAACTCTCATTCCAGGCTGCTTGGTCACTGTTCAGTGTGGGATATCAACAGCAAAACCATGGAAGGTTCAAACACACCCAGTGGCACTGATACAGCAGAGCCTGGCTGCTCCTCCTTGGCAAGAATCTCTGTCACCAGGATTTGATGGTGGATCATGGCACGGGGAGTCCCAGGATGGCTTGGGTTGGAAAGGACACGGGCAGGGACACCTTCCACTGTCCCAGGGTGCTCCAAGCCCTGTCCAGCCTGGCCTTGGACACTGCCAGGGATCCAGGGGCAGCCACAGCTGCTCTGGGCACCCCATGCCAGGGCCTCAGTGAACCTTTGGGAAAAGAGAATCCAGTGATGCTTTAGGAGCAGGAGCCTCCATCCAAACAGAGCCTCTGCTCATTCAAATGGCTGCATCCTCCTTTTTCTCTCACATCTAACAAATTAGAATAAAGTTTCTCCCTGCCTGTTAATGTTTTTCAGTTCTTTAAAGATCTGACACATTTGAAGTTGAAAGTCCTGTTGAGATGAAAGGCCCATTCCATGACAAGTGGTATCTACAGAAGACAAAAGCAAGGAGTGAGGCTTTGGGGGTTCTTGCTAACAGCCTAAAAAAGAGAGTTTGCACTGGCTGCAAAGCACCAATCTGTCTGACTGTTGATTATTTATATTGGTTCCTCACCAGAGAAGTGGGCAAACAAACCAAAGTGGAGCCAGGCACAGTTTCTGGGGTGGAGAAGGGATGGTTACAGTCACACTGATGGATCAGCATGGGGACAGTCTGTCCATCCCAGCCCACGTGGCTCCAGCACGTCCCTGGGTCCGAGGGGTCAAGTTCTGGGCTTCTGGAAGAAGGGCCACCTTGGAGCTTTGGTTTCAGCACAACAAATGCTGACAGCAACTCTGTTACACACCTAAGCCAAGCAATAATTTCATTTCAGTCTTTATACATTCCCTTCTCTGCCACTAACATGAATACTATTATAAAAAATGGCATTTAAAATGCTTTTTTTGGATAAATATTCCAAGTTTGAATTCTTCTAGCCCACAAATAAAATTATTTTGGTTCTGAAAATGGCTGTGAATATCTTTGGGAGCTTCTGCTTTCCCTTCCCAGCCATACTTTGGCCTTCCAGCAATTCCCATGGGGTGTCTGGAGGAAAGGCTCACTTTGAGCTTGAGGCAGTGACTGCTCCCAGGGCCACCAGCCAGGTCTGCAATCTCTTCCACACTGCTGCTGGTTTGGGTGCCAAGGACAGCTCCAGGACGGCACAGCTCGAACCTGGGCTGGGCTCAGTGGGTACCACCCTGTCTCATCACAAGATTTACAAGGAGAAGAAAATGAGTGGGAAGCTTGGCATCTCCCCATGTCTGTCTTCTCTAATTACTGTAAGAATATTTGCCATTTAAGGCATCCAGTACCTCTTTCAAAACCAGTTGCTTCAAGCTAACATCAGGAATAAATGAAACAGTATTGGCAAAATTCCATCTGCTCCCTAAACCACAGCACCCCCTGGCTCTGTCCCCTCTCCAAGCTACTCATGCTCATCGTGGTGGCCATTCCTACCTTTGCCCAGGCCACTTTGGCTCAGCTGTAGCAGCCATTGACCTGAAGCAGAATTACTGGTGTGGCAATGCTTGCTGGTGCTCAAATGGCACAGGTAGCTGCAGTTCCATGGGGATGAGCCCCAGTGGGGAAGGGCTGAGCACAAGGCAGACTGCCCCCGGCCCTGCACAGAGCCCTCACTGCTGTGTGGCATTGGCTCACATCCCCTGTGCCCACGGGATGGACAGAGGGATGCTGAGAGCCCACGAGGGGTGAGCAGGAACTCCCTGAGGTTTCTCCTTTGCCAGCTGAAACACAAAAGCACAGGCAGCTGAAATCCTCCAGGATCATCAGCAGAACCAGGCTGTCTCCAAGGACAGGGCCCGAAGGAGCCAGCTAGTCACTCCTGCCAGCTTCCACAGGTTGGGTTCTACCCACACCAAAAAACCTCAGGTGACAACTTTTCCACCTCACCTGTGCTTCCAGCCCTCAGGATGGGCCTCCTGCAGCAGCACCAGCTGGAGCATCCCTCCCTCAGCCATCACACCCTGCCCACCCTGCTCCCTCTGGGCTTCCTCTCCAGGGGTTTCCATCACTCCTTCTCCTGCCCACCCTGCTCCCTCTGGGCTTCCTCTCCAGGGGTTTCCACTGCTCCCAGTGCTGAACTCAGATGTCCTGCTCTTGTTTCTCCTTATGCTGGTGTCTGTCATACACAGGAGCTGACAGATGAGGTCAAACCACCCCTTCTGGCCTCCCAGGACAGAAGTCTGGTGAGGGCCAACCCTCCTCCCTGGGAGAAAAACACCAGAAATTTCTTTCTGTCCTTTGACCATGTCACTGTAGAGCATCTCTTGCAGGGGATGTTATGGGGTTTGCATTGCAAATATAAATTTGCATTTTTGTGCATGGATTAGACAGCCATGGGACGCAGACATGGGTTTCCCCTGCTCACAGGCTCCTCCTGTGATGTTGAACCTCTGGTGTCACTGCTCACAGTCAACACTAAAGATGTTCTGATGCAGCCAGGGAAAAATGTGTTTCCTGAGCTCCCTGTGCTGGGAGGGATGTGTGTGAAAGCCTGTGCTACAAGGAAAGGAAGAAGAGATCAAGATAAAGGCCGGGTGCCTGGGGAGAGTCTCCAAATTGATCGGCTTTTCAACAGAGGACAATTAAGTGTCAGGGCCCCAGAGGCCTCTGTATCACATCATCTCACTCCTGCTGTTTGTGGCAGAAATGAGCTCAGGGAGCAGCAGCTGCTGCTTTGAAAGGCTCAGCTGCTGCTTGAGAAGCACTTAAAATGTAAGGGCTGCTCACTTAAAGGTCGGAATGATGATGATGATGATGGTAAGAGGGGACGTCACCAGGGCCTGCAGCTTCCTCCTGAGGGGCAGTGCAGGGACAGCTCAGATCTCTGTGACAGGGACAGGAGCCAGAGAATGGCTGGAGCTGTGCCAGGGAGGCTCAGGCTGGAGATGAGGGAAAGGTTCTTCCCCAGAGGGTGCTGGCACTGCCCAGGCTCCCCAGGGAATGGGCACGGCCCCGAGGCTGCCAGAGCTCCAGGAGCGTTTGGCCAGCGCTGCCAGGGATGCCCAGGGTGGGGTTGTTGGGGTGTCTGGGCAGGGCCAGGGGCTGGGCTGGGTGATCCTGGGGGTCCCTCACAGCTCAGGATATTCTATAATTCTGTGATTTTCTCACTCACAGGTCCACAAACAGGCACTGGTGACTTCAGGAGCCCTCTGCAGAAGAGCAAAATTTTAACCTGTTAGCAGTTGCCTTTCTGCTGTTTACCCTGAACTCCATGAAACTGAGCAGAAAAGGAGCATTCCTCAGTGCCCCAGAATGGGGAGATCGTCCCAAACCCTCCTCTCTGGACCCCCTCTGCCACAGGGAGCCCTGAGGTCACTGCCCTGAGTGGGTGCAGGGGTTGTCACAGCCTTTCCCTGTCTCAACCATCCTAGTCTGTGCTCCATGAGGGAAAAATCCTGTCCTGGGATCAACAAAACACAACATTTTGTTGATGTGTCACTAAGCCTAAACACAACCTCAGTGTGAGCAGAATTTGCTGGGTGAGGACTCAGAAGGGCCCACACTCATGCTGAAGGCCATAACCACAGGAACCCCATGCTTTAGGGTCAGGGTGTGCATCATCAAAGCCTCCAGTTCCTATGATGTAAAGGCTGGTAAAGGAAAGGGGAAATTGTGCAAAATTATTATTAGCCCATTACAGCAGCCCTGGAGAAGCTGTGTCACTTTCTTTTGTGCGTGGATTAAATATATTGTTAATTAAAAAATGCAATTACCCTGAAAATACCAACTTTGAGCCGTGCTCTCCTCCACTTGGAATGCTGCACTTGCAGGGAAGGACTCTGGGCTAAGACACTCTCTGGAAATATTTAGCTCCAGAACCTGCTTTTTCAGCCACTTAAGATTCCATGAATTGTTAATAAGCATTTAAGTGCAATAATAAAGGATGTATCTACACCATTACAGAGAAAAAAAAAAGTGATTTGGCTTTGCAAAACTGGTGCCAGGAAATAGTTCAGGGCCTGGTTGTTTTGTGGGCAAATAAATGATTGTCAAGATGAGCTGGAAAGAGCAATTTCAAAGCAAATAAGAGAAATATACAGCATCTCATGTACAGTAACTGTGGCATCAAAATTACAGCCATAAATAAGAGACAAAAGGAATAGCTGGGAGAGGCAGATGGATGGAACTGGGGAGAAAGCTCTGCAAATGGCATTTTCTGCTGCATGCAGAAAGCACTAAAGCTCCTGATGAGCTCCCCACCTCCACAGGCTGGCACAGTGTTCCAGGGATCCCATTAAAGTGTGGGAATAGGTTTTGGATAGATACCCTATCAATTAGAAAATATCAGGTCTGTCCTTTGTCCTGACTGAAGGCTTGTGGTGATAAATCCCTGCCAGGGTGGGTGGGAGAATGCCACAGAGCTCCCAGCTTTTACTGATGAAGTGCAGTCTTGCTCTGGCTCTGGGAGGGACTTTTGTTTCCATGGGATCTTTGCTTCCTGAGGCAGCTGGAGCCAGGCAGCTCCAGGGCCTGGGGGTTAACAGCCTAATAAAGTGGTTTTTAATCAGTGTAAAGCAAGCACCACAACTGCTGCGTGTCAACTGGTGTTTTTATGTGCCCTCAGATGAGCAGGTTGTGTGGGGAGTGGTGGAGTGAGGGAGAAATGCCAGCTGGAAGCAGAGAGCAGGGAGAGACCAGGCAATTCCAGCTACTGAGGGAAGTGGGAGCTGGGCAGGGTAGAGGGGCAGCACTGGAACCCCTGGAAGCACAGGGGGTCTTTGCACATATCCCATCCCTGGATATCACGCCCTTCCCGGCATCCAAGTACCATGGGAAGAGCTGGAATCTCAGTATTCTCCTCCTTATGGACAGTGGAGACCAGTTCATATGGATATGAATCAAAGGGGTGAAAGCAGAAAACAGCTCAAAAAGAAGCTCAAGTATAGGGGGTTTCCACACAGATTTTTGAGGGATCTTTAAAACATAAATAACCCAAAATACCAAAAGCCTTTTGTCTCCCCTCCTTCCCGAAGTGCAGAGCAGGCTGTGACAGTGGATTTCCAGTTCTAGGAGGCCCCTGACAGCCCAGCTCAGCTCTGGTTTGTACAATCCTCACTTGCCCACACACCACAGGTAGCCACAGCTCAGATCTTCAGGAAAAGCTTCAGGAGCCCCCCTGAGTCTCTGGCATCCACCAGCCAATCAGATCACAGAACTACCAAATTTCGGGGAATTCTGCCCTTGTTTACCTGACCAGGTTTCTAAACAAGAAGGTGTGGACATTTATTTTTGCATCAGCCTCCTTTCCTTCTGGAGTCTTGGATAATGCTTCAGCTTCCCAGGTGCTGGCAGGTGACAGCAGCCAGGTGACATCAGCCAGGTGACACACACTGATGGGAGCTGATGGCTGCACCCTCCTCCCACCTGGGACATTTCCAGCTGGCAACTGGCAGCTCTCTTCAGAGAGTTTGGTACCTCTCCCAGAATAAACACCTCTCCCCCTTTGAACAGCAGCTCTTCTGCCTTCCCAGGTGTTCCCTTCCCAGGTGTTCCCTTCCCAGGTGTTCCCTTCCCAGGTGTTCCCCTCCCAGGTGTTCCCTTCCCAGGTGTTCCCCTCCCAGGTGTTCCCTTCGTGCCCCTGGCTGCTCTGCCTTTGAACCAGGTGCTCAGCACCACACCTGGGGAGGGCCAGGCGTGCAAAAACAATCTGGATTTTCCAAACTGCCACACTCTGAGTAAACTGCTTATCATTTCAAAAAGCTGAAGTGTCTGAGTGCAGGCAGCCAGTGCAAGAGGGGTGGTTTTCAGAGCAATTTCAACAAAACAAGGGCGTTGTAAAAGAAACGTAGCGGGGATGTTTTGCGAGCCTTTCAAAGTTATCAGTTCTCAGGTGTTATCAGCAGAGCTCAGCTCTTGAAAGCTTTGCTGTGCATCCACCATGGCCCCTGACACTGACAGAAAACAGAGCCTAAATAGGTTCTAAAAATAAAATGAAGGGGTTTATTAGGAAGCAAGGAGTAGTACTATAATTAAAAAAATATATAATTATCAGAAAATAAAGCATTTTCTGGCGCATAAAGCCCTGGCACAGGGTGCCCAGAGAAGCTGTGGCTGCCCCTGGATCCCTGGCAGTGTCCAAGGCCAGGTTGGACAGGGCTTGGAGCAGCCTGGGACAATGGAAGACGTCCCTGCCCATGGTAGGTGTGGAATTGAGGTGATCTTTAAGGTTCTTCCAACCCAAACCATTCTGTGATTCCATGATACATTGCATTTCAGTTTGGGAGGTGCAGAACTGACAATAAGGAAAACATTTGTAGAAGTTTGGACTTCATGTTCTTGGAGGTCTTTTCCAACCTTAATGAATTCTGTGACTCAGTTTTCACCAGGGGGGTGGTGTGGTTTCAGAACAGGTCAGCACAGAAGAAATATCCATCCTTGGAGGGCTGCAAGGTTTAGCTAAATAAAATCAGAACCAATCTAACGTTGGTCAGGTCAGGAGATGTCACAGGAGATCATGCTTAAAATGTGGCTGAAACATTTTCTCTAGTGTGTTTTCAGGAGTGCAGGAGGTCTCTCCCTCTGCTGAGGTGGCTGAATTGCTGTGTTGAGATGTCACCCGGAGAGCAGGCCCTGCACAGGACTCACTCCAGCTTTATTCTTCCCATTTGTCAGCCACTTCTCACTTTTGTTCTTTTGGCTGGAGAGCTGGGAACTGCACAGCATAATCAGTGATCTTTAGCTGTCAGCAGCAAACAAGGGCTCTGAAATCCTCGGGAAGCCTCTTTTGAAAGCCATGATTATGCACTGACCTCCTCATTTACTGCGTGTGCCCTAATTCTTGGCAGTTTCTCCAAGTTTGTCAGGAAATCGATGATCATTTGCATTGAGAAACTTTCTCACAGCAAAGCTCACCGTGGGTGCTGCCTGAGCTGTGTTTAGGACTGACCCTCGGCGCATTTGCTGCTCAGATCTCACAATGCTGCACCATCCTGGCATGTTTAGGGGGAATCTTCAGTGATGTGGCAATTTCTAGTGCAGGTTTTAGGGGCTGCATTCTTCAGGGTATGAACCCATGGAGTGCCACCCCTCCTGCCTCCAATTTCTCTTTAAACTGGCAATGCTCCACTAATTCAGCCACATGTGCGCAGTTTTTCCTTTTCCTCCTTTTTTCCTTTTTCCCCTTTTTTTCCATTTTTCCTGTTTCCCTTTTTTTTTGTCCCTTTTCCCCCCCTTTTTTCCTTTTTTATCCCTTTTTCTTCATTCTGTGGGTTAATCAAAAACTCTGCAACCACTCAGGCATTGGTTGTTCTGCAGCATATTCAGATTCCATGCAAACATTGAGCCTTGTTGCTTTAATGGTGCTGTTAAACAGCACAAGGGGTTGTGCTCCCCACTCCCCATCAGAATAAGGAAAAATGCCCTATTTTTTCCCTATCCATTCCTCCATTGAAACATGTTCCAGTTTCCCTGTGCTGGTGGCCAGATTATTAGCATGTTATTAAACAGTTCATATTTGCCCCAGGATTATCCAATATTCTGAAAGGGGAAAAGAGAAGGTGCTCCATGGGACTGTGCTACAGAGGATCAGAGAGTCATTAAGGTTGGAAAAGGCCTCCAAAACCTCGAGTCCAGACATTAACCAGCACTGCCACTTCTCCCTCTCTCAATTCCTGCCCCTGCCAGTGGCTTTGGAGCTCGCTGGCTCTTCATTGGGAAATCGGAGGAGGATGAGTGTGGAGTGGGAGGAGGCAGCAGTGCAAAGACCAGCAATCCTTAGGAAAACTGCTCCTTTTCCAGGGCAGGGCTCCAGGTGGAAGTTCCCCCAGCCCCAGCAGCTTCCCCAGGGGTCCTGCTGGTTTGGTCTCTGTTGGAAGAAGAAACATGACTTGCTAGAGAAGGTCTTTCCTCCTCCTCCTCACCTGACAGCCACCACAAACGCCTGATAATCCACAACCCAGAGAGCCTGCAGCTTTATGGAGTTACTCCACCTGGTTTATACTTCCAAGGAGCTCCTGCACTCCCTAAATGCCACCATCCACCCTGCTCCTGCCAGGACCACCACATTACCTTCCAGAAAAGTTTCATAACCATGTCTAAACAAAGCAAAAAAATCCTGGCATGACAACCTACCACAAAAAAAATCAGGTTTTCCTGGGATCCTTCTCTTTTTCTTCTCCTGTCTGGAAGGAGAGGCACTGACAGCACTGACAAGTGGAAATAAAGTTGTATTTTTATGAAGCAAAGTGCCCTTGAGTTTTTTTTAAGCATCACAGGTGTTCCACAGGTTGCCAGTGAGCCCCTGCATGTTGATTTCAGGGCTGGAGGGTGTTTGGTGGATTCTGAAAGCAAATCATTGCTCATATTCCATTCTTTCACCCATTCCCTCTTTTGCACTCCCAAGCTTTTTTACAGCCTATAAAGAAGTTGCCAAGGTACCCTTGGGGAGTCAAGTCCATGGTCTCAAGCCATCAGTTTGCTCTGCCATCATTGATATTCTTCTCACCTGAATTTGGGATCAGCTTCATGAATTTGTTATCACACACCTACAGGATTAGGGAGACCTATGGTCTCCTTTTGAATTCCCCACTCCACTTCCCTGTGTCTGTTGGATTAATGAAATGGACAGCATTTTATGGATGAATTATCAGATCCAGCAATCTGGGAGCAAAGAGGGAGTGAAAAAATAACAGATTAGTCAGTGAGTGATATTGGGCAAGGCAAATATTGAACCAATTTCCCCTTTATTACAGATACAGGGTAACAAGTTAATAAGAGAAGCAGCAGAATGTGGGTAATGGCCATCACACTGCTGGGATGAATTATATGAGAGTATAAAATCTTATATGCACTGCATACATTTTTTAAAGTTATAATGAGCTGTACTGGAAAACACGGGAAAATGCCTTATGGAATTTAAATATTAGGAGTCAGTGGCACTTCAGTCTTCTCTGCAGCTACCAGAACTACTCTGTTCATGGATCCTTGTGCAGGATGTTCCCTCTCTCCCCTAAAGGTGAAGCTCACATCTCCAAGAGTCACAGCCCAAAACAAGATGGATTTTGGGAGACCTTACTGAATTTTGAGGGATAACCATCTGGAGCACAGCACCTGCACATTCCTCCTGCCAGCCGGGGCCAGAATCGGAGAGCTCAGACCCCAGATGTGAAACTTGGGAGGATTTCTGCAAAAACACTTGGGTTTTCACCTCAAGGAGGCCAAAAAAGCAAAACAAAAAATATTGCACAGTACTGGACAACACAGGTTGATGCATTTTCATTACAATCCTTGCTCTGAATTTAAGGCAGGGATGAAGATGGGTTTGATATCATTTGAATTCTCCTCTGTTTCTAAGCACTCCAGGCACTGATGAGACTTAATTATCTCCTGAACAATTTTAGTAAAAAAATTAAGACAACTAAAACTAATAAAATATTAATAACAGGCTTTTGCTCATAGGCTGGGGCTGACCTTTAGCTGACATCAGTTAATGTCTCGCTGATATTGAAATACCAGGTGAGTCTCATCCCTTTGAAGCTGAGTGTTGCTGGAGCTGCCTTGTGGGCAATGCCAGCCTAAGTGGAGCAGTGAGCAGAGACTCTTGCTAACCCTTAATTATAATATCTCCCATTGGCAAAAAACTGTCTGAAACGTTCGTGACACGTTATAAAACACACTCCAGCTTCATGAGACACGCTGCAACTTTGATCTGTTTGCAGGTGGTCGTTCGCATCTGAAATATCCGTGGTGAATTTTACTCCTTTCTCCCCTCTTGCCTGGCTGAGAGCAGCACTGACAACTCCAACCACTTGAAAATCAGGGTTCGGGTCTAAAAAGCACAAGCAGAGTGGTTGGAAAATCACTGTGCTTCTAAAAATAGGGCAAATGGGGGTTGTTGAGTTTGCCGTGTGAGGCCCAGCAGGATGGGGGTGATTAGCGGGCTCTCATTTGCATGGAGAGCCTCAAAGCTCAGGCTTTAATCACAATCATCTCCTGGGCTGCAGTCTGCTTTTCTGGGCAGCTCTGCATCCTCCTTTGTGCAGGAACACAAAGCTCCTGAGCACAGGATGACCCATGGGGAAGGCACGGCCCAGCCCAGGACAGCCATGGGCCCTCCTGAATGGCCACTGGCCACCAGGTCTGCCCAGGCCCTGGAGAGGCCGCAGTGAAGGAGCAGAGGTGACTCCTGAAACAGGGTTAGAAATTTGACTTGGGGTAGAAACCAATTTTGGATTTAGCTGAAGTGTGCTGTTTAAAACTTGTATAGCCTGCTAACTTGCTGTGCACAAAGGCCTGCAAAAAGGACAGAGAAGATTCAAGGCTGCTTAAGAAAGGAATGTGAACTTCCAAGCTAAAGGAGAGAAAAGAGGGCCCCCCTTGAACCTTGGAGCAAGATAGAGCCAAAGCTGAGACTACAGAAGATGCAAGATAAAGCCAAAGTTGAGGCTGCAAGAGATGGTCAAGATGACCAGAGATGAACAAGGACTGATAATTAATTGTAACTAGTAAAATGAATATGCATGAACCTATTGTGAAACCCTATGCATATGCACAAGTATGGGGGATAAAAGAGACTCGGGAATTTTCGGGGGTGCACATGTCTTTTGGGGAAATAATCCACTTGTGCCCAGCGCTAAATAAAGATACATACCTACTTCCCTTTTACAAGTTGTGGAGTCATGGAGTTTTTCACGCAAATCACTCATGACCAGAATTTCCAGAGAGGCTCTGCCCCCTGCTCCATATCTGGTCAGTCCTGCTCCACTGTGGGACACCAAGGTCCCTGTGAGATGTTGTCACCTGTGAGTGCGAAGCTTTGGCCCTCTAAGAAAGGTGACAGGGCAATGGAGCTGGGAAGGGGCTGCAGCCCCAGGAGGGGCTGAGGGAGCTGGAAAGGGGCTCAGCCTGGAGAAAAGGAGGCTCAGAGGGACCTTGTGGCTCTGCACAACTCCCTGACAGGAGGGGACAGCCGGGGGGGGGTCAGGCTCTGCTCCAGGCACCCAGTGAAAGGACCTCAAGCTGTGCCAGAGGGGGTTCAGGTTGGACATCAGGAGGAATTTCTTCACTGAAAGAGTGGTCAAGCCTTGGCAGGGGCTGCCCAGGGAGGTTTGAAGTTCCCGTCCCTGGACGTGTCCAAGGAAAGCCTGGATGTGGCACTCAGTGCTCTGGTATTGCCCAGACATCACGTCAGAGATCACCACTTATTGAGAATGGCCCAACGCGATGAAACGGAATTCTTTGACTCCATATATCAGAAGGCTTAAATGTGATTTTATTAACAATGACTCCAAAGTTCAAAGACTTGGGCTATATTGTGCCCATGTACAGAGCTCAGATGCTTTCTTCTTGCTGCCCTGTACAAGAATCTCAGAATGCTGTGACTCTGCCTGTGGCAGAATCCTTCTCTCCTTCTCTCCTGTCTGTGTGACACTACAAAGTGAGAACTGATAACCAACCCCAGCTTCCTCCCACAGACAGGCCAGAGGGAGAATGTCCTTGAACAGAACACAGCTCAGAGATTGTTTACAGAAACTGTGTTGAGAATGTGCTTCTCCCTGGGAAGAAAAGCCTTTGCAGGTTTTTCACCTAGGGACCCACAAAATGTCAGCGACACTCTGGGCAGGGGACATGATGGGGATCAGGCACAGCTGGGACTCGATGATCCTGGAGCTGCATCTGAGGGGTCTCTCCCACATGAAGCTCTCAGTGTGCAGCTCGGGGGGCCAGGAAGATGGCTCAGCCTTGTAGGACTTGTCCTGGCAGATACCCTGGGAGAGCTGGGCAGTGGGAGCAGAGCTGCTGGGATAACAAAGGGCTGTCAGGAAAATTAATCCACAAACATTAGAGGTTTATGTCCAAAAAGGAGACAGAGGAGTCCTGTAACTTTATTGGAATAAAGGGAGAGGCCATGGGGCATTCCCCTGGGGTCTCTCCAATTTTTGGAGGA
>VXAX01000601.1:94718-214245 GCA_013399835.1 Leptocoma aspasia | reverse complement strand
AGAGGTTTATGTCCAAAAAGGAGACAGAGGAGTCCTGTAACTTTATTCGAATAAAGGGAGAGGCCATGGGGCATTCCCCTGGGGTCTCTCCAATTTTTGGAGGATGCAGCCTCCTTTTTATCCCGATTTCCCAGCTGCATTTCCCTCTCTCTTTCCCCATTGGCTGAGGTACTTGAGAGGTACAGACTTCCCAGAACACCTGATCCCCTCTAATGTATAACCCTCCTTTTCAATTCTTATGGAATTTTAGGGTTTTTCCCCATTGTTTCTTTCATCTTTCAATATCGAATTTCATTTATCAGCAAACCTACAGTTTGTTTGTAAAGGCAAATATCTTTTCCATTCATCAATCAGTGGAATCCTTCCCATTGTTTCTTTTATCTCTCAGTGCTAGTTTTATCTACCAGCAGACCCACAGCTTGTTTGTAAAGACAAGTCTGCCATTCCTCTCAGGGCACAGCTTTTACCAGATGAGCACATTGCTGCCATAGAGGTGCAAAGCCCATCTCCCAGCAGGGAGGGGTGTTCATGATTTGTGATTCTATGAATAGCCTGACCCATGGGTACAGGACAACCCAGGGCTGGGCATGGCCAGGTTCTGTCTGGTGCTCAGGGGCAGGACCCAAATCTCTGACAGAGTCAGGGAAATGCCTTCAGTGATTCTTTTACCAAGTGCAGAGAGTTGCAGCACAGAAAAAGAACATTGTGCAAATTGTCCACAAACAACCCCTGTGCCCCAAAACCTCCAGCAGTGGCTGAGAACAAATCTGTGATGCCCTCAGGGGTGAGACATTGAACACAGAGGTCACGGGTGAATGGCAGCAGTGCTGCTGTGACTTTTCTCTCATCTCTGTCACCAAGGCCAGCCCAGACAGCAGCCAGCTGTCCCCAAGGTCCCAGCCAGCTGTCAGGGCAGAGGGACCACAGCACACTGACAGACGTGTTACAGGAACTTTGCAAGCTCCTGGCTGAACAGGACACCTGGAAGACTTTGTGGAGGTTTTTCCAGGTTAGATGCACAAGTGTGAAAGGCAGTGCTGGCACAACCCCAGCACTTTGCAGCTCCCAGGTGGGTCAGGTGTGGCTTCCTGCTGCCCATGGCTGTTGTACAGCTGGGAGTCAGGTGTCCTCCAGCATCTCCAACACCTGTGACAGTGAAAATAGCTGAGACAATGCTTTTGGGGTGTCCTGGAGCCTCCCCGGGCACCCATCCCAACTCACACCCTGCCTGTGACTGTTCCCAGCCCATCTCCTGTATCCTTCTGAAAGGTGGGATGGATCACCTGACAGCCCAAATACTCCACTCTCAGAAACCTGGAGACAGCACTAATCTAAACAGTGGGTAGGTAACAAGAGCTGAAATAGCAAACAAGCAAGAAAAAAAATCAAAAAGAAGTGAATTCAAACAAATATTGTCTGTGCTGCTTCAGGAGAGCACTGTCTGGAGTGTAATTCTGTCATCATGCATCCAAACAAGGCAGGTGAAACATGGTCACAAAGAGACATTTAAGCCTGGCACAAAATCTCCTCTCCGAACCTGGCTTTCCACCACCAGTAAAAGTGGAACTCACATGGTTTCTTGCGTAGGTTTTCATTTCTCTTAAGCTTTTAAGGAGTGCAAAACAGACCTTTTGTCTTGTGCTGTCAGCTTTGATCTTCTCAAGGCTGGTTAATGGAGCAGGGCTGGAGCTATCCCCTGGATACCTGCCCTGGGGCTCTGAGGAAGGGAATGACCAAGAGCAATACCAGGGGTTTAGGCCCTCTCCGCCTAAAAGAACCTGGGGAAAAAAAAAAAAAATCCCTGTCCCCTTCTGCCCCTGGGCAGCCCTGGAGATGAACAAGTCCTAGGGCACAGCTGGCACGTCTCTCTGCCATGCTGGGCTCTGCTTTTTGTAGCTTACAGAGAAACTTAGGTTAAAATGAACCTTTGAATATCTCTGACCCCAAACTGAGCTGAAAAAGGATGAGGTAGATCAGGTTTATTAAGGTCTTATTTTTGTCTCTCCATACTGAGCCCCTGCTCTAGTATTTGACTGATCTCACAGAATAGTTCTGGTGTTCAAAACCTTCTGCCTGTGGTTTAAATGTTGCTGAAGAACAACAGGTGATGAGCAATCCATGGAATCAGAGCCAGGTTGTGCCTGATGTGTTGCAGTGGTGTCTGGAGGGGTCTGGCAGGGCTCGAGGGTCACCTTTAATCCTGCCTGGCTGCAACCCCTGAGTGCATTGTGCAGAAGGAGCTGCTGGCAGCAGCAGGAGGCAGATTCTTCCTGCCCAGTGAACAAATAACCTCCAGCAGGTCAGGTTCTGAGCCTGAGCTGGGCCAGCTCTGCGTGAGCAGAGGAGGAGCCGCAGGATCCTGAGGTCCTGCCCCCATGGGGACAGCAGGGGCAGCTGCCCAGCCAGACGTTTCCAGCCACCCCTGCCCTGCATTTCTCCTCTGTGAGCACAGAGTGTCACCCCAGCCTGGCTCAGCTGCTTGTCCCTTCTTCACCTTTCCCCCACCTCGATCTGTCCCTCTGCTGTGTGGGACACCTGCCCTGGCCTGGCCATGGCAGGGCACACCTGAGACAGGTGGGAGAGGCTGCAGGGAAAATCCCAGGTGCTGGGGAGATGCTGGAGCCTCCACCCCTGCCCACTCAGCCTGGGGGAGCTGTCCCCACTGCCACAGCACCTGCAGTCACAGCCTGCCCCCTTCATCCTCCCCCCAGCAAACCAACCCAAGCCAAGTCCTTCCTCCCAGCATGCAGCCAGCTCCCAACCCTGCCTGGGTCATTCTGGTGGAATAATAGGGCCTGGGAACAATTCCTGAGCTGTTTTTCCTGCTGGGCTCCTCATGGTGAGGGACTGGCGGCTGCCAGGGCTGGGTGTGCCATGCAGCACCAGGACCTGACACCCTGAGCTGGCTCAGAACTGTCCCTCTGTGTCATGCAAGCCTGATCCACAACTGCAGATCCTAAAGAAACACGAGGTAGTGCTGGATGCCTGATCTAATAAAATAGGTGCCAGGTACCTTCCTACAGCATGGTTAACTTAACGTTATCCATAGTGCAAGGTTCTGTTCCCTGAGATCCCGGGAGCAGCACGTCCATCCTTCATCATTACTCTGCCAGATTGTCCTGATGGGCTGCTAAGTGAATTATGGAGGAGACATTACCCTGGGAAGAGCTGACCTTGTCCTTAACCTCAGCACATTCTTCAATTAATGCCCCACAAGACAAATTAATTCTATTAATCCGCAGAGGCCTCTAAGCAGATGAATTGGGATTTCTGCCTTTCTCCCTAAACCCACTTCTTCCTTCCCCTCCCTAATGAACCTTTGCTTGCAATCAATAGTTAAAGGTTTGGCACTGTTTGAAAGCAAAAATAAGTAGAGTTGTGCTTACAGCCTGGTTGCCTCCTAAACCCTGCTGTGAAGGAGAAAGGATTCTGAAAGCTGATATATATTTCATTTTCCTGTCCCCAACAGGCTCTGCAGCTTTTCCTCACGTGGTTGGTGCTGCAAAAGCCAACCTTAGCAGGAAGAGTCGCTTCCAGATCAGCTCAAATTTGCTCACTCTGCCTGTACTTCAAGCAGCAGGCTCTGTTGAACGTGAGTGAAAATGGAAAGGGTGGTTCTGTAAAGATTTTGGGGTGGAAAAGGCTGAAATCCATGTTTTGGGGATTTCCCAGTGAGATTCTCCAGGGAAATGCCCTGTAATCCCCAATTCAGGAGAACATCTGAGCACGGCTGTGTCTCTGGGGCCTCTCTGGAGCACCTGGAGATAGCTTGGGATCTTGTCCTAAAGATCCCAAATTACGAGGATAGGGCATTGTGCTGGGGGGTCCTGGAGAGCCTGAGGGGGCCAAGCTGGAGGTGAAAAACTTTCAGTGCACAGGGGAAAGGTTTCAGAGGTGAGAAAAGGGCTACAGGAAAGGGCTACAGGAAAGGGCTACTCCTCATGGTGCCAACAACAGACAGCCCCACGCTGCCTCCTGACTCCTTCCTGGCTCCCAAACCTTCTGAAGCCCATCCTGGGCTCTTCCCAGAGCACTCCTGCAGGTACAGCCCCTTCTGGGAATGCTGCTTCCCTCTGGTTGGTTGCTAGCACCTTAGCAGGCTCAGCACTGCAGTCAGCCAGGCAACAGGAATAACCAGCTTTGGGAACAGCAGGAACGGCTTTGGGTGCTTGGTCAGACTCAGTCTGACCTCAGAAAACACCAGAAGGAACCCAAACTTCACCTGGAGCACTCTGGTTTGTAGCCAAGCAAGTCCCTGCATTGTGCCTTGGCTCCTAAATCATCCTTCAGATAGTTGGCCCTTGGGAAAAGAGGGATGCTTGGACATGGGGTGTCCAGCTGAGACCTCCTGGGCTGCACTTCCCAGTCCAGGGGCAGCATTCAAGGGACTGGTTTAAGGGTCTTTTCAAAAACTTTACCTGACTGGCATCCCAGTAACACTCTGAGCACTTGTCCACTTTGCAGCCTCAGTGCTTTGCTTTACTTTATTATTTTATTTTATTTTATTTTATTTTATTTTATTTTATTTTATTTTATTTTATTTTATTTTATTTTATTTTATTTTATTTTATTTTATTTTATTTTATTTTATTTTATTTTATTTTACTTTATTTTATTTGTTAGACAGCTGTGAGTACTGCCAGTACTTAAGACATGCCCACGGTAATGAGGGAGACCATTTCTTATGGCATAATAACCATAATTAAGGATGGGATTTTTCAAAAGCAATCAGGAAAGTCAATAAGAGTCCGTAAGAAGTGGGTGCCTCATTTCCTCGAGGTGCTTTTGCAAATCCTTCCCTAAAACATTGATATTTCATGCGGGCACATCTAAGTCTGTGTGGGAGAAGCCTCAAATCCTTTTTGAAAAGTGCTATGCATATTGTAATTGGAACAGATTAATATGAATCTCTGTGGCAGCTTAACCTTTTATTCTCCTTATTTCAAAAATCACCGAGTATTTCAGTCACAAGCAACTGTATCTTGCAGTTAATGAGGGGCCAGATCCAGCTGTGTCACTGGCACGGCTGCCCTGACTGCAGCAGAACAATCCTGATCCACCCCAGCCAGGGATCAGAGGCTAAGAAGCAACCAGAGTCATATTATCAAGCTGCAAATATATGCAGAGACGTGTGTGTTATCCAGTGCCCAGCATACTTAATGTCTCTGCAGGCAGCCAGCATCCAGCCTGGAAACAGGGCACACACTCCTGACAGCCGGGGTAGTTCCTGGTGGAGCAGCTTCACCCAGGGAGCAGGATCTTCTCCACGGCGTGAAATTCCCAGGCAGGGTGGAGATNTCACTTATATGTTTCATATCCTCAAAGTCTAAACAGTCATATTTATAAGGCTTTCCTATTTCATCCTTCCCAACAGAGATCCATTGGAAAGAGATGCTCCGGAGCAAACAAACAGGCTGCTGAGTGCAGGGATCACGAGGGGAAGCCGGGGTTGGGTAAAACAGGAGTTTAGAGCTGATTATCCAGACAGGCTCGCCATGGGAGCTGGATGTACCTGTTGGGTGTAAATCCTGCTGCTGCCTGAAGGCAGCCCAGCAGCCCCACTTCCCGGGACACGAGGGGATGTTCCCTCTCCTCTGCAGTCACTTGTGTTCGGTGACTGCGTGCCTCACTTCGTTTAATGCCTTTGATCAGAGTCCCAAAAGGAGTCCCGTGCAGAAGAGTCACATCCCACCTGCTGTCACACCAGAGCTGGGACACCAAGCCCCACTCATCTGCTCCCTGTTTAAGCTCATGGAATGGCTTGGGAGGGTTCACAACTGACTGTCTCCATCCACACCATCACTTAACCCGTGGCTTGCACCAGAACCTCAGCCCAAATCCCTTTCCTATCAATGTTTGGGGGGGGTTTGACTTTCCCACCACCGAAAGCAAAGACTCGTAACAAGCAAGTGCCACAGGATGCATCAGTGAAGAGGAGGAGGTGGGAAAACACAAAGGAGAAGGAGGTGTTTGGGCTAATTAAGGATCACTGGGTGGCAATTAATTTCCATTTGAAGGCTGACAGACAGCGATAACCTCTGCATTCCAGAGGGCAGCGCCTCATCAGATGTTCCTCAGGTACTCCGGGCTGGATTTATGCAGCAGGCAGTAATCCAGCTCAAAATGGAAGTGAAACAGGGTGGAAAGTAAATCACCACTTGCCCTGAGTAAATAGAAACTCTGTGTTATGGCTGGCACGTGAAAATGGGGAGGGCAGTGTGTGCAAGGGGCTGGCTCAGCCCTGGGGCTGAGGGGCTGGAGCAGAGCAGGGTGACCCTGTGCAGTGGGAGGGAGGGAGAGGTGGCAGCAGGAATCTTCTGGCATTGCTACAGGCCCCCAGGCACAGCTCCCTGAGGGGTTCCAGCCCCTCTCACGGGCCGTCCAAGTGCTGTCCTCTGTGGCACTGTGTGGGTTGGGCCACACAGAGCTGCACCGAGCCACTGTCCTGTCCCTGCTGGTGGCTCCTACCAGGGCAGCCCTCCAGAGCTGGGCAAGCACAGGGTGACGCTGCACCAAAACAATTCTGTGGCTCACCCTGCAACAAGATCAGTCCTCCCGGGCAGTTGCTCCCTTCTGGGCTCCAGGAAAAGCAGAGTGCTCCCACCATCACGGTGTGTTCAGCTGAGCACCTCCTGAGGCACTGAGCACTGCTCCACCTTGGAGCTGCACCCCTGGGGATCCTGCTGGGGCTCAGCTTTGCCCCTTTCCTTGCCTGGGCCTCCCTGCACAGCCACGCTCCCCCAACCCTCACTGTGTCCAGAGACCCTCGGGATCAAACTTGCCAGCTGCAGCTCCCCTCTCATGCCAAAGCTTCCTTCTCCCCATGCCCCACCCAGTTCCTCACACCTCTGAGCCAGCTGCCTGGCCCTGGATCCTTCACAGGGCCCATCTGTCTACTTCCCCCTCTTCCAGGTGTGTTGTTCCAGGCATCCCAAACACTGGGCTGGGCTACAGCCTCCTGACCAGGCTCCTGCTGCCACCAGCCACAGGTTGAAGCCACCAGGACTCTGGGGACAGACAGGTCCAATGGAACACCAGCCATGGATGCCATTCCTCTGCAGCACAGCACAGACCTGGATGGGACAGATGCCGGAAGAAAAGCCTCAACAGCACCTAATGAGAAGAAAAAAATGAGTTAAAAAGCATATCCTGGACTGTGCAAGGCCAGAGACTGAATGTGTTGGTGATCCCCCCATGCAAGCACCATGAGAGGCAGCAGAGTCTCAGGTGTGACCTGAGTTGTCTCAGCAGGAAAAAATGAGACTGATCCTTCCTCTGCTTTTAGATCAGGCTGAGCTCTGGGTCATGATTTACTCCAGCACGAGGGAGAAGAGAGCTGGCCCAAGAGCTTCCGTTTTGCCTCCCCATCTCCTTCTGGTTTTGTCATTCTTTGAAATATTTGGGGGCTGCGAGAACAGCTCCCATTAAGTGTATCACTGGCTTTTCCTCTTGGTATTTATGATTTAATAATTCCTCAATCTGTCACAATCAGTACTGAAAGAGCGTGGCTGGGTATAATGGAATAATTTGAAAGGGAATGCTGGAGTGCATGAACAGCCTGAGCTCTTTTCAGCAGATGCAAAAGTGAATAATATTTAGGGAGGTGTTTATAAATCAGCACACCCTTTAATTAAGCAAAACATTTTGCTACGGAAGAATCAATTAGCAATTCATGGCACTAGGCCTGGCCTATTATCAAAGAGCTTGTACATGATAAAGCACAATTGCTTGTGTGTCTTTCGAGCTAATTATCAGTAACTTGTTTTAGTTGTCTTTCAAAGCTCCGTGTGAAGAGACGAGATAAAGATCTACATGAGCAGGGGGGGGCTGGTGCTTTGCCTTTCCCTCCAGTCTCTTTGGTGTTTGTACTAATTGCCAGGAGTGGAAAGGAGCCGTGGATGGTGAGGAGTCCTGGCATGGAGGGGTAGGGCATGGAATGTCACTCTAGTCCAGCAAGGGGAAAGATGGGATCAGGCTCATCCCTGATCCCATCACATTCATTTTAATGTCTCATTTTCTCATCTTTACAGCCAGGCCAGCAGCACTGCTGCTGGTGGGGGTTTGCTGAGGGGGAACAGGTGAGATTTGAGGTGTTTGGTACCAGAGATGAGGTGGGGCAGGACCATGGGATGGTCCTTGCTATGGATCAATAGGTGGGAGACAGTGAGTGGTGACTGAGAGTCTGGGGGTTCCCAGTGTGGCTCCCCAGCCTGCAGAGCCCAAAGCACAGCAGGGGCTCACTCTGGGCTGAAGGAAGGGAGAAAGCTCCCTGTTCCATCAGAAATCCACGGAAATGGCTAAGAGGCTCAGATCCTGTCTGGGATCGGGGAACATTGCAGCAAAACCTACAAATTTCTGCGTCTCTTGGGCACGTGCCAACTCAAGAGCTTCAACACACCATGCTGGCACAAGTGACAGGATTACAAGCAGTTTCAATCTGATGCAGATGGTCTTCCCATTTGCTTCCTTGTTTAAACAGCAATTTGGCAAGTTTGTCATTCATAAAGCTTTTCCAGCGCTGCACCCGCTGCTCCCCCGGCGGCACACGGGATGTTTGTGGCTGCCTGCAGCACACATTAAATACACATCAGTCTGGAATGAGGGTGTATTGGTGCACCCTTGTGTCTCCTCCGCTCAGAGGAGCCCTGGGAATTCCACTCTACAGAACAGATCTCCACTTAAAAACTCCCTCAGCCGAGCCGGGTGTCACAGCAACCCCACAGGAGGAAGGAGTGCCCCGGGATGTGCCAGGGGCTGAGGAAAAGCCACAGGCTGCTGCTCAGATCCAAGTGGGAGGTGGGCAGAGGCAGGGCCAGGAGGCTGCTCTGCAATGAGCCTGCAGGGAAGGAGAGGTTGCAAAGTGTCACCATTCCTGGTGATCAGGGGTCTGGACCATCTCTCCAGGGTGCTGCGAGTGGCCAGCCTAGAGAAGAGCAGGCTCCAGGGAGATCTTAGAGCCCCTTCCAGTGCCTAAAGGGGCTCCAGGAGAGCTGGAGAGGGACTGGGGACAAGGGATCGAGGGACAGGACACAGGAAATGGCTTCCCACTGCCAGATGGCAGGGATGGATGGGATATTGGGAACTGGGAATTCCTGTCTGTGAGGGTGGGCAGGCCCTGGCACAGGGTGCCCAGAGCAGCTGTGGCTGCCCCTGGATCCCTGGCAGTGTCCAAGGCCAGGTTGGACAGGGCTTGGAGCAGCCTGGGACAGTGGAAGGTGTCCCTGCCATGGCAGGGGTGGCACTGGATGGGCTTTAAGGTCCCTTCCAACCCAAACCATTGTGAGATTCTGTGATTTGAGAAGAGGCTGAGAAACCAGATCTGGGCATCATGTAGTCCAGCATCACAAACCTTGCATAAAACACCCTTTAATGAGGCAGGCAGATGGACTGTAGGAGTAGAAAGGGCTTTGTTTGCCCACAAGTATCCAAGCAAAGCACAATGAAAGTTTAATCAATTAACAGCTTCCATGTGGTTTTGCTGAGTGTAAAACAAGGAGGCATCATGGCTTGCATTGGCATGAGCTGCTCACATCTTAAGACAGGTAAATATTTAGCCAATAATTCTGATATTTTTTTGGCAACACAAGACATCTTTCTTCTTTATCTGTTTACTTGTGGTTTACTTGTGGATAACACACAGCAGGGTATCGGATGTTAACTCAATTTCCTCTCTAATGAGATATCCAGAGTCTTTGCAGGAGCTGAGGAGAGAGTTGGTGCTCTCAGGTTCCTGGGCAGTGATTAATTAGTGTGTAATTATCACCTCTAGAGCTACCTGTGCTCATACACACTCATGGTCCTGACTGCTGTGAGCAGAACCTGCTGCCACAGTCAGGTTTGGGGACAAGGACTCCTCATTTCTTCTTCAGTCCCCTCAGAGGAAGGTCACCCTGCTCCACTCTAGGGAGTAGAGTGTAGATCAGGGTTATCTACAGGCTTCACTCCATCATAAACATGGAAATCTTAACCCTTTTCTTATCTGAATGCACTTATTTAAAAACATTATTTCATGAGGCTTGCAAAAAGTGTGAAATCAAAGAAGTGGGGTGGGGAGGCAGCTGGAGGTCACACAGCTGGGGACAGGAACAGACTAAACTGGCTGTGGAACCTCAGACAACTCATTTAACTCTTCTGATTCTCACATCGTGTTGTGAGACAACAAAACAGCCCAGCCAGGAGCAGGGTAGGAGGCCTAAGAGCAATTAGCTGATGACACCCAGGTGATGAGGCTCACTGAGTGAGGATGGTGGCATTAATCCAGGTTCATGGCAGGGTGACTTGAGCCAAGCTTTGCCTCTGGACTCCTGTTTGGGAAGGAAGCAACAGGCAGGCCCTGGGCAGGCTTTGTAAGGAGATGAAAGCTGCTGTGAGTGGCCAAAGGTTCCACTGGTGTCCTGGTGGCTCCATCCAGGGCCACCACCAGAGGAAAGACATGGGGACAAGGGTGGGACACACTGTACTCCCAACCAGTTTCAGGCCAGGCCCTGCCTGAGCTGGGGCTGGGGAAGCTCCTGGGCCAGCTGTGCAGGAGGGAGAGGTAATTCCACCCTGCCCAGCCTGAGAGCTGGGCCAGGCTGTGTGTGGTGGCCTGTTTTGGGGAGCCCACGGCAGGGGTGCAGCTCTGAGGGATGGGCACAGTCTGACAGAACCACTGCTGGAACTCAGGAGCAGCAGCTCTGCCGTGGGTGGTTTCTGCACTGAGAGGATAAAAAGAATCGGGAAAGCAACTTTTCCCCCCTGGCATACACAGCTCCTCCTGAATTCCTGTCGAGGCTCTGGGGTGCTGCTGCCATACAAATGCCTCTCTTTCTCTGCTCTTTGTGCAGATCCCAGGGAATGCATTATCAGGAGGATGAATTGTGACATTTCTGCAATCCTGTCCTCTGTGCCATATTCCAGAGCATCTCCCTGACAATGGATTTCCCTCACGTGCAGCTCCTGTTATTAGTGCCCTTCCCAGGGAGATGTTCTCAGGAGTGATGGCTTTGAAAAGCAGTGACAACATTTGGTTTATAAAAGGGGACAAGAGGTTATGCAGGAGTCTTAATGGATTTCAGTGGAGACAGGGTTGAAAGCACCACACGTCTCCATTATTGGGAAAACACAGACTTGGTCTGGGCAGTTTCTATTTTTTTTTTTTAACATGCTGTTTCTTCTCTGTCATTTACTCTGAAAGCAGATTTGGTTACAAGGTAGAACTGTCCAGGATCTTTCTGTTTGTCTCTATTTTGTGTTTGATTTTCTTCCAAATAAAAGGAATCCATTTCATTTCTGAAAGTATCATAGGAAAGTCACACACACACCAGCTCTGCAAGGAAAGCTGCTACAAATGCCTTGATTGTACTCCTTGATTGTAAGTACTAATAGAGATGGAAAATATCTTCACTTTCATGCAATTCTGATCAAATTTCCCATTAGAACTTGGCTTGGGACATTACCTTGTGTTGGTGAATAAATGCGGGCATCAGAATGTGCTTTTACAAATGCTTCAAGGCACAAAGAAAAAAATCATCTTAAACATCCATGGAAAACTGGATTATTGAGCCCAACGTGGCTCAGGAGATGTAGCCCCCTTTGGCTGAAGCTCACCCACAAGACGAAGGCAGGAGCTGGTTTGGTTCTTTGTGTTGACTGCAGCATCCTGGCTCCTGTTTTGGAGGGTAAAAGGATTGAATGGTGCCTGTATTTACCACCCACCTCTGCAAGGGTTCTTAAAAATGCTGGGCTCCAGCTTTTCAGGTGGTTGGCTGTACCTGCAGAGGTGTTTGAGCTGGGCAGGTGAAGACTTCCCAAAATCAATGGCTAAAAAAATTAGTCCCAAAAGTTTAGGGCTGCTGGAATACCATGGTGTTAAAGTGGTTTGCCATTTGAATAATTTCTTAATAATTAATAATTTCTTAATTAATAATTTCAAAGGTGAACATGGAAAAGCAATGATCATTGACTGGGGCAGGTGAGGAGACAGGAAAGAGTTCCTTGGGATGATGTAGAGGCACGAGGGCACAGACTGCTGAGTGGGAGCAGAGGGAGCACAAGACAAAGGCTGGACACTGTTCCAGCCTTGCTGCATTTTCTCTACAACCACCACAGCCACGAGCACCTTATGGCTCACTGAAATATGAGATGCAAGCAGGGAGAAAATTTTAAAAATAACTGAAAAAAAGGCATATAAAAGCACGGCCAAGAGCTGAGGATTCTGAAAACCACCCAGTAATGAGAAACAAAGCAAATACATCCAGGATGAGGGAGGGGAAGCATCTGGAGCACTCCTCAGGAGAGCCAGGTTCCCTGCCCTGGCCCGTTCAGGTGCTGGAACACCTGATTGTTGTCAGTGCTGCCATTGTCCCACGTCGGGGACAATGACTGGGTGAAGAGAGGAGGGATTTTGTCATATTGGAATTCAGTTTCCTTTGCATTGCCATGGCAATGCAGGCAAGATTTTGATCACTGGCTGAGACACTTGAGTAGATATTAATACAGCTTTTGCCAAGGATGGAGCTGAATGACAGCTCTGTTTGTAAGGCTGATTTGAACCTTCTGCTTTTTAGGCTGGATCAAAAGCCATGCACCCAGAGAAAGTGGAAAGGGGGGCAAAAAGGGATCTTACTTAGGGCAACTTATGAAAAATGCCTGAATTTGAGAGAATACATTTAATTCCTACTAAATTGGCATCAACATCTTTGGCTGACTGCAAGGCAAGAAAGTGCAAACTCCCTTGAGGCAGCGAGTTCTAAAATAACCTTCTACTGCAGCACTCTGCTGTCAGAAGTTCTAACTCGTGTTTCTGCTCCTCTGTCTCCTGAACGTCTCCTTGCTCACGGAGCTGCTATTTTATCCCTTATTTGTATAAGGTGTGACATAATAAGAACACCAGACTCATGTCTGAGACCCCTCAGGTCAGGAGAAGCACTCACAGCCCCAATTTGGGCTTCTAAAGGAATTAATTTTCCCTATTCCTACTCTTTCATAACTATGAGAATGTTAATTATGTCCCTAATGAATGTTTTAAGCCCGAGCAGAGAATGCCCAGCAGCAGCCAGGGGAGGGTGGCAGGAAAGCAGGTGAGGTAGCTCCTCTGAGCACAACACTCAGAAACAAAGGGGCAAAACCTGCTCCCTGCATGGGCAAACTCAGTTACAGCTGCCTCCTGCAAGCCCTGGTGACCACCACGAGCAGCCAAGGGGCTCAAAGGATTTCCCAATCCCAGCTGGAGCTGAGGAAAGCTCCCACCACAACACAGGGTTTTGTTACTCTAATTGTTTTTCTGGAATAATTAAATCTGGCTCGACCACTGGAGGCAAAACTCCTCTGAGGGTGAAATAATGGCTCCTGAAAGGTTTGGAAAGCTCCAGAGCAGGCTGAGTCCAGCCATGCAGGTTGACAACAGTGTCTGTCCATCCCCACGGAGCGTTCCCTTCAGTAGGAGAGCCCAGGCTGACATGGCAGCTGTGACACAGTTTCTGCAAAAAGTCTCTAAATGCTGGGAATTGGAGCCATTTGAAGGAGCTCCTGCCGTGGAAATGTGCTCCCTGTTCCCTGTCAGATCCCATCGCTCACCACCCCACCTCCTGCTGACACTTTGGGCTCTCCAGGCAGGGCTCCTCACGGGGAACACGCTGGATCTGCAGCCTGGATCTCTCTGGAGCTGGAACAAAGCCACAGCCTGTCCAGCCCATGGCTCGGAGCTGTGACAGTGCCTGAGAGCCAGAGTGACATCCCTCCCACTCGGATACACATCCCTGTCAGCTCGGGGAACCTTTGGATGCTGGGGATCTTTGCACTGCTGATCTGCTGCCTGCAGACTCCCAGACACTTCTGCAAAAGTGCATTTTGTTCTCCAGATCGTTCTTTTTCCCCACTTAGGACTTTATCCCAACAGGAAATGTTCTGTAAGGCCACCAGCCTAATTAAAAAGTTCTCATGTCGAGGCTGTTCTGAAATGTGTGCATTTAGAGCTCACTGCACATGCAGAACAGGAACGTATGCATATGGATATCTGCAACCATCTTCCTATTTTTGGCTGAGTGAGCGTATTTTCTGGGATCACATTCTGATGTCTGACTAATTAGTGTGCAGGATTAATATTTTTCAAGGGAGTTTAGCTGTGAAAAAACACGTGTCTGGCTGCATGTTCAATTTGCAAGTGTGCTCCCTGCACTGCCATGGACTGATCAGAATTGTGTGGGGAAAAACAAGGTCTTTGTTCATTTGCATCAGTGGTTTTTGGTTTACCAGCACAAGGAGACAGGTGGTTGAATTTAGATTTTGTGAATATTTGTGCATAGCCAAATCCCTTGGAAAATCTAGTTCAAACCCTGCAGACAACATTTGGGCTGACTTCTGTTTCCACACACTTTCTGCTCTGTGAGAAATCGATTCTAAGCACATCAGAGAAGGGAAGTGGCAACAGAAAGCTCTGCTCAAGCCAAAGGGATTTGAATCACCCAGTCTCCCCCAAACACAGGTATTGAGACGTCCTCAAATCTTCCCATTTTGTTCAAATCCATTGAAATGGAATCCAGCACTGCCACCACTGTGCTCACTAACACAGCCCTGCAGTGTGACCCATGTCCTGCTGCTTCCCTTGGAGTTCAGACTGGATACTGAGCTTCCCTGGGGACTGATCCAGTGCCTGGGTACTGATTCCTTCCATCCCAGCTTCCTCCTGCCCTTCATTCTCTAGAGAGCCTCTCAGATTTACTTGGTGGGAAAACAAACATACATGGTGGAGCTGAAGCATCACCTTGTGATCTGAGTCTTTGTCAAAGCTCAACCTGAAACATTTTGGTGGGGGGGAAGAAAGCCCCAAACTTTCTCTTCTCTTACATGCCTGTCACAGTTTGAGGTCTTTGATAAAATGACACCTCCAAACATTTCATTTTGCTGAGCCCATCACAGACCTCAGCATCATCCCAGCAATTTGTAAGGCCATTTGATGAACATACAGGCAGAAGTTGTTTGAAACGGGGAGATGGTTCACAGACAGCTCTGGCTTAGGGTAAGTGGGTGATATCTAGAAGAGAAACAATGTTCCCCAGCCTTCATGTTCGTGTGACAGTGATCACTGTCAATCACAGTTAAAATGACTTCAGCTTCACAGTGACAGGACCCTGCTGTCACTGCACTTATCTCTGAATAATGTAAAGAAAGCAGAGAACCACAAACATAAAGACTGAGCCTGTGGAGACAGGGATTGACAGGCTTGGAAAGAGCCACCAGGGTACAGCAATCCCAGGCAATCATGGCATTGACCACCACTCCCATCAGATCCAGGAGTATTTCCCTCTGAACATTCCCACCAGGCTATAAAACATCCTTCAGGAATCTCAGAAGTGTCACTGAACAGAGCAGTGACAGAATTCCCTGAAACAAAGAGCACTGAGTACATCTCACCCTGTGTGGAGGACACAGAGAGCTTCTTGCTGTCTGTGCTTCCTGTGTCCCACAGTCCCTGCAAATGCCAGGAAGGAGCAGGACTGGGATGTGTTTGTCCAGTGGTTATTTCTGATAATGGCACAGGGGACATTATCTCGCTGGAAGGAGTGTCAGTGAGAAGGGCACTGGTGAACACATCACAGAAATTCTGAACCCTGGCTTTTCTTGGGCTGTATTTTCGTGAAAGCACAGGAAAGACATGGCTGTCCAAAGGGAAGGACAGTCAGAAATGGGAGTTTTCAGCACCTGCTTGAAGGTGTCCCTGCCTCATTTCACTGGTGCAAAGCTGGTGCATGAAAGGTCACTGAGCACAGCAGGAGAGCCAGGAGCTGTGGGGAGGGCAGGAGCCAGCAGAGATAATGAAGGAGCAAGGGGAAGAGCTGGTTCTGTGGCACAGGAGAAGGGCTCCTCTCACAGAAATGCCAGCTCTGAAGTGTCCTGAAGGGACACGCTGAGTGACAGCTGAGCCCTGAGCTAAGTTACACGTGGGTATTAATATTGAGGTTGATTATTGGACTTGTGTTTTGCAAAAGGAATCTTGTTTCTTCCTTCCCAGCCTGATCCAGCCAGGAGGAATTTGGGGTCTGCATGCAGCCACAGAGCTGTGACCTCACTGAGATCAGAGGGCCCTGCAGGGGTGGCTCCCAGGAGGGATGTGCTGCCAGGGATGGACACAGGCTTGGTGGAAAGCACAGATGGGAAACAAGGTTAGACAGGGACAGCATTAGCAGAGCCCTGCTGATGGCAGAGGGACAGTCTGGCCTCCAGACCTGAGCCACAGAGGTTTGGAGTGCTGAGGAAGAAGGGAGAAATCCCTGCAATCACGCTGAGTTTCCCAGGTGAATTTCCCATGGGTCACACCATCCTGCCCGTACAATGTCCAAGGTTCCCATCAAAAAGTTCCCCTTGAAGCCACTCACAGTCACCCTGTCCAGCACCTCAAAGAGCCCAAGAAATGAGCATGGAGGTGGCAAACCCAATATTTACTCAAAGACTGGTCCTTGCCTTCTCCCACCCCTGGCTCTGGCTGCAAGTCTCTCATTCCTGCAATAAACCCCACACTGGCAATAAATCAGGTAGCAAGCAAATGTGATAGCAGGCAAATAGATCCTGCCAAGTCATTTTAAACTGCAATTGCCGGGGCTTTTTTTGTAGCAGTCTGATGTACATATTTGGCCCATTAGAAAAACAACTTCATTTTCAGCCACAGTTTCTGTAATGGAGCAATTCCCTGCTTCAGTGCAGATCTCTCCAGAGAGTTAGGGTGAAAAGCACACTTGCTTGGCTCGGGGTGGAGGTGTAAACCAGCTGGCAGTGCACAAAATCCATTTCTCAGGAGCCTGGCGAGACAGTTCAGCCCCCTCTGAAGAGCAGCAGTCACGAGGGCCAGGAACTGGAGATGGCAAACGCAGCAGCATCATCAGCCCTGACCTCCTGGAGTGTGGATCCAGGTTTCTGGGAGAGCAGAGGCAGCCCAAGCAGGCAGGGATGGGGTAGAGGGACGCAGGACACACACGAGGGCAGCTCCAGGCAGTTCCCCTGCAGTGCTGACTGGGATTCTGTGCTGGAGCAATCTCCAGAAGGATTTTATGGCTGCATTCAGCCTGTCACAACCCCCTAGCACAGGCAGCTCCGTGGATAAAGCTCCAAGCACACTCTGTGAGACCATGGATACAGCACCAGGCCTTGGGGCTGTAGGAGCAAACAAACTCTCTCCTGGAAGCAAATCTGCTGGGAGAGTCAGGGATGAGCCCTGCCCTCCCTCATTCCTCTTCACAGCACCTACAAGGATTGTCCTTCCCCCAGCTCGGGGGGCAAATCCAGCTCTGGAGCTGTGGGATGGCCCTTGTGAAGGGCTGCAGGGCTGGGCTGACCACCTGGAGTGGGTGAACACAGAATGATGGAATGCTTTGGATTGGAGGGACCTTAAAGGCCATCCCATTCCACCCCTGCCATGGGCAGGGACACCTTCCACTGTCCCAGATTCCTCCAAGCCCTGTCCAGCCTGGCCTTGGGCACTTCCAGGGATCCAGGGGCAGCCACAGCTTCTCTGGGCACCCTGTGCCAGGGCCTCAGCACCCTCACAGGGAAGAATTTCTTCCTGATATCCCATCCATCCCTGCCCTCCTTCACCCTAAGGCCATTCCCCCGTGCCCATTCACGCCGTGTGAAAAGTCCAACATGTCAGTCCATCCTCAGGAGAGACTCCAGCACCCCTGAGCCCAGATCCACCCAGCATAACCACCCACCTCACAAAAGCAATATGGACATAAAAATAGGAGTAGCACAAAAAAATTCAGAGGCAAAACTGAACTTAAAGGCAAGAATGGAGAGCAAGAAGTATCCCAGAAGTGATCCCAGGCACAGCCCCTGGGGCTGGGAGCCCCCTCAGTGAAATGCAGCCGCTCCTCTTCCCTCCCAGCATCTCCAGCGTGGCCTTGGGAGATGCTGCTTAACATTTTTCAAGCCTAGGACAAGGCAAAGAATCATTTGGTTGAAAAATGGCCTTTAGCAGAACATGAAAGATTTTATGAAAAACTATTGGCTTTTTAGAAGTGTTTCCCCCTTTTTGATTTTTTTTGGTGACATCCTCTATCTGTCTTTTTTACTGCAGCCTGCAATGTAAACCAGCCTTTGCTTTCTCTTCTGGAATTATTCTATGTTAAGATACTTTTTCAATCAAAAAAACTATCAAAATAATTCATGTACAGAAAATCTGCTGTGGGGAAGAAGCAGCAGTTTGAATTTTCTGGAGGGAGACCCATGGAGGACAGGCATGGAATCCTGCTCATTCCCTCCTGGAGCAGAGGAACAGCTCAGGCTGCTCCCACCCTGCCCCTCCACCTCTGCACAGCCCTACCCAGACCCTCATTTTCCTGCTGCCCATTGCAAACTCCCCTTCTGATTTCCCCAGCCAAATTCCCTATTCTTGCTCTGCTTTACAAATTCCTGATGCAGCAGCAGGAGCCTGCTCTCTTCCAATTGCTCCCCTCACCCCAAACCTGCCATTCCCCAGAGCTTTGGGGAAAGCAGAGCCGATGTGGGGCAGAGAGCTGCAGCACAAAAGGGCTCTTTGTGCTCACTTCATCGAGCTGAGATTTTGGGAGCAATATCTGAACAGAGATTTGAAGAAGTGCTTATGTGATGGTTTTGTTAACAGCACTGAGAACATGCACAGGGCAGCTGATCGATCCCTTTATTGGGCAAAATTTGCTTCCTAGAATTCAGAGCTGGAGACAGGCTGTGACTGAAATGCCAAATTGCTGGGAGGTGCCTGCGTGGAGGAGCTAGCCCGATCCCTCTGCTGAGGCACAGGGGCATCCTGACCCCTTCCACGGGTCAGGACAGGAGCAGGGGGGGAAGAAAACCAAAAGGAGAGCAGCAGGAGGGGTTTGTGGCAGATGTCTGTGCCATTCTCTGTATGGGGAAGGACCCACCCTGGGAAAGCTGCCCTGCTGTCCCAGTGACCCCGGGAGAGTTGCTGCTGCTGGGTGCATCCCACTGAGGGATCTGCAGAGCTCCATGGATGGGGAAAGCTGAACTCACAGCAAGGCATTTTCAGACACACACAACCCTTTCCCACCCCAACCCCTCCTCGTAATCTTAGATCAGATGAGAAAACCGAGGTGCAGCTTCTGGCCCAGCAGGTTTGGAACACTGAGTGTCCCCATTATGCTGGTGCTCAGCAGACAGGAGCTGCCCTTGGGTGGGATGAGATACCCTCTCCTCAGCCTGCTCAGGGCTGCCTAAATAAAAACTGGGAGTTGTGGGGGCTGGTGTAATGACACAGACAAGGAGGGAAAATGGGGTGTGTGGAAGGAAAGGATGAAGAATAAACGAGACTCTTGGAGCTGAGTCAGCAGCAAGTGCTGGAGGGAAGAGGGGGAGAATCACAGGCAGCCCTTGGAGTTATCCACAGAAATCACAAAGCTCCTCATCTCTCACTTCTGGAAGTGTTCCAGGCCAGGCTGGATGGGAGCAACCTGGTCCAGTGGAAGGTGCCTCTGCCCATGGCAGGGGGGTGGAACTGGGTGAGCTTTAAGGTCCTTTCCAACCCAGCCATTCTGTAATTCTGTGACCTTCATAGACTCACGTTAAAAATCTCTCAAAATCTGGTGTTTTCTCATCCTGCAGACCCCACACAAATCCCTGAGTCTGTGGTTTAGGAGTCTCTAGCCCCCTGCCCCACTCCTCCAGGAGCTCAGCATGGGGTTACACAGCTGGGATCAGCCCATGGCCCCTGCCCCAGCACACACATGGATGATTCCTCTGTTAGGTGTTTTAGGGCTGTTTTTCCCCTATTTTGCAGCTCCTGGCCCCTCACAGAGGAGGGTTTCAAGTGCCCCAAAGTGCAGAAAGGGCAGGATCCTGCACCCTCCCTTCCTGCTGGCTCCAAAGCACATTCCCACAGGGCTCTGCCCCAGGCTGCCCCATGCCCTGCTCCACCCTGCACCTGGACAGCTGTAGCCCAGGCTGTGCCTCCCTTTCCCAGCTCATCTCTGCTCCTCAGGACATCCAGTCCCTTGTGCCCCTCTGCTCCTTGGCCAAGGATAAGCTCGTTCTGCAGGAGGGATAAGGACATCCCCTCCCAAGTCATCACTCCCTTCCTGCAGCCACGGCTGGAATTTCTGTGAATTTACTTATCTTTCTGTTAACTCCTTGATGAGTGAGTATCCTGGGATAACGTGGTTGGGGACCTGGAAGAATGGATAATTGATAACAGCCTCTCACTGGTGCTGCTTCCCCAGCTATCCTGCATGGGAAACCTCACCAGCACCTTAGAACTCATTCAGTGGGTTTTTTTTTTCCTTTTTTAATAGCCCTTATCCCCAGAATGATTTGCATTCAGCAGAAGCTGGTCAGTAACAAACCCTGTGTTCTCCCAGGAGCCATTGTGTCCATTGTCCCAGCAGTGGGAGGGACAGTTGATGGTGTCAAGGGGGAATTGGTGGTGTTGAGGAGAAATTGATGGTGTCAGGGGCTCCCCCCAGCCCATCCCAGCACCTGGAGCAGAAGGAAGTCCTCTGAAAAAGGATATTTGAGTGCCATATTTTCTCTGGAAAGGTGAATGGTCGGGATAACTCAAAAACCTCCCCAATGGGCCAAAGCAATTCCACAGGATAAACCCAAAAGGGAAGTGTGTGTTTGTGCGTTTCTATGCAATAGTTGATTTGTTTGCTCCAGGTTCTCTCTGTTCCTCCACAGCAGAGTAAAACATCTAGATAACACTGTAGAAGTAAAATAATTTTTAAAGAGGGAAATTCAATTAAAAAATTTAATTTAAGAACATAAAACACCTCACCATGATATTATAGGCATGCTCTGACTTTACATTTCTTGCACAGTACTTCTAATTTAATCCTTTCAAAGTTAGTTACAACTGTGTTAATTTTTAACTGATCCATTTCAAGGTAAAAATTATTTCTGAGCTTGTAAACATCCCCCAGGCTAGGGGTGGAAAGCCAAGGAACACAAGGCCAAGAATGAAAACTGAACTCATGGGTTTGCTCCTCTCTGCATTCTCAGTGTCTGTGCTCCCAACAGCCAAAAGTAAATTAGTGAAAGGTGAAAATAGAAGCAAAACTCGCTGTGACTTCTTTAAACTCTTTTTGCTTAATCTGTAGGAATAAACATCACCATAATTCTGTGCCCCAATAATGGGAACTTACTGAGGACTTACAGTCCTTAAAAATCTGGATGTGACATATTTCTCTATTTTCCTTACACTTAAATTTAATTAATTCCTGAGTTTCTGATGCTTATTTCATGGAATCACAGAATGGATTGGGTTAGAAGGGACCTTAAAGCCCATCCAGTTCCAATCCAAACCTTCCACTATCCCAGGGTGCTCCAAGCCCTGTCCAGCCTGGCCTTGGGCACTGCCAGGGATCCAGGGGCAGCCACAGCTGCTCTGGGCACCCTGTGCCAGGGCCTGCCCACCTCACAGGGAGGAATTTCTTCCAAACACCTGATTCTCCTTTAGTTTAAAAGTTTCCCCTTGTCCTATCACTGTCTGCCCATCTAAGAAGTTCATGGAATCATGGAATGGTTTCAGTTGGAGGGGACCTTAAAGCCCTTTTTATTCCAACCCCCAAAGCTGCTCCATTGCTGCACTCCCTGGGGTGCTTTAACCTGAGTCACAGATCTGAGTTTCCATCCTTCTCTTCCCTGTGGTGTTGGTGCAGAAACAAGCACAGCTCTTGGCCCAGCACTGTCCTGGCCCTGCCAGCTCCCTTTGCACAGATGCTCTGCACTCTCACTCTGCTGCCTCATCTGCACTGCACTTGTTCCAAATGCTTTCCAGCTGGGGGTTGCATCTTTTAGGGAGGTAATATCTTGGAGGAAAAAAATTAATTTAGCACCTTTTTTTGCTCCTGCAAGAGCCACACCAACTCCCATTTGTGGTTTCGTGTCCCCACACAGAGGGCAGGGCCCCAGCCCTCACCCTTCTCCTGATGCAGAGGCACTTCAGCCCCAGTGTGTTACAAACAATAATTTGTCATTAACCATTGCCCAGCTGTCACTGGCATGCTGTCACAGGGGAGGCCACACAGCTCTAATGGCACCTCAGCTGGCATTGATCTGACTCCAGCACAGGCTCAGCAGCTTTGCTTTCTCATGAACATCTGGATGGAGACATTTGAAGCACAGGTTACATTAAATGTTACATTAAATTAAATGTCCTGAACACAGAGCATCTGAAAGTGCAGCTATCACCATACACCCCCCTCCTGCAGTCTGATCCCACAGCCCACATTTCTAATGGAATTCTGGACAACCTGGACTGGCTTCTCCAACAGCAGCAATTGCATGTTAGGCACTATTTCATCATAATTCCTCAGAGGGCTCAGTTTGTGTTGTGTCTGGATCATGCCAGGCACTGAGCCACAGGAGAGGGACATTTCCACAAACTCTGTGGAGGGAAAAGCCAGCAGCTGCCAGGCACTGCAGCGGGAGATGTCACCAGAATGATCCTGCTGTGCTGCAAACACAAATCTTCCCATCAGATCCACCTCCAGAGCTCACACTCCATCCTTCACGCTCACCCTGTGCCACCAGCACTGTAAAGCAGCAGCAGCAGGGTGTGAAATATTTGCTGCTCTGGATAAAAGGACTCAGAGCCCTGTGAAGGTCCAGGCTGGAGAGGGAGCAGTGCAGAGCTGCCAGCTGAGTGCTGTGGTGTGGAACACCATGAGAGAACACCCCAGAGTTAGCTTTCCTCCAGATGTGCTCCTCGGGGTGTTTGTGTTCTGATGATTTTTAATCCATCAGCAGCTGCTGGGTCTTTTTCCATCAATGCCAGCTGAGGTGCCATTAGAGCTGTGTGGCCTCCCCTGTGACAGCATGCCAGTGACAGCTGGGCAATGGTTAATGACAAATTATTGTTTGTAACACACTGGGGCTGAAGTGCCTCTGCATCAGGAGAAGGGTGAGGGCTGGGGCCCTGCCCTCTGTGTGGGGACATGAAACCACAAAGGCGAGTTGGTGTGGCTCCTTCAGGAGCAAAAAAGGTGCTAAAATAATTTTTTTCCTCCAAGATATTACCTCCCTAATTCCTCCAGTGGAAGCAGACACAGGAACCACGACTGTGTGCTGTGATTCCCTGGAATAATATTGGCTCCTTTTCTCCAGCTGAGCCCCCAGCACGGAGCTGGGGAAGGCTCTGGAGCACAAGTCTGCTGAGGAGTGGCTGAGAGAGCTGTGGGTGTTTAGCACTTCAAAACCAACACTTGAACATTTCCTTAAAAAAAAAAATATCCCCTATTCCTATTTTTTCTGAGAGAGAAAACAAGACACTTTCAGCCACATGGGAAATGTTCTCATTTGGGTCAGGCTGCTATTTTGAGTGCAGGGCTGCCAGCCCTCTGCAATTATCCTGCCCAGACAATGGGATGGATGTTCCTGTGCAGCCAGAAAGGGCAGGACACTCCAACAGCTCCAACTCATTAAAAGGAAGGACCAGCACCAGGGTGTGGCACCAGCACCTCCAGCAGGATTGGCCCACTGGGCCCTGCTCACACTGGGCTGTGCAGGGAGGGGCTTCTGTCAAAGGAGAGGAGGGATAATCACCAATCCTATCTCCATCCCATAAATATTGGGGTTCAGGGCTGTGGGATGCAGCTGCACATGGAGCACTGCAGTGCTCAGTGCTGTGTGCACAGGAGGCTCTGTTCCCACAGCCGTGGCCCTGTGGGGTGATGCCTCAGGATTTTAGCTTTTATATTCTTCATATATTTGTAACCCTGCAGTTCTTTAGTGTATAACTCTAAACTCCACACACAGTGGCAGCTGCTGCTTTCCCAGTTTGGGCAGACACAACAATTCCTCTCCAGGCCTGGCAATCAAGGACACCTCACTGCCTCAGGCCTGAGAGATGGAAACAGAAGTGAGTTGGGAGGGAGCAAACTTGGGGTAAATGACTTCATTAGCTGAAGCTGTAATTTGAAGATTAACCCCCAATATGCAAATGGAGAAAACTTATAAAAGTGTGAAAACCCATGACCTGTGGTCCATTTTTTGGGTGCAGCCCCTGTGGGGCTTCGTCTGTCCAAAATGTACCTGAAGGCCCTTCAATAAATTTAACTGCTTTTTTTTCCCCTTAATTCTGTCTGGTCTCTGTTTTTAGGTAGCCCCAAAAGGCATCATGGGTGCAGGACACCCCGGAGCAGGTCCCAGCTCTCCTGGGTGAGGACACTTGTGTTCCCTGAGTTTTCCTGCCTGTCCAGTGGACGGGGTATTTCAGTGTTTCCCATCTTCCTTGTGCACACACAGCCCCAAAACACTGCACTTCCCCACACTGCCCTGTTTCCTGGGAGATCACAGGAGCCATATGGCCCTGTCCCAGTGCGGTGACAGGGACACTGCCAGCGGGACAGATGGGCACAGGAGGGAGCAGGGGCTGGGGTGTGTGCCTTGGGAGAGTCCCTGTGCCCAGAAACACGGCACTGATGGGGCTCACACTGCAGCTGGCCCCTGGAAAATGTGTCCCAGCTCAGGGCAAAGGGAATTCCTCTCTGTTTTCCACTTCTTCAAGGAACACTGCTGGGAATGGAGTCCCCTGGTCCATCATTCCCATCTCAGGATTCACAGTTATATACACCCACACAGAGACACNACCCCAAATAAATAAACCTCAAATAATAATAATATCCAACCCCCCCAAATAAATAAATAAATAAATAAATGCCATCAAATTAGAAAAATATAAAAATATGGAAATATAAAACTAGAAAAACAGAAAGACAGAAAGATACAAAAATATAAAAATACAAACTCACACATCTGTGCCCAGCCCATATCCATATTTTTATTTCTCCTGCCGCTCAGACATTACCATCAGCCTCTTCACAGCACGTTTGCATTCCTTTAGGGTCCCTCCAGCTCCCAAACAGTGCAGGTGGAGCTGCCCCTGAGGTGTGCAGGCGTGCTGCACATGGAGCTGCACTGCTGTGTGCACGGTCCCCTTTAGGCACACGTGCAGCCACAGCTCTGCTTCCTGTGCTCTCCCACTTCATTCCAGCTGCTCACGGCCCCAAGGCCAAGCACAGAGCCCTCAATTTACGTCGGGCTGTTAAAATTTTTAAACCTCTGTAAATGACGAGCAGTTTATCAATGGAACTGCTTTTGTCAGCCTTGGCTGGGGAGGGCAGGGAAATATTGGCAATTTTCCAATTACCATTCATTTTATGTCAGTTTTCTTCCCATTTAAAGCAGGAGTTGGGTAGAAACAATATCCATTATTAATAGATAAATGTTTTATTAATGATATAAAGACCACAAAGATTTGTAACTTTAATAGTAGTTTCTTGTTTTAAAATTCTGTGGCATTATTATTTATTGAGCAGCTGGGGCTGTTTTCTTGCAGGGCCACAGTTAGGCAGAACCATGGGAAAATAGATAACTCGGAGTTATCAGGGGAGAAATATTCCAGCTGACTTAAGTGATTCCTGGCAGGACTTCTTTTTTTTCAACAATTTTTAAAATAAATTTGTCACTCGCTGTTTACAATAAGGCCTATAAAATCTCAAAGGAAAATCATTTTTCCTGAACTTCACTACTGGTGCTGCCCATGCAGGAGCATCCTCAGAGCACTGCTCTCATATTCTGCAAATTATTCAGGTTTCTGTGTTAAACCACTTTGGTTTTAGCCCTTGCTGTGCCAGAGCAGAGTGAGAACTGCCTTTCCTTCTCCCTGCAGGGGGATCTGTACCTCTCAGGTGACTGAGGGAATTGGGAGGGGAAAAGGAACATCATTTTTGAGCTTTATTTTGTCTTCCCTCCTTGGATTTCACATCATGGGCTTTTTTTCCCTTCCCCACCCTCTTCTTCTCTTAGTAGATATTTCAGGGGCTGTGTGGATTTCCTAAGAGTTAGGTCTGGTAGTTCAGAAAATACAAAATATGAAACCAAGTCATTTGAATGATCTGATATTTTATTTTAGTCTTAATTTCAGAATAAAAAAATAATGCTTGTGTTTGAGATCTCTAAAACAGTGGAAGGGTTTTGCAAATAAATTAATTGAAGGATGAAAAATAGTTAATAATAATAACATCCAAGCTCAGCTGTAGTTGGAAAGAAATAATTTTGCAACAAAAATCTAAAAACTTGCACTTTCCATCTCCAGTGGAAATTGTGAGGCTTTTTCAAAAAGCAAAGTTTCTGTTTTCTAGAAAGAAACTCTCTGCCTTTATCAAAATTCTTTTAAGCCTGGACAAAATCAAGGTGTCAACCTGCAGTAGTCAGGGTTCAGCTGGTGACCAAACATCATCAAAGACCCAAAACTTAAAAGATTTAAACTCTTTAGGTCTGTTCAGCCCAGAAAACTGAATAAGAAATCTCTAAATCCCACATTAAAGCTCTTAGCACAAAACATTTGGCAATTTCAGGCTATTCCTCTCTCCTTGTTCATTTTGGATGTGAAATATTCCTGATGAGGTGAGCAGCTTTCAGAGAGAATATTCTGTCTGCTGGGATCTGTGCATTCCATACACACATTTCTGAATCTGGAGAGGAGCTACAGTCAAACCTCAGATCAATGAGAAATTATTGTTAAAAGAATAGAAAGTTTCCCTTGCCCCTTTCTTGTTGAAATCTGATTGGATCCACCTGAAGCTTTTCCATGAAGTCTTTTCCACAGGGTGGGTACCAGTTACTGAAACCAAAACTGTTGAGGGCAGAGGGACATAGTCAATTAGCTTCTTCAATCACACTAACCCCAATATAAAGTGAAGTTAGAAAAATATTGCATTTCAATATTTTCTAAGCAAAAACCTCTGTTTTTCCTATATGAACATAAATTTTAAAAAGCCTCAATTACAAGAACTATTTAAAGCCAGCTATTAAACCATTTATTAACCACTAACCACTTATTTAACCACCTATTTCACCATTTAACCACCTTTTTAAAAACATCTCAACAGATCCAAGTGAAGAGGTTTTGTTCAAGCTTCAAATTGCAGGAGAGTTTGTGGCTTGGGATGTTATTTGTGAGTCAAAGAGGGCCATTTGCTGGTTTTGAAACTACAGGAAATCCCCCAGGATTACATGTCCCACACAGCTCTGAGAGTTATTGTAAGGAACTTCAGATCTTCCAAAAATCATATTTTGGATATTTCCAGTTCCACATTTCTCTCCAACAAATAGAATCAATGGATGGCAGGGATGTGCCCCAGCCCTGCCAGATGGAATCCCCATCCCTGGAAGTGTCCAAGGCCAGGTTGGACAGGGCTTGGAGCACCCTGGGATGGTGGAAGGTGTCCCTGCCCATGGCAGGGGGTGGAATAAGATGGTTTTTAATGTCCTTTCCAACCCACCCCATTCCATGGTTCCATGACAGGACAGTCATGGTTCCTTTTCCAACCACAGCCATTCCCTGCCCCTGGACACACATTACTCACATGGAACTCAGCCTGCCAGCAAATGAGCTGAGATGCTGCACCAGACTTGGTTTTCACCTTGCATATGGCCAAATACCAACTAAAACATTTCCCACCCAAAAAATCGTCCTTGGGCAGCACCTGCAGTTGTGAACAGAGGCTCTGGCATGTGGGCACAGATGTTTGGGCACAGCTGGAGTGCAGCACGAAAGGCTGGTGGTGGCATCCCCCACTTGTTCATACTCTGCATTAAGTGTGGAACTGGGTGTCCTGGGCAAGCTTCAAAGCTCCTCCTGGACACAAAATTTTGGGTGATCTTGAAGCTGATTTGCTGACCCAGGAGACAAATTGTGTTTCTGTGGAATGCAGCCTTGCAGGAGCCCCTGCCCTGCCCTGCCAGGGCCCTGGCCTGCAGCAGGGAGCTGGGGAGAGGCACCACCTGCCAGGGGCTTCTCCCTGCCTGGGCTGGGCTGGGCTGGGCTGGGCTGGGCTGTCCTGCTCTCCTCCCTGGCTCAGCAGCACAGGATGTCTGTGTGGGCTCCAGGGAGGGAATTCTGCTTTCACTCCAAGCCTGTCCTAGGAAAACAGCACCACAGCAGAGCTACAGGGGATAGAAATAGACCCTACCCTGGCTTTGAGAAGGAGGAGGAGCTGCCTGCTCTGCCTGGCACAGGACCAGGATTTGAGCAGCTGATAATATCAGGAAACTCGATGTATTTATAAAATTCTAGAGAAGAAATGCTCGAGAAATTAAAACAGTCAACAGGTGAACATAAAACCACAGCAGAAGAGGGGGGGTCTCTGAGCTTTCTCTGGTGGCCCTGTGACTCCAGACCACATTAAAAGCAAATGAACCAAGGAGGGAGCAGGCAGATGCTTTGAGGGAAAAGAGCTGCACTGAGACCAGTAATGATAATGATGTTACTTCTGCCTCTTGCCTCCTGCAAGGAATAGCTGCATTTTTCTATAACCATTTCTAAAATGTCAATCTAAGCAAAAATCTTGTTTTTTAGACTCTCCATTTTGGACTGACCCAATACTGAGGACCTGTCTACCACCACTGCTACCAGTAAATCTTGAACATGCCACTGGTAAGTTCAGCCATGCTATCAAGTGTTGTCCAAGTGGGAATGCCTTGGGTCCAGGAGCTGCAGGATCCCACATGTGTCAGGGATTTCACTCTGAGGTTCCCAACTGCCTCTAAAAGCACTGGGCAAGCTGGTCAGGGAAACCTTGGAGGTGAAAAGCACTGAGGTGTGCTGAAGATGCTGCAGGTTTGTGCAGTGTGTTCATAAGCACAGCGAGTTATCATCTAACTAGGGCTTTGCAGGTAGAAGGATTTAACTCTATTGACAATGAAGGAGTCTTTCAAAACCTCAGGAGATGCTCCCAGCAATCCTAGTAAAGTTCAGGAACGGGGAGACCCCAAACAAGTACTTCCCTCACCAAGGCAGCAAGCAAAGGAAGGCAGCAGGACACAAAGGTGAGGCCAGGGAAGAGTTTCTAGGGAGGGAGAGCTGGGGCTGCTGTAAAGACCAGCCAGGCTGCAGAAGGTGGAATCCCCCCAGGCCAGCCCTGCTGGTCACTGGGGTCTGTCACAGGGTGGGGGTCACTTAGCCCTGCAAGTCCTGGTGCTTTCCTGCCCAAGCAAGCCCCCAGTACAAGAAAAATCCCACTTTTCCACATGGTCTCCACAGGAAAGATGGAGACCATGTGAAAAAGTGGGATTTTTCTTTTCTGAAAACAGAAAAGAAAGCCTTGCAAACACACTGGAAAGGAGATATGAAGAAATCAAATGCAATTAAAAAAAAAAAAAAAAAAAAACAGAAAATTTGGAAATGGGATGAAATGAGGTGCAGTGAAAAGAACCGAAACTTGCCAAAACTAGGCTCACAGAAGTTGCAAAATTGGGGAAAAAATCAAAGGAGGAGACGGAAAAGACAGGAGAAGAACTGAAGGAATAGACTTGACTCATATGTAAAAAGAAAATTATCTTGGCCGAAGGGAAAACCATCAAAAGGCATGGGATGCCATGAAGTGCAGGGGATCTGGACCAAACAAACAAACAAAGAAGGATGGAGTGGGTAAAACTTGCTTAGGTGTCATGAAGCAGAAGGAATGAGAGCCAGGGGTGAAAACAGGATGGTGCCAGGTTGGTGCTGGCTGTGTGATTTGTCCCTCCCTCCCTCCCTCCTTGCACCCACAGCTGGTGTGAGGGGGAGGGATGCTCCAGTTCCCATGTGCTGCCACCCCCACGTGTCCTCAGGGAGAGCTGTCCCTCCTCAGCAGCCCCAGTGCAAAGCCCTTGCTGGGGCACAGGGATGAAGAGCTGCTGTCCCCAGAGTCCTGACCTGGGGTCTGAAGAAGGAAATTCTACCAAAACAAACCTGAAAATCCACATTAATATCTCACCCTTGCCCGAGAAATCCAACAGCCTGAAAACAGCAGAGGACCCGTGGGTGGCAGGAGAATACTCCAAGACCTGTGGGCTGTCTGGGATCCTGGGCTGGCAGGCACTGTCCCCTTCAGGGGCACCTCTCTTAGGTTCCTTTGTCCCTTGCTGTGCTTGCTTTTGAAGCCAGATGCCATGGGAGATGTGGTCCTACAGGACACAGGAGAACTTCAGGTAACACCTCAGGTTTCCAGCTGCTGGCATGGTTAAGAGTCTTCCAGGTGTTTCTGCAAGTTTACGGCACTGGTAGTGTTGGAAATTATATAACATCCCTAATTAACTTCTAATCAGTTGTTTTAGTTAATTGTAAGAATTTCCCACTTTTAGCCAGCACTATTTAAATTTTTTCACAGATTTATTGATACTTTGATCATTAAATCATCGAAAACTTAAAGGTGTTAAAACTGACCCTGACAAGCTTCAATAAACAAAGCCAAAGGGATTTGAAGATTGGGTGTCTGGAATCTTAAATTTATGGCCCCTTCAAAGAAGTTGGAGTAACCAGAAGATACAGAGGAGATTAAGGCTTGAAAAGTTGTGAGAAAAAGATAACAAAAGGATCACAGAATGTGGAGCAGATTAGCATAAAGAGTGAGAATCACAGACCAACAGAGAATAGAATGCTAATTAATGAAGAGGATTATGTAATTTAGAACCAATGAACATGAAGCTGTTTGCTAAAGATGTATAAATAAGTGAAATGTTTTGTATTGGTGTGGAGGCTGCAACTTTGTCAGCCACACAACACAAACCTTGGTCAAGAATAATGGAATGCCTGACTCTGTGACGCTAAAAGGAGAGTTAGAGGAGTCTTATTTATCCCCATGATTTTGGTGATAGCAGCACCAGTCAGAAATTCCTTCTTGTAGAATTCTATTGGCAGATTCTTTGCATCCAGGAGTTACAAGAATTTACATCCCCTCATCCTGGCACCCCCTTTTATTCCCTTTCCTGCTAATATCAGCAGGGTGGAATTCCAGCTGGTAACACCCATGGAGGACAAAGCAGGAAATCAGTATTTCAAGCTGAAACTTTGGGAAAAACATGGTCCATCATTAAGGCACCCTCTTGGGGCTCATCAGATTCACTTCCATTTCAGCCCAAAGCAGAACTGCTTAGAGCCAAATCTTCCCCATTTCTGGATCTAGAGGACACCAGGGACAAGGAAGGAGTAGTGGTTCTGCTGGGAGTGAGACACCAGGATGAGACAGGGACAATTCCTCCCCCATAGCCCATCAGCAGGGCTGCAGTGACTGGCACAGCCCCCGTGGGGCAGAGGACATAAAGCCACCCTGCAGGGGCACGAACAGGATTTGTCGTGCTGAGCAAGTGCTGTAAAGGGTTTTACTGCCTCTTGTGGGGGAAGTGCCTCGCACCTGACAGTGATGGAGTCCTAAGCTGAAGTTATTTATCCGCAGGGATAAATCAGGACTTGTTTTATTGAAGAGCTGGGGCTGATCTCAGAGCACAAAGGCACTGAGGGCTCCCAGGGCTCCTCTCAAGTCAGCCCCAAACCCCCCCAGCACAAGGCGGGCAGCACGGTGGGGGAAGTGCTGGTGCTTGCAGGGCTCAGGGGCTGCACAGCTGGAAGGGACAAAGGCTGGAGAACAGCAGCTTGCACTTCACATGCTCTTTACTCACTGCTAATGCAAACACCCAGGAGCCCTGGCATGGCCAGGAGGAAGAGCTGCCCTTTGCACACAGAGCTCAGGAGTCACACAGTCACAGACTGCTTTGGGGTGGATTAAAGACCATTGGGTTCCAGCCCCCCACCATGGGCAGAGGAGTCTGGCTGGTCCCACCATGCCTGGTCAGTCCCAAGGGGACAGAATGGTCCCACCAAGCCTTGCACAGCCCAGCTGGGGCAGGCTGGTCCCGCATAAATCCCTCTGCTCTTTGGACAAGGCTGGTTTAGGAACGAGATGGGAAATCAGGGAAGAGTGCAGTCTGAGGCTGCTTGTACCCCAGTTACTCATTCCACACCTTCAGTGTAGGCCAGAGCAGGATCAGGCCCAGAGGAGCTCTGCCCTCCTCCTCCCTCCCTTCCCCATTTTGGGGCTGACACCAAACTTGCTGAAAGGGAAGTGGAAAAAGCTGAAGTGCTGAGTTGCAGCTTGAAAAATGACAGAGAGTGATTATTGCTGTCCAGGAGACAAAGATTAATACATCAGCCCAACGTGGAACTCATGTTTCAGGCAAAGTATTTTTATACAGGCAAAAATCCACATCATTTTCCTCAGCTGTTTGATTCACGGGAAAACAGTACTGAAGAATCAAGGGGGGGGGAAAAAGGGAAAATAAAGGCTCAGAGCACACTTTATCAATTCTTGTATTGATGTACAGCAAGGTACCAGTGGCAGGAAGAAGCTGATTCTCAGGGCATGTTAACAAAAAGCACCAAGCTGAGGTAGGGGATCTGTATCTTATTTTGCCTTCTGCAAAGTGCTTCTCCTCAGACTGTCAGGAGAGGGGAGGGAGCCAGGCCAGCACTCTGCCTAACAGGAGCAGGGGAGGAAAGGTCTGCTAAGGGCTGGCTGCTGTGTTCTCCTCAGGCAGAGTGAGGGTGATGGATGGGGAGGTTGCTCAGCATCAGGCAGGGTGCAAAAGGGCCTCAGTAACATCTATTAAAGCCATCCATTTTCCCAGGCTCATCTGGCACTCACTCTTTGTCACCACACTTGTTACCTTTCCCTGATGGTAAATGCTGGGGAACTTCAAGGTATTTGAACAGTCAGAGACGACAAATCCTTGCGAAGAAGAGAGTGTAAAACAGCAGGAGAAACATGTTGGCTTCATCCTGAGCGAGCATTAAATACACTTCCCATTTGTCTGAGGAGACACTTAATGGGAAAACGGGCTCTTTAATTGAACAGCCCGAGAGTCTCACGCAGCTGCAGATAACAAACGCTCAGCAGAAAGCCATTTTTCCAGGCAGGGATCCGGCCTGGGTGAGGCAGGAGGGAGCATTTTTTCCAGAGAAACAGCAGCAGTGGCTGCTGGGGACAATCCGGGCCGAGGCCGTTCCCAGCGCGGCGCTGCCTGAGGGAGCAGGGAGAGGCCTCGGAGCAGGCCTGGGGCAGGAGCCCAGCATGGCTTATTTCTGCTGTGCCCTACGGCCAGCTCCAGCCCGGGGCTGCTCTGTGCCACCCTCTGGGTCACCACGGCCTCTGTGGGCTCCTCTCTGCGGGACTGCTGGCAGCTTCACACACCAGGGCACTGCTGTGTCACTGCCCCTGTTCTGGTGGCACTGCTGTGTCACTGCCCCTGTTCTGGTGGCACTGTTGTGTCACTGCCATTGCTCTGGGGACACTGCTGTGTCACTGCCCCTGCTCTGGTGGCACTGCTGTGTCACTGCCATTGCTCGCTCCTGCTCTGGTGGCACTGCTGTGTCACCACCACTAATCTGGTGGCACTGCTGTGTCACTGCTCCTGCTCTGGTGGCACTGCTGTGTCACCACCACTACTCTGGGGGCACTGCTGTGTCACTGCCACCACTCTGGTGGCACTGCTGTGTCTCCGCCACCACTCTGGGGGCACTTCTGTGTCCCTGCCCCTGCTCTGGTAGCACTGCTGCACCTGCTGCCAGGCCCAGCAGGCCAGACAAGAGGCCTCTCACTGGATTTCATGATCCCTCTCACACAGAGCTAAGGATTGCAGGGCACCTCTGTGGCCCCTCTGTGCTGGCAGCTGGGCTGAGCCCTGCGGGGACAGCACTGAGAATCCCAGAATCCTAGGATGGTTTGAGTTGGAAGGACCTTAAAGCCCATCCAGTGCCACCCTTGCCATGGGCAGGGACATCTTCCACTGCCCCAGGCTGCTCCAAGCCCTGTCCAGCCTGGCCTTGGGCACTTCCAGGGATCCAGGGGCAGCCACAGCTGCTCTGGGCACCCTGTGCCAGGGCCTGCCCACCCTCACAGCACAGAACTTCCTCCCAATACCCCACCTAACTCCGCTCTCTTTCAGTGTGAAGCCATTCCTCCTTGTCCTGTCTCTGTAGGCACTTGTAAATAATTCCTCTCCATCTTTCTTGTCAGCTCCCGACAGATATTTCCCACCAACCTCCAAGGTATGAGCTACTAACAACAGGGGCCAGGCAGAGCAGCCCAAAAATTACTCAAAAACGGTTAATGGCCTTATAAAATGAGCTTCCCCTGACATGGGATGCCTGCTGCACATGTCCATCTGCAGTACATCAACCTTCCCTCCTATTTTTTTCTTCCTTTCTTCCCCTCAAATCTTCCCTCCCTGTGCATGATCCTTCAAACTCACCCTCCTGCAGCACAACCCCTTCCCAGTCTAAAGAGTGTCTGAGATCCTGGGATTGACCTGAACATGATTTTTCTTTACTCACTGTAAGTGTTGTTCAGCCATGGGATTCAACAATCTCTGGCCTCTGCAGGGTGTGCAGCTGAGGGTGGTGGGGCCAGCAGCACAGCCAGGGCAGGCCCCTGCTTCCACTGTAATCGTGCTAATTAATAACATGCTAATTAAATGAAGAAAGCCCTTACCAGAGTATCAAGGGAAGGGCAGAGATAAGAATGTAGTAAGAGAGGGACTGAAGGAGTCTCCTCTATTGTCCTCTTCCCTGTGATTCCCATCACACCAGCTTATTAAACTCTGCCTGGAAAGCAGTGGCTTTTCCTGTGCTCCCCAGGGGAAGCTGGTAAAGAACTTCCCTTATCATGTATCAAGGAATCTCCTCACTTGCAATTAAAACCTACACTTAACCAGTTTGTTCTTGATCTGTGGTTTAAATCACCTCTCCTCCACGGAGTTTATCTCCCCCCTGAACAGCAGCCTCTCCTCTTCTCCACAAGAATTTATGGCTTAACAGGCTGCATGAGCATTCCTTCTCTTTTCCCATATCCCTGTTTCTCTTCTCCTGTAAACCTAACTCCCCTCAGTCTGTGCAGAATCCAGCAGTGACAGGCACTTTTCCAGGTGGTGAGGACAGGAGGCACTGCTGGGGACAGCCAGGGGTCGGTGGGACTCATCCTGCCCAGGATGCTGGAAGGAGCTGGGGCCAGCAGGGTTCAAACAGCCTCTCCAGGTCGTTTATCTTAAAGGTGAGGTTTTTTGGGAGCTCCTTGTAGCTGCCTGTGGACAGGAGGCAGGAGGCAGCATCACACCTGAGTGCCAAAATGACACTGTGGTCACGCCGACAGGATTTAGGAGCCTTCTCCACATCAAGTCCTGCCTCAGCTCCTCCGTGCCGTGCAGGACAGCATGCCAGGGGCAGTATCTCCTAATGGTGCTGACATGGGCTTTTTGTCCATCTCTCCTATTTTTTTCTTCCTTTTTCCCACTTCTTCCTCTCCCTTTGGTTTACTTGGAAGCCAGGCACATCCTCAGCTGCCCCTGTCCAGCAGCAGGAAGGCAGCTGCAGGGTTTTCTCTCACCTCAGGGGTCGGCATCACTGATTCCCAGAGCAGCAGCACAAACAGGAACCCTCATCCACACCAGGACACTCTCACGGTGTGTTAATTAAGTGCATTTAATTACCAAAAGAGCAGACAAATGCAGCAGGGCTGAGGCCTGAAAGGCCACACACAGGGAGCTCCCTTCCTGGCTTGCCTGGCCCTGTTCACTGTGTTATCCCAGCCACTGCTGAACCTACAGAGGTCCCATGGCTGTCCCAGTTTGAACCAGGGCTGCCCCACTGCCAGGCTGCCAGCAGGACCCAGATCTCATGGGAAAACCCTGGGCTGGCAGACTGGGTGCATGGATGTGCTCAGAGGAGCCCTGATTCCTCACAGGCTTTTGATCAAACACCTTCAGGATTCTTGATATTCCTTTCTTATCCCAGAACTGAACTGGAAATTCCAGCCACACACAATGAATGACCAAGGACCAGGCCTCCCAGTCTTCCATGGATCCAAGGAGAAGGTTCAAGCTGCTTGCCTGGAATGAGGAGAATCCTTTGGTACAGAAGTAGAAAAAGAAGTCATTGCCATAAGAAAAGAGGAGCTGGTGCTTTAATCCCTGCTGTGATCCCACTCTGGCTGACCCCGAGCAGCTCAGATTTTCCCAGTGGCATGTGAGGAGTTTTCTGGGAGTCCAGGGAACTCCAGGCAGGGCCAGCCTGGGGAAGGGCTGTGTCTGTCAGGGACATGGCCACAGCCCAGCTGGCCACATCAGTGTGAGGACAGACCGATGTGCTCACAAAATGTGCTCTGTCATGTCCTGCCTCAAGGATTGCAGGCTTTTCATTCCCATCAAAGGCAGAAAAGTGACAGAGCACTTGGCATAGGGATTCAATAAGTCTGTTCTGCTTCTTTAACATAAGGCTGGGCACATTGTTCCCCCTAACAGAGGAAGAACAATTAGCCTCAGAGAGCATTACCAGTGCACTGTAATAGGGATTTGTAGGGCAAATCGCCTTAGGAGACTCCAGTGAAGTGAGACTGGGTTTTCCAAGGAATTTGCAATGCTAATCCTGGCAGTGCCAGGTCTCCAGTGATGCTGCATGGCAAGGAGGGCTGTGGGTGCCAGGTAAACCAGAGCGGGGAGAGTTATTAAACATGATATCAGCCACACAGCAAATGAGTCATTCACAAATGTGAGGTAAAGGCTGAGGAAATGAAGAAAAGGGTTTCCTAAAGGGTGAGCTGCTCTCCTGGGCACACAGCCCTGGCCTCTCTGTCTTATCTTGTTTCTGCTCACTCAGAGGAGCTGTGAGTTTGATAATAAGCTGACAGGATTTGCCTGTTAGAAGATGTGATACTAATAAGAAGGAATATTAAATGTGTGTTGTGTTGCTTTTGCTGTTGAGGGAATAAAATCCTTCCCTAAGAACCATTCTGTGCCTGTTTGGAAGGATGGACCTCGTTAAGGAACAGGTATTTAAATATCTCCTCTTTACTCACCAGGTCATCCTCCACCACTGCCAAACCAACAACTCCAAAATTCATTGGTTTCAGTGTTTAGGGGTTTATGTACAACCTGCCAGAGCTGTATCCACAGCAGTTCCCAACAAACCCCAGCAGTGGGGATGGAGCCAGAGGCCAGGGAAGGAATTCCTTGGGGAAGCTCCATAGTGCTGCTCGTGGTGAGCAGAATTTGGGAATTTCTGAGCTAGCTGGGAATTCTCCAACAGACCAGGTCTTCAGCAGAAAAAAACCAATTCTTCAACACTGAAGGAACATGCAGGTGATGATCAGATTCTCATGGAAAACTGCCAGATTCTCTGTTTTGGAGCCCTGGAGGGGAGCACACACTGCCCTTTAAAAACTCTTCATTTTCCAGTGACACAGAGGTTCATATCTCCTTGGCAGACCATGCTCATCCCTGGAAGTCTGTGCACCCTGGGATACCTGGCTCCAAGCATCAATTTCTGGATCCAGATCTCCACTTTGCCCAGCACCTCCACTTTGCCCAGCACTGGGCAGTCTCAGGAGAATCCAGTCTCAGGGCTGGATTTAACACATCCTTTAGATTCAGCAGGATGTCAGAAACCCTGGATGTCAGAAGCTCTGGATGTCGGAAACCCTGGCTTCCCCTCCCAGATCACCTCCTCTCCTCCCCTCACAAGAGCCTGGGCTCCAGGAAAGTTGGAGAGCCTTGAGAAAAGGTTTTCAAACATAAGAAATGAAGCAGCTGGTTCAATATTTATAAAGCCACCTTACAAGATGTTTGTCTCTCCTTAGGATGCAGCAGTTTTCTTTCCATTTTATAGTACAGAAATATTTAAAGTCATTTCCAGAAAGGAGTTCCCATCTCTGGTCAGCCATAGTGGCTGTAAAGATGTCAGTCTTGATGGGCTTTCCCTGGCAATTTTAACCAACAATAGTTTCCAGAAATCAATTCAAACCCCTTTGAAATCAATTGGCATTCACTTTAATGTCATTTTGATCCTTCCTTAAAGAGCAAATTAAGTTCTACAATTACAAGGAAAAGCTGTCCTCTTCCACCCCTCTGTTTGCTTCCCTCTTGTCCTTCCACACACAGAACTGGAGCCACCCAGGCAGCGTTAATTATTTGGTTTATGTATTCCCTCATCCCTCCCCTGCGTTAGCAGGGAATTGTATTTAAATGGCATTTGCTGCAGCACTGTTATCACAACTATGCTGGGAAGCAATTTGGCTTCCAGAGGCGTCCTGAGAAGCAATTTCTGGCTCCACACCAGTGGCTGGTGCCTTGGCTTTGCTTGTTCTTTACCCCACTAATGTCTGCAGCTGAAATAGGAACGAGCCTGCGCCCACAGACATCCCCAGCTGCTCACTGGAGATTCATGAACCAGGAAAAGCTCCCAGTTTGCCAAGCAGATGAATTGGAATGGGCACACAGGAGTTCACCCCATAAAGTGGGTAATAACTGAGCTGATTATTGTGCTCCCTGCAGTAAATGCCCCCAGTTTGCTGCCACATGGAAACAGCTCCAACCTCTCACTGCATCTGTGCTGGAGGATGGAGTGGGGCGAGCTCCAGGCACTGGGGACACAGGAGGGTTGGTCTGGGTTGCAACTCCAGTGGCCACTTGTGCTGGTCCTTTCAAAGCCCTGTCATTTGTGGGGGCTTTAATCACAGCAGCAGCTCAACCTCCTCTGGGCCAACCCCACTTCCCATCTGCCCAGGATCCCCAGATGAAATAAAAATACGGATAATGGCGCTCACTATTTCAGTTCCCACCCGTTTTTGGAAGAGTCTTCTTGTGTGGGATGTCAAATCAGAAAATTGGGCTCTCTGAGTGTCCTTCTCCACAAAGGAACAGTGCAGGCAGCATCTGAATGCAGCTGATAACCTTGTGATCCTTCCTCTCCTTTTAGCAACAGAAAATATTTGTAGATCCCAAACCACTGCGTAGGCAGACAGAATAGAGCTAAGAGCTGTAATTTTCAAGGACGTGCTCTCTGAGGCTGTGCAATGCAGCCACCCATCAGAACCTCCCTGGAAAGGAAGGAGGCACCAAACCCGTGGCTTTTTCCTTTCTGTTTTCCTCCAGCTTGCAGTGGAGCATCACACAGCTGAGAACAGTGGGTGGCACTGGCCTGGCCCCACATCTCAGGCTTGGCAGCGTGTCCTAGATGAGCTCCATGCAGAAGTGTGGCCAGACACCACTTGGAATCTGGAAAAAAATAGTCCACGAAATTGCCTTTGAAAATGGTCTTCAGTGCTGCAGAATTTCAGCTCCCCTGATTCATGAAGCAACCCTGGCTCGCTGCTGTCTCCCCATTAAAACCTGGCTGGGTTCAGGCAGCTGTGGGGCAGGAGAAACAGAAAGCAAAGCACAGAGGAGGGAAACAAATCCAGGCAGATCCACCTCAGCCCTGCTCTCAGCTTTGCTCGCTCTCATCCATCATACATTTTACCAGGCAGACTGGACTGTAGAGCACTGAGCCAAAACCATGTTTCACTGGGAATTCCTGCTCCTAAAATCTGGAAGGTGAGAGATAAATACTGGCCATTGGAAAGCCAAGGCAGAGACACAGAAGAAGGGAGGGGAGGAGAGTGTGGCTTGGGGTGTGAGGGAAAAATCGGTGAAGAAAAACTTTTCTCTTCCCAAATAGAAGTGGTGGAGTTATGAACCAGTAATTTTCTCCTCGCTGGTAACTCTGCAGGTTAACAAACCTTCGTTTCCTGACTACTGATGTGGTTTCCCACACTGGAAGTTGGGTTGAGGGCACCAAGAAAGAAAATCAGGAGCAAAGGCAGTGCTGGAGGGAGCGCTCGGACTGCGGGCAGGCTGTGTACATCACATTGTCTCTGATCCCCCTGAGCTGCTCCTCCTACCTTGGCAGCCACTCAAAGGTGGGCAAGATCCCACAAGGACCTTCCTAAAATCACCATGGAGCTGGGGTTTCCAGATCAGCTGGATAAGGACAGGGTAGGTGTGCACAGGGTAGGTGTGCACAGCTTTCCATGGATGCACAGCAAACATCAACCTCTGCCCTGTCCTGAGGGCACCTCAATGACCCAAAGGGTCAAAACAGGTTCTAAGTGACCCTGCTGTGCTCTGGACATGCCAGAGCATGTCCAGTCATAATAAGTCATAATATGAAGTAAAATTATAGTAAAAGTCTCAGAGTAGTAGTTGTATATAAAATGTAATTGTGATAATAATTCTTAACATCTGTGTTTCACAAAGAGCAAAAAAGTAAAGTGTCTTAGTTTAAGAAGAGAGTTATCTCCAAAAAAAAAGTCATAAACACACCCCTACTAAACACAAATACTAAGAGCCAAAAGGGTTTTTTTGGTCTCTTTTCCAGTAAACAACAAACCACGTGCCTGAGCAGGGATGTGAGGGACACCAGCAGAGCTCTCTGCTCCAGCTGCCCTTCCACAGCACTGGCAGCTCTGTCCAACGAGCTTTATTTGAATAATGTTTCATTTAATCTGCAAGGAAATGTGTAATTTTGATGTGCAGTACTGACACTGGTGAAATGGGGAAAACTTTCCAAATGAAAATGGTTTTAAAAATGCAAAATCTCCAATCTTTGAACACACAAGAATGACATTGTCACCCTGAGAGGTTTTCTTCTTCCCACTTTATTTTCCTGCTAATATTCCTCTTATAAAGCCAGAACTTAGATCACAGAATATTTCAGTATTGCCAAATTTGAATTCTTTATCAGAAAAGGTTTTTAATCAAGAAGGAGGGGCTCTTCAGGTGGGACATCCTGGTCTCCTGCGATGTTTCCTGGCAAAGCAGCTCCGTTGCCCCTGCTGAACACACTTTGACTGCAACATATGCTGAAAACCTCCCCCCTCAAGCTCCTCAGATGTCACCACCTCCAGACAGTGCAAGGTGATGTTGGAGGTGAAATCCTGGTTCCCTGCACTCAGTGAGAAGCAAGCTGGATAATGCATCCACGCTTTCACTATTTCTCCCACCACAAAGGCATGCAAGAATCACAGCTTTCCTTTTAAAAATAAATAGTTAAATAAAAATATCTTTCTAGGCCAGATGAGAGGCTCCAAAGAACATTTTTCAACAAAACAAGCATTGTGTCATGTAACACCAAGGCCAGGTATTTTTTACAGAGTCTCTCAGGAATTTTTCCAAGGTTGGCTCAGTATCCTCTAAGCACAAGAGAACAAGAGCAGCCCCCTGCAGCTCATCCCAAGGAAATGAGGGCAGTGGTAAGAAATGAGGAAAATATCTGAAAAGCCAGGGCGAAATGTAGTGACAGGCTGGTGACTTTGAAACGGGGCTTTCCCTTCCGGAAAACCCTTCTTATGGTGTACCCTGCACATTAATAGTGCATTAATCCTTTAGGAATGACATGATTATCTGCCATCAGAATTTAGGCTGGTGGCTCCAAAGGGCTCTGCACATCAGCTGCACAGTGACCTTTACAATGAGCTTCAAATCTTGGTATTACAAACCTCCACCACCAAAAACCCCAACCCTGAACACACGGATTCATAAAATTATTTGGGTTGGAAGAGACCTTGAAGCTCATCCCATTCCACCCCTGCCAAGGGCAGGGACACCTTCCACTATCCCAGGCTGCTCCAACCCCATCCAGCCTGGCCTGGGACAGTGCTCAGAGCTGGTGCAGCCTCACCTCGAGTCCTGGGAGCAGTTTTGGGCACCATAATATAAAAAAAAGATCTAAAGCCATTAGAGAGTGTCCAAAGGGGGGACATGAGGATGGGGAAGGGTCTGGAGGGGAAGCCCAGGAGGAACAGCTGAGGACACTTGGTCTGTTCAGCTGGAGGAGACTGAGGGGAGACCTCACTGCAGTTACAACTTCCTTGTGAGGGGAGGAGAAGAGGACGACTCTGGTCTCTTTTCTGTGACCAGGGACAGGAGCCAGGGAATGGCTGGAGCTGTGCCAGGGAGGCTCAGGCTGGAGATGAGGGAAAGGTTCTTCCCCAGAGGGTGCTGGCACTGCCCAGGCTCCCCAGGGAATGGGCACGGCCCCGAGGCTGCCAGAGCTCCAGGAGCGTTTGGCCAGCGCTGCCAGGGATGCCCAGGGTGGGGTTGTTGGGGTGTCTGTGCAGGGCCAGGGGCTGGGCTGGGTGATCCTGGGGGTCCCTCACAGCTCAGGACTGAGGGGTTCGGTGAGGGCCAGGGTGTTATAAACTCTCACCAATCCCTTCATACCCAAATAGCCCAGCTACCCAGATGGCTTAAAAATGAACAGGAGGCTCTCGTGGCAGTGTTTGAAACAAAAAAGGTTTACTAAGAAACAAAATAACAAACTGTTTCACAGAGAAAAGCCGTGCCAGGTGCAAGAGGTCCTTGCCCGGCTAAGACAAGCCACAAAAGTGATTAAATCTTTTGTTCTGACCTTTTTGTACCTAATTACCCAGGCGGGACCTTTTGGCCTCAGTCCAGTCGAACAGCCCCAAGTTTGAGGTGAAGTCCGAAAGGTCTTATGAGGTGTCTCTGTACCAAATTTGGGCAGAACTTTCTAGTGCCTTTGCCTTACTTGGCAGACAAAGAGCATTTGAAAATTCCCTTGTAATTTGGTCACCCCATCAACAGAGAGCACACTGCTACACAGGACATTCTGTGATTCTACTTCCCAGGGATGGGGCATCCACAGCTTCCCTGGACACCTACACTGATCTCCTGCTACACTCCAGGCCCATCACACCACTCTGAACCCCACTTTAATTTGTGTATTAGCAGGGTACACATAGAAATTCCTGTCCTGGGCTGAGCCCTTGGCAAATGTTTCGTGATACTCCAAGCCCTGCCCCTTGTGTAATCCTCATGGTCACTGTAATCTGGTACAGCTTCCTTTCCTGTTTTCAGCCCACGGGAAGAACTCTCCCAAAGGAGAACCTGTTCCCTTTCCAAGCAGAGTGCTGCCTTTGTACAGCAGGTACATTTTCACTATTATCCATCATTTGCAGCAAACATCATTTTTATAAAAGCTCAGCAACAATATAAATGTGCAGGAGGCACAAATACAGATGCACCATTATTGAAATTGTTCCTCCTTGCAGTTCTCATGCCAGTTCCATTTCCAAACTTGCTATTTGCTTTCTTTTCTTTGGCATGTTTTCGAACCATGCCAGCTTGAACCCAGAACCTCAAAAATAGCCAAAAAATGATCAGTAATTTTGGAGAGAAAGGGAAAGAAAAAGAAAGTTTGAACTTTAGTGAAAATGCAGAGGTTTTCTTGTTTTATGAAAATAATTTTCAACATGGCTAATTTAAAGGAATTTGATATTCAGGCTTCAGAGGCTTTTCATGGAATCACAGAATAGTGGGTGGGTGTTTGTTGGAAGATGCTTTGCTCCATGCAGAGTAATATTCCAGGTGAACTATATCATCTGCTGCTGGCATTGTGCCCACCACGGGACACCTGAGGTGGCTGTGAACCACATTCCCAGCAGCTGCTTCATCCAATTTCACTGGCTGCTGGGCCTTTGTTGAAAATCCATGGAAGTAAAAGCACAAATGTTCCTGCAGAGATAATGGGGCTGAGTACAGGCTGCTTTATTCCCCCTGAACACCTGGATCCTTCTCCCACATTTTCTCTGTCTGGAGCTCCCTTTTTTCCAGCTGCTACTGGCACAGCTGGATTTGAGAGCAAGCAAGACCTGTGCATTCCAGCAGATCCAGGTGTGTGTTCCACCAGCCCTGTCTGCCCCATCCGTGACCATCAGCACCTCATGGAATCGTGGAATCACAGCAGCAGCCACCCTCAGGCTCTAAAATGCATTTGTAAGAATAAATTCATAGTAAGAATAAATCCATAATAAGGATAAATGCAAATTTCTCCAGGAAATGGCAGCAGAGTTGAGCATTGCCAGGGGAAAACATCCCAGTCACACCCGCACACACAGGTTCAGGTGTCCTTAGAGTGATCCATGTGCCAGCCTGAGATTGTTGGAAGGAGTCACCTGGCTTCTGCAAGGGAACACCAACCCTCACTCTGACTGAAACCCTCTGATTACTGAAATCCAACCTAAAGAAAACTCTTCCCAAGGGAAAAAAAAAAAAAAAGAAGAAAAATAAAATAAAGGGTGTACACCAAGTGGTTTCAGTTACACAGAAAAAAGGAAAGAAATTGTGACTATAAAATCAAATAACACTTTTGATTCAAATGTCAAACATGTTAAGAACACAACCTTACAAAACACAACAACAATAAACTTTATTTTGTTAACACATAAACATAGATGTAAAGATTTTTAAAAAAATGTGTTGTATAAATCTATCTGATCACTCGAAGTCTATTCATAAAAACATACAACAACTCAAAGGAAGTGTATCAAAAATAAGAATAAATAACAGAACTTAACTAGATTATTTATTTGGTAGATAAAATTTAACACTGTAGTTAAAAACCACTGACAAAACAAAACCAGTTAAAAAGCAGCAAAATGCACCATGGCCTGAAGTTGCCAAGTGGCCACAGCCATCATTCCAGGCCCCAGGGCTGGCTGGGGAGCAGGGAAATTCAGCCAGGCCTGCATTCCCCTGCCTGGGTGAGGGGACAGCACGGCCACCCGTGCCACCCGTGCTGCTGTACCTGTGGGCTGGTGCCACCCCTGGCCAAGGGCACAGCTGGGTGAGAGTCCCCCTGCAGATAAAATAGCTCTGCAAAACCAGCAGGGCACTTGTGGGTTTCTGATTGTTCCCACACGGCTGGGATCTTACCCCCTGGGCCCTTTGGAGGAGGTTTTCTTGTGAGTTCTTTGGCACAGATGAAAAATGAGCAGGACTCTGTTTCTTGGTCTTCAGGTTCTTGTTTATTTTTCTCTTATCTTAAGTTCAGTACGCTGTCTGCACACCAGACTTAGCATATGAGAACCAAGGCACAAAATGGACCCCAAGTACCCAAAATCAAGGCCTTTTAAAGATACCTAATCCAATTGCTTTCTAACACGTACTTTATTTCTACTTTTCTACCAATAACTTTGATTAATCTACTCACATAACACCTATGCCACTGCTTTCTCTAGCCAATAACCTTGTGCCACCAATGCAACAGAAAATGGAGTGGAAGAAGAACAAGAAGGAGAGGAGACAACACCCCAAATCCTCCATCTTGTCCCCTATTCACTCTCATATTAAAATCCTAAACCCCTCTATTCTTCACCCTGTGATAGATTCCTACTACTACTGCTACATACTACTGCCTAGCTCACACCTGTGTGCTCCAACTCATCCCAAAGCCTTGGCAATTTTTTCCCTGGGACAGAGGTTAAAAGCAGTGTTCTGCTGAGAATCAGGGCTTTCCAAAACTGTCATAGAAACACTCCCTGTGCCCTGGATTCCAACAGGCACTTGCTTTGGAGGGGAGATCCTGTAACAGAAGGAGTGTGACCTCAGCAGTGTGTCCATCCCATGGGGAGATCCAAGCTGCAATGGCTCTGCAGGGCTGGAAAGCACTGGATTGTTGCATTACAGCAGGAGGAATTTGGGAAGCAAATCACCATCCACCCTATTGCCTGATCTTATCTCAAAGGTCTTTCTGGTTCCATCTGAGGGCTGCAGGCTCAGAAACCAAACACTGTGCCACACATACCTCCTTGCCACTCAATGTTATGAATGGATGTGGGGAGTTTGGATAAGTTCCTGCCCTTTGCCCAGGCCTCTGGCAGCAGGCAGTAGCTTTATTGAGGTGGCCAGCACCCCAAAACCCATTCTGGTTCACAAGTTCTTTAATAATGGCTGATTCGGTCTATTATAGAATGAATTATTTATTTAACAGACACAAAACTGAAGTAAGATTTGAAACAAACTAATACTACACAGGAATAAGCACAAAAAGAAATTACTGGTAGGTATATACAGCATGGGGTTAAAGGTGCCATTAATTGAACAGCTAGTGAAGAAAAAATATAACTTAGGATCCAGTGTTTCTTACCAACCAGTTTGTGTTGGAGCACACATCGAGCTCCTTTCCCTCAATGCCCAGGGAATAACCAGAGATTTGTGTCCAGACTCTGGGGAGAAACCTCAAACACTTTCAGGGTGTGTGTAAGAGGCTTGTACCTCCATGATAACCTGTGTGCCTTTTATAGTTTGTGAAAGAGTGTCTCTCAGTCAAGAATATCTCCTTTATCTCTTCCCACATCTGCTCTCCAGAGTAGTAAGACCTTGATTCTTAGCTGGAGCTTTTGGCACCAGAGATGGGCCTTGCTGTGCCTTTAACCCTGACTTATCTCTTCCATATCTGCACAACCCTCTGTCCTTCAGCCAGCCCCAGCCACGGAGCTGGCAGAGCAATCCCCCAGGGCTCTGGGACTCTGGGAGATGCTTGTCCAAACCTCCTCCAAGCTGTTCATTTCCTGGCCCCTCAGTCTTGTGGAGCACAGGAGGGGGAGATGCTTCTCTCCTGCAGGAGCAGCTCTTTGGGAGCAGCCACACCACTGCAGCCTCTGAGTGTGCCCCAGGCACAGAGGGACAGTGCCAGGGACCACTTGGGGGATTCAAATGCCTCATGAACAACCATTTCAGGGCTCTCTGTGCACCAATGCTTCATTTTGTGCTGCTTGAACATAATTTAATTATTGAATTCATAATCCAAGTCACCCACAAGCCAAGTAAGCTCAGTGAGTTGCACAAAACCAACACTGAACTGAGCAGCTGTGCTGAATTCCCTTGGTAGCAAGACATTGCAGGAAAAAAAATCACCAGAGCTTTAGCAAGGTGACATTAGGATAATAGGAAATTCTTTCGTTACATTAGCAAATTATAGTAATTGTGCCTGGCATGCCTTTAAATAAAGCTTGTACAGCAACTTTATATATCAATAAATAATAATAAGCATCTTCAGGCATTAGTGGACACAGCCCACTTTATTGAAAAGTGGCAATAGCTGCCTAATTTAACCCTAATAATCTCTCATTTTACAGCAGAAAAATCAGCATCAAGAGCAGCCAGTCACACTTGGTCGGTCACAGGGGGTTTTCTCTTTGTTTCTAAATAAGGGTTTCTTCCATCTTATCCACCTTCCTCAGTTTTTTGCCTCTCTTTTCTCCATTGGCCACTTGCAGAAGCTTCAGTCCATGAAGGGAGTCCCACCAGGGCTTTTCACAATGTCAGTGAAGACAAACTGGTAATTTAGTGCAGGAACCTGGGCCTTCTGTCCCACCCCCCAGAGCAGCCCATGCTCTCAAGCCCCCGAGGTGAGCCTGAGCTGCTGGAACTGCACCTTCCAGGAGCTGGGCTGAAGAACTGAGTGGGGACAGCTGTGGGAAAACCCTCCTTACTTGCAGAGGAGCCACAGGCTGGAGCAGTGGCACAGAGGGGCAGGAGCTGAGGTCCAGCAACAAGGGAGCCTGGGGTGAACCTCTGAAGCCTCAGGGAACAAGCAATAGGATGAGAGGAAATGGCCCCAAGTTGCACCAGGGAAGGTTTAGGTTGGATATTAAGGATAACTTCACTGGAAGGGTTGGCACAGCTGCCCAGGGTAGTGGTGGTGCCCCCATCCCTGGAGGGATTTAAAAGCAGCATGGATGAGACACCTGGGGATATGGGTCAGTGGTGAACATGGTGGTGGTGCTGGCTGATGGTGGAACTTGATGACCAGAGAGGCCTTTTCCAACCCTGAGGACTCTCTTCCATGGATTCATTCCCCTGAGGTGCCACAGTCAGCCTCAGGAGCTGTTGGTTTCTGTTCTCACTGCACGTTTCACAAGACACAGGTGAGACCAGAGCTGTGTTCTCCCTGTGGCCCCCAAGGCCAAACAGGCCAAACTTACCCTAACTACCAACTCACACAACCTCCTGTTTCTACAAAAAACTATTAACCCTCAAAAATTACAAAGTTTATGTACAGACTTATACTGTGTAAATCTTCTATCAAGCCCTGAAAACTTTCTCCACATCCATTTCCCACAACCATGGGGTCATTTAGGGTGGAAAAGAGCTCCAAGACTATCAGTTCCATCCATAACCCCCTGAGCTGGGCACAGCAGTGAGGAGGTGCAGCCCTGGCACCTCACCCATCTCCTAAGGGCCACAGGCTCATTCCTTGCCTTGTCCCCACAGCTTGTTCCCTCCCTGGCCTTTCTGCCCACAGGGTGACACTGCTCTCCATGTCCCCAGCTCCTTCCACCCAAGCCCCCAAAGAGCTGGCAGAGGGTTTGGGGGGGTTTCAGACACTGCTGAGCAGAGTTCCAGCTCCATCACCAGCATCCCACAAGCACCACAGTGGAGACACCTCACCAGCCCGAGGACAGCAAAAACAACCTCTGGAAGCTGTGCTTGATGCCAGGTGGGAAAGCACAGCCAAGACGGAGGCATCTCAGCAAAAACCTGGCAGAGCAAATAAAACAGAGCATTTCTGCTAAGTAAATGTTCTGGTTCTCTCTATCAGCAGCTTAAAATAGGCGTCAGCGTTGTTCAGCTTTGGGGTTGGGTTGTTGGGGTTTTTAAAGGCTGCAATCAGCCTTATTTAAATTGGTTTGGTCTTTTGCCTCGTGGCATCACCTGGAAGCTTGTTCTGTAATGTGGGGGATGATTTTATGGGAGATGTATGGGCAGACACCTTGGATTCTTTTGGTTTTCATTAATTTGATTCCTTCCAGGCAAGAAAAGGCTGTAATAATGTGATAAAATGAGGAAACTGGTGACATTTAATATCATAAAAGAGCACAGAGGGGGGCTCGGTGTTTTCAAGTGTCACCAGCACATTTTCGGAGATGGCCCAGCCCTGAGAATCAGGGCTCTGAAATAATTTAATCCATGCATGATAAAAGAAACCACTAGAAATAATTCACTCCTTGTCTTACTGCATATAGACTGGTTTGGAAGCTCATTATTTATTTGGCAAGTATTTAGCATAACAAATCAATTTCTAGTGACACCTCAGATGAGGTAATTTATACCGAAAGTCAAAAGAAGATGAAAAAAAAGGAAGATTAAACTTTGTTATTTTAGAAGGAGCCTGGGTCCTGGTGTCTATCCAGAGCTGGCAGCAGGCAGGACAGGGGTGTGACACTGCCTGGGGTGGCAATGTCCCTGCCCAGCTCTGCCTGCCCTCCACCAGAACAGGGACAAACAGCCCAGCTGTGCTCCAGGGGGTTGGCCTGGATGGCAGAAACAGCAATGAGTGGAGCTGTACATCCCTGTGGGAATCCTGGACTCCTGTTAGGACACCCTCTGGTTTCCCCTGCTGCCACAGACACCCCGGACAGGGCCCTCTGGACACAGCTGCCAGGGAAGGACCAGAAACATCAGGTGGGAAGATGAGCATTCCCTCAACCTGCATCATTTGCCATGTCCTGTCCTGCTCCTGGTGGTTGGAATTCAGATGAAAAAAAAAGCCCTTCCACAAGCATAAGGTCGGTTCCAGAAAAGTTTAAAGGAGACTAAAAGGCTCTGCACGAAGCAAAATTCAGATGTTTTCTGTGTTTGGCTCAGTAGGGCAGGAGAGGCATCATTTCTCAAGCACGGATCCCAACCAGACTTTTGGATAAGCTTGTGCAGAGCCATGGCACAGGGAGAGGAGGGGATGGGCCAAAGACTTCCCTGGAGGGCTCAGCCTGGAGCAAAGGAGGCTCAGGGGGGACCTTGTGGCTCTGCACAGCTCCCTGCCAGGAGGGGACAGCCGGGGCTGCTCCCAGGGAACAGGGACAGGAGGAGAGGGAATGGCCTCAGGCTGGGCCAGGGGAGGCTCAGGTTGGATATTGGGAAAAAAATTATTCATTGGAGAGCAGTTAAACATTGGCACAGGCTGCCAAGGGCAGTGGTGGGGTCACCACCCCTGGAAATGTTCCAGAAACAAGTAAATGTGGCACTTGACAATGTGGCTTAGTTGACAAGGTGGTGATCAGTCAAAGGTTGGGCTTTATGATCCTGGAGGTTTTCTCCAACCCTAATGATTCTGTGATTTAAAGGTAGCAGTGAATCCATTTGAGTTTCACTGGCTTCTGCTGCTGCTTCCAGACCAAAATCTTTGAAACTAGAACTTTTCTAATGGAAATTTTTTTTGTTTTGGTTGATGTATTCAGATTTAAAACAGGAACACTCCAAAATAAGATGAAATTTCTTATGAGAAAACTTGCTGGTGCCAAAAAAAATGCTTTTCCAAGGCCAGTGGCAGCTGTTTGAGTTGCTGAAAGAAACAGGTTAATTTTCTGTTTTCTTTGCTCTGAGTTTTCTTTTCTCTTATGTTTCAGTTTCAAAGAAGGAAAAAAAAAAACCCCAACAGTGTGTGTCTGGCTTCAGGCACATCTGGGAATTCACAGCCAACTGCAAGATGCCCTTTGCCCAAAGATATTTATGGAATAATAGTGCTGGGGGGCCAAGAGCACAGGGCATGGTCCTTCTCTCTGCCCCCACCTCCTGCTCTGCACCACCAGGTGACACCTTAACAACTACCTGCAGGTGTTCAGCCATGGAAAACCTCCACATTGATTTCCTTGTCCTGTTGGGAACCTCACAGCATCACCAGCCCTTTCCAGTACCCTGTTACAGCATTAAAAATGCAGCTTACAGTCTCCACCTGACACAGCACCCAAATCCGGGGCCAGAGCAGCCCAAAGTGGGTAGATGAAGCAGAAAAGGAGCTATTTTTGTGTAAATACACTATTTAGTCTGGTGGGTCCCACTGAAATGAGTAAGTGGAAGATTACCTTGGTCTGCTCGAACTGGGGGGTAAGTCCTGAACTTTATGGCTCTAACTGGAACAAGGCTGGTGCTAGTTTTGCCAGAAAAGTTGATTTTAGAAGTGAAAGAAGCACCAAGAGGCATCTGGCACCACTCCTCCTCGTGGGTTCACCTGCCTTGGAAAGCATCCATTGCTCCCTCTAAAATCCAGCCACACCTTTTGTTTTGCTGAACACACCAAGGTATCACAGACATTATTTTCTGAGGTTTTTGGGTTTTTTTCATTGTGAAGCCTCAGAGTGATGCACTGCAGGATGTCCAAACCACGCCAGAGAGACACAGTTGGTGTCACCCAAGGCAATGTTGATTTTATTCTCTCTGTAAAGGACACCTAAAACCATTTCCAAACTGAGATCAAATCTCAATGTGAACAGCTCTGAACCTGGATGAACTTCATTCCTGCACCAAAAATTGCTTTTGGCCCTTCATTATCAGATTAAATTGCTCCCCCTGCTTAATTAAGCCATGAACCCCATACAGACATAACATGACTCTGCCACAATTCCCAACATGTTTTAGAACTCTTGGGCAGAAATTTGCATAGATTATAGACTCCTGGAATGGTTTGGGTTGGAAGGGACCTTAAAGCTCATCTCATTCCACCCCTGCCACAGTCAGGGACACCTTCCACTATCCCAGGGTGCTCCAAGCCCTGTCCAGCCTGGCCTTGGACACTTCCCTGGACTGAGCATCCATTTTCCAGATCCAGATGTCACTGAGTGTCTTGGTTGACCACAGAACCATGTACCCCAAAAGGAAGACCCCCCCCCAGCCCATGGGAACAAGCTCCTCAGGGCAGGCAGTCACCACGAGCTGGCAGTGGGGACATTTCCAGGTCCTGTAGGATAGCAGGGAGGGGGGATGTGTGTGCACCCAAAATGTGTGCGTGCTCACCTTCTACATATTTGCATCCAGCAGTTCATTAACAGCCATTAAAGCTCTGCAAACATTTAAACAGACTTTAAATAGCCATGAAAACACAATTGCCATGGAAAGCATGCCCATGGAATTAATGTAATTAAGCGCCAATTCCAGAGCCTAAGCAGGGGCACATGCAGCTCCCCCGGCCCCTCCTGCCCACATAAACTCACTCCAGAATTCCTCATTCCACAGTTTTAGAGGGATGGCTCAGTGGTGGCAGCCAGCCCGGGCTGGGGGGTCACCACAGCACCAGTTCCCTGCTCCTCATGGATCAAAGTCAGGGATGTGCCTCCTCTCCCACCCCCAGGGCTGCCACCCTCCCCTGTTCCCACTCCTTTCCCCTGTGTTGCTTCCTCCTTAACCAGGAGTTGGTGATTTCCTGCTCCTCTCCTCCTTGGTAAGGACTCCAGGCTGCTCCACAGGGTTTCAAAGCCCCAAATCCTGGGAAAACACCTGCCTGGCTTAGCAGTCTCTCTTTAAATGAGGGCGGCTTATTGATGCCTCCAATATCTGCATCACAGAAGAGGAAGACTCCAGATTTTTCCAGCAAACCTCAGGCAAAATGCACTGTACAGTTTTTTTAGAAGAGATTCTCCAAGTCAGAGAAATGCAGAGCTGGGACTGGAGCATTCCCAACCCTGTACAGAGAGAGAAAACCTGGACAGCAACACAGTGACACGTGTTTAACCTCACAACAGGTGGTGTCACCCGGACTGTGTTTTCCAAAGGCAAAAATCCAGGAGAAAAAGCAAATGCAGGGAAGTGCTGGTGTGACTGTGCCCTCGAGAGACAGCCCCGAGCCAGAGAAACGCCAACCACAGCAGGAGAAACTTTTCCAGCAGCACACCCCCGTGTGGGAAGGGCTGACCCCACTGCTCCTGTCACTGCAGCTTCACTCAGGGCTCCTGCTCTCCAACTTGCCAAAATCACTTCGTGCAAGGTTGCTGAACATCCCCCAGCAGGAAAAACTTGTGCTCATCACTACCTTGGCTTAAGTTCAGACACAAGGCCCGGGGGACAACAGCATCAGCTTTAACTAGCTCAAGTGAAATAAATTCAAGCCTAAATCTCATTGTTAGTCATCTGGATCATCCAATTCCCCTCAGCTCTGCAGACAAATCAATCTCCCAAAGCCCATGTAACCTCTGGCAGGGAGGGTAAGGAGGTCTGGAGAGCTCTCCCATGCCATTATCCTTTTGAATCTGTCTGGGATTAAATGAACCTCTCCAGTAATACTTCTGAGCACTCTGTCTCTGCATTAAGCCCTAAGCTATTTTCTCACACATGTGTTTATTTGTTTAGTCCTCTAAATTCGGAACACAAACTTCTGCCTTGACTCATCCTGTGTCCCCATCCCTGGGACATGGCCATGACAGAGTCCTGCAGAGGAGCAGAGCCAGGAGCTCTCCTGGGGCTCCATCCTGCACCTCTGACAGATTGCTGTGGTCAAAATAAGAACTAATCCAGCCCTGCAGAGCAGCTCCTGTGCCCAGGGTGCCACATTTCCTGATTAAGACAAGAAATGCTGCAAGCGATCTGTTCCAGTGCCAGAATTTCCCTTTTTTTGCATGGAGCACGTGGTAACCCCCAGCCCTGCCCTTCCCACCCTCCCTCCCCAGTGCCTCTGCCTGTGCAGGTGGCCCAGGGTGGCTGCAGGGCACCAGGGCCTGCCCAGAGCAGGCAGAGGAGAGCCAGGCCATCGACCTGAGCCAGAGAGGAGGCTCAGCTGGACAGTCATTAGCCTGTGTGTACATCCTAATTAATCATACCAGGTGGGAATAATTAATAATAACTGATGGCGTGTCTGCCAGCAGAGGAGTCTGTACATTCCCTGACCATGCCTTCCCCACACTACAGTTGGTACCCAGTGTTATTCCAGAATAATCTTGAGTCTTCCCAACACACCAGACAAGCAGCTCTGGTTTCTATCCCCCAGCTGGTCATGGGCTTCCATCCAAATTTGGATAAATCTGTCCTGTTGCTACAGGACAAGGAGTTCTAAATTAAAGCAGGGTTGATTTAGATAAGGAAGAAGAAGGTTTTTGCAGTGAGGGTGGTGAGGCCTGGCACAGGTTGCCCAGACAGGCAGTGGATTCCCCATCCTTGGGAACAGCCAGGGTCAGGTTGCTCTGAGAAACCTCACAAATTGGATTTAGCTCTGCTCACTGCAAGGGGATGGCAGAAGATGGCTCTAAAGGTCCCTCCCAAACCATCCTGTTGTTCCAAATCTCCTATATTTCTTGCTGGATGGGGGTGCAGCACAAGTGTGACTTGTCCCCACTTCAGCCTTTGTCCCTCCTCTGGAGAATCCTGGCAGCCCTCACTGGGCCCACAGGAATAATCCCACCCTCCCAAGGTTAATTAGGTAAAAGAACATGCAGAAGGTTATTTCCTTACAACCTTAGTCATTTGTGTCATTAATGATGTAAAATGACACCTCATTAGCCTTTGAGGAGAGGAAAGGTGCAGAAGTCTGTTGAAGGCACACAACAAGGAGCAGCAGCCTTTCAAAAGGCAGCAGCGTTTATCACAATACATTTGAAGCTGAGCTATCTGAGATGTGCAATGTTGTTTTACAAAACTCCAAATGAGTATTCCTGCAATTGTAAAACACATCAGGATCTTTGTTCTGCCTTTAATCTGTCAGTTCACCTTCACGAATTTAATGAACTCGTCTAGGTTACAAAATGTTTTATTCAAGACAAAGTCTGATATTATCATTTAAGATGTAAATCCTAAACTAATAGAACCTGAAGTTGATAATAAAACAGCAATTAATCCACGTTGAGGGTAACAAAAATTAACAAACTGCTGTTCAAATATTTATAGCAGGAAAGTTCTGTTCCTTGCTCATTGATGTTGGCTGACTTTGAAAGCATAACCCCAGCTGGCTGTGGAGCAGAAGGTTCTCCTGTCAGGAGCTGCCTGGCATTGGCTGTGACAGAAACAGCCCCAGTGACAGCAGCACCCACTTCCAGGGGGAATCATGGAATGTCCTGAGCTGGGAGGCACCCCCAGGATCACCCAGCCCAGCCCCTGGCCCTGCACAGACACCCCAACAACCCCACCCTGGGCATCCCTGGCAGCGCTGGCCAAAGGCTCCTGGAGCTCTGGCAGCCTCGGGGCCATGCCCATTCCCTGGGGAACTTTCATTTCTAATGGACTCAGTTTTCCTCCTGCTGTTTGCTGTCCTGAATATTTAACCTCTTCTCCATTACAGCTGGAGAGCTGGGGCAGGAGGGGCAGGGAAAGGATTCCCGAAGAGCTGTAATTCTGCAGCTGGTGGGTTCCACATCCACCTCACTGCACTTGCCTGGCCTGATTAAACATTTGCTGTGCAATGCACTCAGAGCAACTTCATAACCCCGAGGACAGACTTCTGTGCCTTGAGTTTTGCAGACTCAGTGCAAAGAAAAGCAGGCATGCACAGAGGGAAGGAAGTGTCTGTACAGCCAGGAGCTGGCCCCTGGAACTCACAGCCTCATCCTGTTGTTGAAGGAGAGGCATCAGGAACAGGTGCTGATACTGAAGAAATGGAATTATATGAAGAACTCCACAAATTGGGAAGGTTAAAAAAGGGTCCAGTTTCCATCTGCAAGGCAAAACCCAAGAAGAACCTTCCTGCCCAGAGCAGTTCCTCTGTTCCTCCCCCAGGGACAGTTTCTCCCAGAAGCACAGGAGACACAAAGCTGGGAAGAGCTCCTTGGGTACAGAGGTGGCTTGTGGTGGCTCACAGCACCAGCAAGACACTGCACCATTAACAGGGAGGGGAGAGGGGAGGGCATGGCTCCCAAAACCCTCCCCCAACTCTCCCACCAAACCACCAGCCTCAGCTGCTCCCTTTATTCCTTTGTGCCTCCTCCTGGATCCTGGACCACTCAATTCAAATCTCCAAGGCATTAAAAAAATCATCTGTGCACTCCCAGCCCCATCCCCAAACCTCTGTGGGATCAGACACATGAAAAGAATGAGAGAGGGGGAAAAGAAGGTGAGTGCAAACATTTGCAGTGGCTGCTCACCAATGCATGCAGTCATTTCACCCCCACCACCGCTCCCAAGCCCAAGTTAAAATTAAAGCTGGCATGTCACTCTGCAGCCAGATGTCTTTCATAATGCATGGGCAGGGTATATTTTATTAATTCTGGTTTTTTGTAGATTGCTGTTTGCATAAGTTTCATCCTCCCATGAAGCTGCCTGGCTCTGTGTGTTGTGTGTTGTTTTTTTAACTTATATTTTTTCTCCCTGTGGGATGCTCTTACAGGCTGCTGGGGCAATCTGAGCAGGTCCCACAGTGGGAGAGAGGGAAGAGAGTCCCAAGAATCAGGCAGGGAATGTTGTTCTTGACATTGTGTGAGGCTTTTAAGCACAGTCACCTCTACCAGCCAGCAGTTTACAGAGTTCCCTCGACACCAACCTAAACCTGTTCCAGGACATTTAATATTTTCCTTCAATAAGGCTTTTGGAAGTGTCATTTGCTTATGGGATCTAACTGGTGAAGGGAAAACAAAAAGCAGGGAGCTTTCAGTGTTCTCCATGTTGGCAGACGTGTGATAAAACCCCAGTTCCCAGGGGCTGCTCCGCCCTCCTCATCCTCTGTGGAACACATCCACGATCCAGGCAGCCTGGCCAGCTTGGGGACAGGGGAGAGGCAGCCAGGAGGGGCTGGAAAATCTGCTGGGGTCAAGGGAGAGAATTTGGGGGGTGCTCCAGCCCCACGTGTCGCACTCCTGCTGCTCCAGGCCCTGGTGGTGCCAAGGTGAGAACCCACATGGAGAATCCCAGCCTGTCCCCAGGGGAGCTCCACGTTTTCCTGGTTGTTCTCTGGCTTTTCTCTGGCTCCTTCAAGCAGTTCCCACCACTCCAATTTACCCATCAGCCTTCTCACAGCCCAGGGCAGCTGGGGCTGCCCCTGGATCCCTGCAAGTGTCCAAGGCAGGCTGGATGGGGCTTGGAGCACCCTGGGACAGTGGAAGGTGTCCCTGCCCATGGCAGGGGTGGCACTGGAGGCACCCTTCCAACCCAAACCAGTCCAGAATTCTGTGAATTCTGTTTTTGAAGTCTTGGTGAGAAAGATGGGGAAGTACCTCAATACATCTGATTCACCATGAATCTCCCTTCTGGTGTTGAATGACACAGATCTAAAATATGTGGGCAAAATGGAAAAGGAAAAAAGCAGTGATTACAAAGGAATGATAAATGAATGAAGCAGCACAAGCAGAAAGTTTGTACAGAAATATATGTATTTTTTCTTCTGTGGAAGTCTGTACATAGAAGAGGGCTTGAAAATAGAGTTTCTGAAATGAGCTGTTTACAAAACTCAGTTTTTCCTGCTAAAACCAACTTCTCAGGGAATGTTCTGGATGCCACACACTGCTGAGGACCACAATGGCTGCAACACTGGAGATTTAACCATGTTCCTACACTCTCAAACACAAGTGCAGTGAGTCAGGAGCACCAACAACCCAATGCCAATGACAGGAATAAATAAAACAGACTGAACATAACATTAATTAAACTTCCAGACTAGTTCATGCAGTGAAATCAATGTCTGCTGTGCAGATAAATTTCAGCTGAGCAAGAAGTAGTGGGGTGAAGTGATAACAGGTTCCAGAAATCCATAATCCCCCATGCCATCCTGTCCTTTCCACAAAAAATGTTCGTAGTGGATGGAAAAACTGAAAATACACCTGTACCTGCCTTCACCCCTGCGTGAGTCAGGGTGGGGAAATGTCCCTTTCTGTCACAATACCATCAAATTCTGGCCCTGAGCAGTCACAGGCTGCTCTAATATTTGTTTTGCCAGTGTTTCTGGGATATTTTTAATGCTATATTTTAAATGCTGCTGAACTATCCAGGCGGCAGCAGCAAGACAAGGCAAAGGAAAACATCATCGTTCACTGCTGTGAGCAGCACACACTCCTCAATGTGCTCATTTTCAAGGCTGAACAGACATTTTTCCTGATTTTTTTAAATGCAAAAAGCTATTAACTATGCTGCTATTTCACATTTAATATCAAAGAGCAAGTCTCACTCAAGCCAAAATTGTTTCTGATTCCCAGTGCTGGCTGCTCTCTGTATTTCTCCACTTAATAAATTTCTGATGGAAAATACACAGGCAACCAAGTGTATTTATTATCAAGAATTATTTTTGAGTTACAGAAAAATAAAGCAAAAAAATAAAAATCCAAGATAAAATTCAGATTGTAAAGGGTAAATTAATATTCAAGATTCCCGGGGGGAGGGGGGAAGTGACGAAAAAAAAAAAAAGCCCTGCTTCTGCACAGGTCCATAGAAGAAAACTTGTCAAGAAAAGAGATTTGTTCAGAATTCAGCCATTTTTTTGCTATCACATCATGTAAAAATAAATATTGGGTTTGAAAATCCTTGTTCTGACAAATCCTGTGCTAGAAGATCATTCCCAAAGGCTGAGTCACCCATCCAGTCACTGGAATTTCACTTCTAGGTTTAAATAAAACCTTCCCTGGACTCTGCAGTGCCCCAGCATTCTTCACACGGAGCATTTTCAGTGCCTTGGCATTTAACCTGCTTTTTATTGTCACCTGCTCACAAAGGTGACCTTATCCCATGGGAACTCCGTGGGAATGGAAACATCCCCTTTCCCAGACAGCCTCAGCTGCCCTGCCAGGTTAAAACCACCAGGTTTCATTGGCTGCCAGGGCTCCTTGGGAAGGGGGAGCAGGAATTAGCCAGTTCCACAGGGCTATTTATGTGGTGATAAATGAGAGTATTGATCCCTCATCAGCTCTCCGAGTGTTTTTCCTGCTCTTGTTAAAGCTCCATGGCTGTGACCACTCAGGGGGGCTCTGGAGGAGCCCGAGGGGAGCACAGGTGCTGCTGGGGCTTCCACCAGCTCTGATGCTCCGAGGATTCCAAGAGGAAAATGAACACAGGATGACAGAATAAGTCCAAGCTGGGAGGCACCCTGAGGGATCATCCAGCACATAAGTGAATGGGACAAAAGCCCCTGAGCCTGGCATTTGGACCAGAAACTCCTGTTTCTCCCTCTCCTCTGCTCTCTCTGTGTTTCCTGCAGAGCACAGCCTTGTGTCCCTGTCCCTGCTGCTGACTGGCACAACACCCACAGCATCACTGGGGGGAGACAGGCAATGGGCGGGGAGGAGAAACAGGAACCCACTTACACCCATCTGCAATTGAATCCCACAGTCCCAGAAGGGTTTGGGTGGCCAGGGACCTTAAGGCTGATCCAGTGCCACCCACCCCAGGGGCAGGGACACCTTCCACTCTCCCAGGCTGCTCCAAGCCCCGTCCAAGCTGGCCCAGAGGTTCCAGCCTGGCTCCAATCAGAGCTCCCATTCCCAGCTAACCCCTCCTGCCTGCCTCACCCGAGTTAAGCAATGTGCAGTCAGCCCTCGGTGGGTAGTGACTGAAGGAGATTTTAGCAGCACACAAACAACAGCATCTCCTTGCCCTCACTTTGAGCAGTTTTCCTTGCTGGGCAACTGCTGGGAGGGAGGACAACCTTCCCCAGCCCACTCACTCTTCTTTTCTGATGACAGCAATTGAATCCAGTCAGCTTCATGCTCAATTTGGCATTATTTAAATGACTACAAGAGGAATAAAATGCTTGGAAATACAAATTTTCATGCACTCATGTGCTAACACACCATGCAGATCTGGCTGCTGCAAACAAAAGGCACATCTAAGTAGCAAGTGTTTATTACAGAAGTTCAACCTTCAGGATCATCTTTGCTTATTTCTGGTCCCTTTAATTTAATTGCTTTATTTCAGTTTATCCATCAGCAAAGCTGCTGAAAAGCATTTCCTAAAGAGAGTTTTATCTTTAATCTACAACTCATGTATTTCTTGATTGTCCCTTTAAATCTGTGCCCCTTCCTATAATCTCCCGGGTCTTTCTTGCCTGGAAAAGTGAAGGAAGTGATGTGAACTCACCTAATAATGGCAAGAACAAGTTACACACCCACGTGGGGATTTGTGCAGAGCAGCTAGGGCACTTTCCTGCTCAATTACACTAACTACCTGCACTGAATTAAAGAGCATCTTCATGTATAACTGGTTTAGCATGGGAGCCCTCTGCACATCTCCTTCAGTTTCTATCTATAGATATTTCCCTGGAAAGCCTCCACTGGTATTTGCTGCAGGTTTTGGGGAACTAAAGCTTCCTGCAGAGAAATTTCAACATTCCATGTAGAAAAATGGACTTGCCTGAAATTTTCTTTTCCTGTAGAAGAGCTGCTCTCAGTGTTTTACAGCAGGTCCCTGAGCTGGTGAGCTGAGAGCAACAAAATATGGTTAAAGTAATGAGAGTGTCCTGCACCATCAGAGAATCCCAGGATCCCTGAGGTGGGAAAAGCCCTCTAAGAGTCCAGCCCCTAACCCAGCACTGCCAGGACCACCACCAAACCTTGTCCCCAAGTGCCACATCCACGTTTTTGGAACACTTCCAAGGACAGTGACTTCAACACTGCCCTGGGCAGCTGTGTCAGTGCCTGACCAGCCTTTCAGGGAAAAAAAATTCCTTAATAGCCAGTCTAAACTTTCCCTGGTAAAATTTGAGGAGGTTTCTTCCTCTCCTGTCCCTGTTCCCTGGGGGTAGAGCCCAAATGCCCCTGACTGTCCCCTTCTGTCAGGGAGTTGTGCAGAGCCACAAGGTCCCCCCTGATCCACCTTTCCTCCAGTTAAGCCCCTTTCCAGCTCCCTCAGCCATTCCCCATCCCAGCTGTGCTCCAGCCCCTGTGGTTCTGTTCAGTGTCCTGGTTTTGGGAGCACAGGAATGGGAACCCATTTTCTCCCACTGAGACATGGAGCCAGAAGTGCTTCAAAGAAAAACACAATGACTCGTCCTGTCAGGGCCTTTATTGCTGAAAAAATGGAAACTTGTGGCTGCCCTATCCCCAGCAGTGTCCAGGGCCAGGCTGGATGGAGCTCTGAGCACCCTGGGATAGTGGAAGGTGTCTCTGCCCATGGCAGGGACTAGAATGGGATGAGCTTTAAGGTTCTTCCCTATCCAAACCATTCTGGGATCCGTGACCTATCCTATGAACTCCTCATTTGCTGCCTCCTGACTCATTCCAAGGAGGGTTTCTACACAAAAAAAAAGAGCCAGCACCAAAATTAAATCAACCCCCAACCTCCCCATCCTCCCAGCAGCAGTCTCTGGGTGTGGAGGGTCCTAATGAGGACACTTGATGAGAACCACACCAGTTCCCAACAGCAGGGTGAGAAGATCAGAGCCTGAAAAGCACAGGAATACAAAGGACTTGGAATAAGAGTTTTGTGCATGCAGGGGAAAAACCTCTGAAAGGGGTAGTGTGAGCTGGGAGGATGTTGAATTCTTCAGGTCACACAACTCCTTCCCAGAGCTAAAATAAGGAACTATAAGCAAGGCTGCCAGAATTGGCACAGGGAGTGAGGAGCAGCCACAGACTCATGGCTCAGCCAGGAGACCTCACTGTCCTGTAGGGTTTAGTTCTCTTAAACTGGGAGGGGAGGTCAAAGCAGAGCACTAAAGCCCAGCCTGGCTCAGCAGCCACCCTCTGGGAGGTGACACTATCAACTGCCTGCTTCCAATTTAGGTGCTGGGCTTTGTGATCCTGTTTCTCTGCTTCCCTCAACTCTTCACCCTTTCGTAGAAAGCCTCATTTGGCTCCTCTTGTGAAAAGGAGAAAATGCATCCAATGAAGACAAAAAAACTAGGGACACTTTGCCAAGTTTCAGGGTAGGTGTGTGGAAACTCAGTCCTCATTAAAAGCTATTAAATCCTAAATAAAAACCTCCTCAGGATCATCCAGTGCCCAGACTTGTCACTGACCTCCCTTCCCCCTCAATCCATGTTTCACCTCTTTGTTTCCTCACCTCTGAAACACAGCATGACAAGAAATTAGAAATTACATACATTCCTTTCTTCCCCAGAGTTAGAGTTGTTCTCACAGGCCAAAGGAAGCTTGGAGCACACACAATATCCAATGGTAAGGACAGACCCTGGAATTGGATCTCTTCTCCCCCATTCACCTGCAAAGAGAAGAATTGTGGAAGATGGGAAGATGGAAACTTATTTGGCATTTTCAGAGAGGCCTCCCCTGGACGTTCAGGAGCTCCTGTGACCAAAGCCACACACCACAGCTGCACTCCAGGGTAGGTGACAGAGTTTGATCCTTGCCTAAGGATTTTGAGGCTGCTGACATCTGGCACTGAAAAGCTTCTTGCACCAAAGATATCCCAAGTAATCAAAGCTTTGAGTAACCTCTCACTCCCACACTGGGGAAGTTTGGTGCCCAGCTGGTAGAGGGGTACATCAAGGGCAAACCCTAGACCTAGGAAAAGGCATCCCTCTGATCCCAGGTGGCTCTGGAGTGTGGCTGGGAATGCAGGGTAGAAACCAGCTGAACCAGGGCTCTGCAGGTCTTTGGGATGTTCCTCCAGAAAGGCAGCAAGCAGAAAAGCCAGGATGAGTTCCTGATCCCTGGGGAAGCTGGAGGTACTAAATGCAGTGCCAGAAGCAGAGGTGGGACCTGTCCCAGCTTTCAGCAGCTCCACAGAACTGTTTTGGCTGTGGGCTGCCAGCAAGGCAAAGCACTTTTTTTGACACAGGATTCCTGAAAGAAAAAAAAAAAAAAGAGAGAGAGAAAAAGCAATTTCCATGACAACACGATGGGATGAGAGGAAATCCTGATTTTCATGGAGAATGGTGCACACAAAAAAATTAGGATAATATAATAAAAAAGGCCCTATTCAAACCCAAATCCCCTTTCAGAAGGAGCAGACAGGGGTGAACTCAGCAATTCTGTCTCCAGTCATTCACATGATGAGCCCCAGCTCCTCCTCTGCAGAAACATGATTAGCCCATATATCCACAGGCACAAAGCCCTGCAATGAATGAGGGTCTCATGGCAAGCACATGGAACAATTCATTCCTCCCACAAAAGTGACAAATAAGGATAATTCCACTTCATTGCCAAGACAGCTTTTTGGCCTGGCTGCAATAAAGCTGTAGTAATTGTAATGGCACGGGCACACAAATTATCCTTTGTGGAATTACAAACTTTTGAGGAATTGGGCATTTCAGTGCATAATCTGCCTGGCTTTTATTTCAGGGACATGGACTGTGACCCAGGACAGGCAGCACACACAGCCCAAGGGAAAGCCTTTCCCAGAGGAACTGACTCAGTGGGAAAAGGGACCTTGGCCACAATTCAGGGTTTATCAGTGGACATGTCAATCTTTCCACAAGGAGAAAGATTTGTGATAAGGTTAAAGGTACCTCAGAGTGTTCTTCCCTTCCCCTCACACAAATTTACAAGCCCAAGGACACCTGTTAGGATGAGTGGAGATAAGAAAGGACAGTCATATTTCCTTATCTGGAGCTCTCTGCTTTATAGCCCTTCAGCCTTACTGGGCAGGAGTGGTTTTATTCCCAGAGAAAGTCTCTGGGAACATCGTGAACAGCTTTCTAAACACTCAAAGCCTCCTGAGGAGGCAGCAGCTGGATCCACACCTGGTATAAGGGCCTCCTACCCACACAGACAGAGACAGAAATCCATGGGAGTTCATCCAGCCCAGCTCCCCCTCCAGACCAGGGGTCCCCATCCCATAAATCCTCCAGGCTTGTTTTGGTCTGGGATACCATCCAGACCCAGGTTGCCCACCCTGGCTGTGCTGGAGACACTGGGACGCTGTGCATCAAGATTTTGGCTATGAGGTTCAACAATCAGAGCCTGTCCCTACATTAAATTATTAAGGTAATCTGAGAAACATCCCCAGAGACCACAAAGCCACAGGAGTCTCAGCATCCTCTGCCTCCTCCTTGTCTGGATTTTGAAACAGCTCCTGTTTGACACTGTGCTTAATCTATTGTTAATACATTCTTTCATTATAACAGTACTTTATGAATAAATTCTTCTATAAAACCTTACAATTATGCAATCCAGCCCAAAGCTCCACTGATTTTACTAAATTTGGGCTTGGGATGCAATCTAGAATTAGTACTTAGGCAAGGTTTGAGAAATGCTGGAACTTTAAAATTAGATGGCAGAAAAGCTGCATTTGTGAGGACAATATCAAAGTCAAAACACTGGAAATGCTGAGATTGTATTCAAACCTTCATAAAGATTATTATTCCATGCAAGGAGTCTCTTTTTCCTTTCAACAATAGGCCCGTAATTAGAATTGCCTCCTGTGCTGAGCAGCACACGGCTCAGTGCCCAGGCAGCACGCCCTGCTCTCACAGCAGGATGTGCCAGGGATGGGTGGCAAGAGATTTGTCCTTGTCCACAGGGAAAATCAAGAGCCTTCAGGAGGCAGTGGAGATTCTGGTGGACTCTCTATGACCCACTGGAGACACTTTCCTGTGCAGGGACTGTGGCAGATGCTAGAGTTGGCTACACTGATGTCTCAGAGGAATGACTTGCTAGAAGGAGCTGAGCAGTCCCATATTGCCGTGGTCTGTGCATTGACAAAGGACTCTTAGCAATAATATCAGAAGGCTAAATATGGTTTATTAACATGACTCCATAATACAAAGGATTCATAAAAGAATTGGGCTGTTATCTGCCCAGTCCGGAGCAATCCAAGCTGCTGCTCCCAGCTCCGTCCAAGGAATGCCAGAATACCTTACACAGTCAGAGATAACAACTTTTCACCTAAGAGGTTGAAAGAAAGAAAACCCCCATCTCCTATATCAGGAGACAGGCAGAGAAACCATCTGTGTCTTTGAACACAACTCAGAGATTTTGTTTATAGAAACTTCTACAGAGTAAAAAGACAGTAAAGAGATGCTTTCCCATGGGAAGAATTTTCTGCAGGCCTTCATGCAGAGAAACTTATAATATGTTCATGCAACAGTCCCATTTAGATGATGAAATCTTGGTGAGGCCACTCCTGCCCTGAGGTAACTTGTGCACATTTCTTGGGCTCCTGGTACCATCTGTGCCATGACCCTGCAGCTCTTGGCCGTGTTGGACAGGATTCATCTGCTGGAACATCCCCTTGAACTCAGCCAGCAGCGCTGCTGAGAGTGCCAGGCCTCAGGAGATGCGGACATGCAATTCCAGCTGCTCAGTAATTCTCACAGTGCTGTGTGTGCAGGCAAATGTTCTCACAATGCCTTTGGGAATCATGGAGTCATTTAAGTGGGAAAAGAATTCTAAGACCATCGAGTCTAACCATTGACCCAGCACTGCCAATGCCACCATTAACCCATGTCCCTAGGTGCCACATCCACACAGCTCCTGAATTCCTCCCAGGATGGGGACTCCTCCACCTCTCTGGGCAGCTGTTTCAGGGATGGACACCCCTTTCCACGAAGAAATTTTCCCTAATATCCAGTCTAAACTTGTCACACTAACGCACAACACAAATTACAGAGACACAGCATAGTCACAGCGGAGAGAAGGCAAGGAAGAAGAAGGTTTTATTTTGATTTTTGTATTATATAGAGTTTTGGGAACGACTATTGATTGGAAGGTGAAGTTACTACTTCTCTAACTACACTGGTCAATGACAAAGTTTATTAAACCTTTCTCCTCCCAGGAGAAAGAATGAAAAACAAAAAGATAGTTAGAAAAACATGTGCATGTTTCTAAAAAGTAGTGTGAGAAACTCTATTACAAGAATGAAAACATCAGAAGGCTGAAAATTAGAGTGACATAAACCTCCCCTGGCCCAGCCTGAGGCCGTTCCCTCTCCTCCTGTCCCTGTTCCCTGGGAGCAGAGCCCGACGCCCCTGGCTGTCCCCTCCTGGCAGGGAGCTGTGCAGAGCCACAAGGTCCCCCCTGAGCCTCCTTTTCTCCAGGCTGAGCCCCTTTTCCAGCTCCCTCAGCCCCTCCTGGGGCTCCATTCCCTTCCTTGGACACACTCCAGCCCCTCAAGGCCTTCACTCTTTCCCTGAGGGGCCCAAAACCCCGCGCAGGCCTGGAGGCGCCTCGGCCGTGCTGGGACAGGGGACAGGCCCCGCCCTGGCCCTGCCGGACACTCGGAGCTGAGCCAGGCCAGCAGGAGCTCTTGGCCAGGGGCTGGTGAAGACATCCAGGCAGGATTGTGCCGTGTCCAGCCCCTGGCACCCAGCTGGGCACTGCCCTGCACCCCTGCCCTGCCCTGGGCCGGGCTCAGCCAGAGCGCTCCCCCCTCAGCCCCGCTCCGGGCCGGCCTGGCTTTGGAACAGGGACGGGAAGGCAAGAGATAAAGGGGAAATCTCTGCTATTTGATCTGCTGAAATGAAAATGTCTAAGAGCCCTTCCTTGAAGCACACGAGGATGAAAGGAGCAGGAACACAGCTCCGTGTGCTTGTGCCTGCATTTGAGAATAAAAAGCAGTCAAAAAAGAGAACTCCTTTCTCCTCGTTTTATCTGAGGATGGAATGCAGACGGCAGGGTTTGTATTTACCTCTCATTTGGATTCAACAAATGTGTCCTGTGAATACATTTTTAGAAACTATTTTTCTTCAGGAATACATTTTTTATTAGCTGTTATTGCTCAATTTGTGCTGGTTTCTAAAGAACTCATGTGCCTTGTAGGGACAGATGAAGACGAATGATTCATGACTCACTGCGAAGATCGCAGGTTTTATGGAGCCTCATCAGTCAGGCATTGCACAGGTTTTTAAGCCCAGGTGAACACACTGGGACAGTTGTGGCCTGTCTGGAAATGCACCAGGAGTAGGCACAGGGATACAGATCCAGGTTTTTCCCAAAGGAGAGCTGGAGGCTGACAGAGATCTCAGCACAAATCCAGGGCTTTTCAAATCCTCTAGTTGCCTTCAAGCCCCAAACCAATGGAGCTTTCCTCCCCTGCTCCTCTATTCCCACTCCTCTCCCACCACTGTAGCTTACAGGACATATTTAATCAGGTTGGGATTTTACTTCTTCATTCATGGGGTCATTTGAGTGACAACACCATTTTTTTCAACAGCAGACCAAGTTTTCCCATTAACATCCAAAGGACAAGGCCAAACTGGGAACACAAGTGAAAAGAAAAGCCCAGAAAATGCGTTCAGGTCCCTGGTGCAGCAGGGCCAGGACATTTCAGGCTGCACAGGATCCCTGAATTCCTCCTGCAGTGATAACAACACCCTCACACTGATGCATTAGTGATGCTCTGCAATGTATATTCCCCATACAAATATGTTTTCTGGGTAGGGATCTATGTGGAAAATATTCCATATGTGGGAAATACATCTCTCTCCATCTGAAGATACCATTTGGGATCTCAGACCCCTTTTCCTTGGTGATGCTGAATGACTTAGCACTGAAATCAATCTTTAACTAACAAAAATCCATTCTCTTCTCCCATTATCCACTGGAGGAAAGAAAAACAAGTGAATAGAACAACTGAAAGGGAACTGAAAAGAAAACAACTCCTGCTCTACCTACTCCTACCTCACCACCTGGAGGCTGGAGGACCTCTCCAGGTATTTTGTGGGCACACTCCAGAGCAGGGAGGTCACACCGTGTGCTCCAGCAGCCCCAGGGGTGGGGCCCTGAGTTAAGTGTGAGGTTCCATCAAGAGGGGATGACAGGCTGTGAAGGGAGTGAAGACATGGCACAGATTGCAGCCAGCTCCCCTTCCCACACAGGGAGGCTGGGGCAGGGAAGAGCCAGGCAGGGGAAGCCAGAGGATCACTGCTATTTCTCCCAGCCTCTGAATTATGAGAAAAACACCTTTTATTTCCTTTTTTCTTCCTTCTGAAATAATTAGCCAAGTCTAGAGATACTCTAACAATAATTCATGTCCTAAATTGCTTCCCTTTCCTGGTCATCTTACTTGGAAAGTGTCACACAAATTGCAACTCGGGAATGTTCTTTTGTCCTTCTTTAAATTAGCTGGTACAGGGGTGTAAAACAGGAGAGATTTATACTGAATATTAGGAAGAAATTCCTCCTTGTGAGGGTGGGGAGACCCTGGCACAGGGTGCCCAGAGCAGCTGTGGCTGCCCCTGGATCCCTGGCAGTGTCCAAGGCCAGGTTGGACAGGGCTTGGAGCACCCTGGGACAGTGGAAGGTGTCCCTGCCCATGGCAGGGGGGGGAATGGGATGATCTTTAAGGTCCCTTCCAACCCAGACCATTCTGGTTCTTGTATGAGATGTCTTCTTACCCTTTTCTGAAGAAAAACTCATACAAAAAGAGCATTTAGGAAACTATAAACTTGTGCAACGCAAAATGTCCTGCATGAGGAAAACTGCAAAAGAGTAATTAAAAAAATAATAACAAAGAAGATGTGGCCTTTTGCAGAATTCAGTAATCAAGAAGTTCATCTGTTCAGCACAAACCAAATTATTTTCTTGGTAGAAATATCTAAAGTGGTATTGGATTTAAGTAGCTTGCAGAAGTAGGTACACATTCTAATTGCTATGAAAAGAAATTAAAGGCAAGCACAGTGCACTGAGCTGACTGATGAAATTGGGATGGAAGGGTGTAATTACATTATTTTATAATAGTTACATTATTTCAGAGAAGGTATGATATAAAAATCAGTGGGTGAATGTGACAAGGGCTGATTTTTCTGAGCAGACACTTAGTCCTGTAAGGAATGAGGAGTGTGTACAGATGAGGAGTGTGTAGGGAATGAGGAGTGTGTAGGAAAGGAGGAGTGTGTAAGGATGAGGGGTGTGTAGGGATGAGGGGTGTGAGGATGAGGAGTGTGTGGGGATGAGGGGTGTGAGGATGAGGTGTGTGTGGGGATGAGGGGTGTGAGGATGAGGAGTGTGTGGGGATGAGGGGTGTGAGGATGAGGAGTGTATGGGGATGAGGGGTGTGAGGATGAGGAGTGTGTGGGGATGAAGCTCAGCAGGAGCAATGCCGGAAGGTGGCAGAAGGATGGGCCCATATCCAAAGCCCATTCCCCACTGCCACCTCTGCAATGTCCTCTCCTGTTTGGGGAACCTGCTGAAGCAGAACTCACCCATTCTTTCCACGCCCCACAAATGCAGAAGTTGGGGTGTCTGGCCCAGCAGGGATTTATTTGATCAGCTCAGACATCCTTCAGTCAGTTCCTGTGGGGATCCATGGGAGTTTGTACTCGCTGCAAACACACTGAGAATTTCTCAAGAGTGACAAGAGCACTCTTCAGCAGCAATGTCACCAGCAAAACAGGCTGAGAAACAGATAAATATTGTGACAATGTCATTTCATCCACACGATGAAGACAGGAAACCTGCTCCAGGGGCCCAGCATTTCAGAGAATACTGGTGTGTTTTACAAAACATTTTGGTTTTAATAAAGTTCCCATTATGGGAGAAAATTTCTAGTTCAAGCTTTGAAGCAACTATACCCTGGGGGGATTTAAAAGCCTTGTGGATGTGGCACTTGGGGACATGGCTTAGTGACTTGGCAATACTGGGGGGAATGGTTGGACTCCACGGTTTTGAAGGTCTTGTCCTACCTAAACAATTTCAAGATTCTGAAGACAGAAGGGCCCTGGATCTCCCTCCTGGACTCTCAGAATCCTGGGAGGGAACCATAAATCCATAAATCACCAGGGCTTCGTTGAAGCCAAGGGAAATATGAGACTCTTCAGCATTCACAGACCTGTCCCCCCTGCCCCATGTTCAGCTCTTGGTAAGAGCAAGTAAAAAATCTGAAACCTGAAATTCCTTTCCCCTGGTATCTGGGAAGAGCAAGAGAACCAGAGGGAATTTCACTCTGAACACTGTCCCTGTGACAAGGTGCACGAGCAAAGCTCCCAGAAGTGGGGTAAGAGCAGGTAACTTCTGAAATGCTCTGCACCAGCAATGGCAGGAGATCGGCTGAGGGGCTGTCACCTGGGGACAAAGGACATCAAAGTCTGCAGGCAAAAGCTGCTTTTCTTCTGTTTCCCTCAAACATGTTGGGTTTGATGCCAGCCTTGGCAGTGCCACCTATTTATAGCAGTTGGCCAATGACAACAACAAGATTTGAAAATCAAATGCAGAGCATCCCAACCCTTTGGGAACAGCTTTTCCTGCACCTTGGGCTCCTTAAACAAAGCTGACTGAGAGGATAAACCGAGCTCTGTAAAGCAGGGAGGGCAATGATGGTCTCTCATAGCCTGTCATTCACTTCTCTTCACAAATACATGAGAAGTCACACAAATCAGGAGGAGCAGCCCGTCGAGGGTGAGGAGGGATGCAAAGCCATCCTGGCTTCCCAAATGTCACACTCCAGCTCCTCACCGAGTCACTGCTCATCTCCAGCCCGGTGAGATCAGGCTCTGCAGCATTTGTTAGACATGAAATCACTCCAGCAAGGATTCCTTTCATACCCAACAGTGTGGATGAAGTGATGCTGAAAGTTGCCATGGCTGACTGTTCCTTTCCATCGTGGCTAAAGCCAAGCAGGAGCTCACAGGGATTGCTCATGGCTCTGCTGAGGCTGTGATTTTCCCCATGGATGCTTTCCTCCACCCATGCACAGCTCTGCCTGTCTTCAGGCTCTGTCAAAGGCCAAGCCTGCCCACACCTTGCATTTGTGTTCTCTTTGTGTCTTTTCCTCTTAAGATCTTCTATTTGTGACTCTCTGGGGCCTGGCAGTGCTTTACTGAGACCTGAGAGGGACCTATTCCCTGACATTCTCCTGGAAATGCCCTGAACAAGGCAATCTCAATTCATTTCTCTTTCTGCCCTGTTCCATTTGCAGGATGCTCCTGCTCTGGGATGGTGGATGCTTTAAGGAGTGCCTGTCACCAGTGGTGCTGCCCATGGCAAGGGGCTGGAACCTCAGGGTTTGAAAGGGCCCTTCCAGCTCAGACCATCCTGGATTCCCTGATTCTGTGCTCTTGGATAACTCTCCAGGACAAGGCTCCAACCTGTGTGGCCTCAAAGTGCTTCTCCATAACCAGTGACTCATTAAATGGCAGCTTTGGTGTCCACTGAACCCCAGGTTTTATACCAGCGACCCATGATCAAAACTCAATGCTGAGGGTCCCTGCCCAGGGGATATGGGATTTCTGGGAAATCCTACAGAAGCTTTTGGTGCAGGGTGAAGAAATCCTTGTGCCAGCTCTGGCCTTTCATCCCTGATGCCAGATGGGCACAGCCAGGGTACCTGGGGGAGGGCAGAGGGGCAGGGCCAGCACAGGCAGCACCCTCAGCCAGGCAAACACACTCAGGTGGTGCCAGCAGCAGCTCCAGCAGGGGAACACCAGGAGAACCCATCTCCAGCCTCCTGTGAGTGTTCCAAACACGAGGCTGGGCAGCTCCCACAGCAGCACGGGGACAGGGCAGGGGTGCAGGGCTCTGGCACAAAGCCCAGCACAGCTCTTGCTGGTTCTCAGGCAGCCTCATGGGGACAGGGGCTCCCAGCAGTGCTCTGCTCCTCCTCATGACATGTGATGGTCCCAGAAGCTCCTGACTCATTTTGTGATGGTTCCCCACCCTTGTGCCCTTCAGGCCACATCCTCAGATAGGCTGAGAGATGCTTTCCTTACTTTAATTCTGCTCTGAGACCAGGCAAACAGAGAAGCCAAGGCAAGCTGTTCCAAATAAATGACAGAGCGAAGCTGTTTTGAAGCACAGAAGTTACGTGAGGGTTTTTTCTTGCCAGAGTAGAGTTTAATTTTCCATAAGGAAGCTGCTGAGAAATGTTTCTGTAAAGATGTAGGGGATGAAGGATTTATAAAGTCACTTTTTTTTTCTGCTTCAGCTGCTGGATGCCTCCCCACCAACCTCTCCCTCACCCTCCCCTGGGCCCAGCTCTCCAGCTTTACCAGGTTAGCACCGAGTTAAAATCTCTGTTGTGCAGCAGAGAAAAGCAGGAGTTTAACAAGATAGAGCATGAAAATAAATACTTTTACCACTGTTAGTGGCACTGCTGGTTTAAGTGGGGATGGGCAGAAGTGCTGTGCAGAGTGAGGACCTTTAAAAACATCCTGTTCTGTGCTGAAGGTATTTCAGGAGTCAGCAAACAACACAGAGAGCTCAGTGTCCAGCCAGCCAAAATGTCTCACATGGAGTTAGAGAATTCCTGCCCATTTATCCCTGTACAACTGCACTAGTTCCCAAGGATAACCCATAACCATGCCCCTGTCCTTCAGGGACACAGAGTACCAGGATCCCTTTTTGGTTTCTTGTAGTGAATTTTCATCCATAGGTGCAGATACTGCCCAAAAGATTGGTAAAGGGTTCTTCCTGAGCTGCTGTGGATCCACAGGCACAAATGGAAGTTCTCAGAGAGCATCCACAGGACATCAGGTTCCATTCAGCTTTGAGGCTGAATCAAAGAAACAGCAGCAGAAGCCTAAAGCCAGAGGTACTTTAAAATAAAGGAAATTACCACAAAATAAAGAAAATAAATATTAAATCCTCTTCTAAACCACTGCATTTTCAGAAATAAAGAGGTGCAAAGCTGATCTTTTCAGCCAGTTCCAGATGACAGATTTCATTGTGAATCCTCCTCTCTCAAGCCTTCTTCTCCCCTTCACTATTGCTCTAAAAGATCATTCAGGCTCTTCCTACAACTTTTCCCTGTATTCCTTCCATTGTCACCCAGCTCACAGTCAAGGATATTGTTCATTTCAGATTTTCCATGCTCTGCTTTGGGTCATTCACCACAATTAACAGCATGTTCCAGTGTGCTGTCTTCCAGCTGCCAGCTCTCCTCACTCCCTGATACAAGGTGGGGTTTCATCCATCAGGTTCCTTCATCCAGGGACAGAAACAAGCACAGCTGCAAGGAACTCCTCATGGAGAGAGGTGAGACTCTCTGGAAACAAAGGGTCTGGAAATTGCATTCCCATCTTTCCTTGTGCAATATTTCCATATCCCTGTTGTGTTAAGCTGTGGACTCTCCATTTTATTGGTTTTGGTTTTTTTCCTTTCACACATCCCACTTTTCTTTAATTGGTTATCACACTTTCCTTGGTTAATTATTCCATTTCCATGCTATGCAGAAGAGGAAGCCCCACTCATTTCATGGACTGGTTGTGCAGTTAATCAGACCACCATCACTCACTAATGGTATCATCCCAAATTCCACACCCAGATGTGTCCTGGCCCATCTTCACTGGAAAATTGCCCCTTCCTGAGACCTCAGACCTCCTCTTTCCAGCATTCCCACTGCATTCCCAGTGCCTTCCCCAGCCTCCAGCAGTGATTCAACCCCTTGGCTCCGTCTGGGGGCAGGGACAGCACTCCCCCCAAGGAGAGGGACACAGCAGGGCAGGGACAGCTCAGTGACACCACTCCATCACTTCAGGAGGTCACAGCCTTGCCTGAAAGCACTTTTTGGCCCACATCCCAGCTCCCGTGGGCTGGGCAGCTGATCCAGCACAGGCAGCTCCAGAATCAGGGCGGGCACTCTGCTCTTCCTGCTGCTGGAGCCGGAGCAGGTAAAGCCCAGTGGGGGTCCAGTGCTGGCAGAAAGTAACTCCATCTGACTGCTGAGCAGCTTTGCTCTTGCCTGCCTCACTCTTCTTATCCTTAAATGCCTCCCTCTCTCCTCTCCCACACAGAGAGCATTTCCAGGAGAACTGAGCTCCTGCGGTGTCTCCTTGCAGTCAGCTTCCAGAGCAGCTTGGAATTTCAACACACCCCTCAGAGAACCAGAAGGAAAAGTCACCAAGAGTGGACTTCCCTTGCTTTTTTAACTAATAATTTCTTGGTTTTTAGTTTTCCAAGCCAAGCCCTTATCACAAAAAAAAAAAAGATTAAAAAAAAAGTAAGGCAGAGAAGACATCAAAGTTTCCATCAGATTAGTCCTGAAACCTCAGAATTTTATTATAAATAAAAAGAAATCATTTCTCCTTTCTTGAGTGTGCAGATTTAAGAGACTGAATAAACATTTTGGCTTTTAATAAAACATCCCTTTTCTAGTCTTATGGTAGCACAGAGAATTTGGAATCATAGACAAATTCAAAGCAGGCAACTTCAAGGTTGGATCAGGTCACTGACAGCCTTGTCCATCTGAGTTCTGAAACCCTCCTGGAATGTTCATCCCTCATATTCGTGGACAACCTGTTCTGGTGCCTCACAACTCCAGGAGCTCAACAGCTTCACCCAAGGCTCTGTAAAAGGTTCAGAAACCTGCAGGGAACTAAACGAAAATGGCAGAATAAATTGCTTTACACAACCTGTATGATTAAGGGAGCCTTCATCAGAATGCAGATGTAAAGAGATGTGGCAAACCAGGTCAGGCTGGCTCTGCTTCCCTGTGTTTGTAGTCTGTTAGGAAGAGCTCCAAAGGGATAAATATCTGGTTGCCTCACCAGTTAAAGTGCTTTAACAGTTGGTTCTCCTTTGGTGTTTCATTTTCCTCTCAGCCCATCTCACCATGGCTGGTTTAAGTGGACACATCTCCATGGGAGCCTTCTGGAACCTCTCAAGTGCATCCTCACTTTGGAAGAAGCACAGGGAATATGAGAAGGGCCCAGCTTCCTTCTGAGAGGTCTGCCTGCCCACCCATCACCACAGGACTTCTGCAGAGGCTCCTGCCCAAAGGGATCTGCTGGAAGGCTCTGCTGCCCTGGGAGATCCCTGGAAAATCCACCGTGGATACCACCATGCTGCATCCATTCCCTGCTGCAGCTCCACGCTCCAGAGCCTGTTCAGATGCTCTTATTAACGGCTTTGTTCTCCCTCTTCTCAAGCTGACAGTTTATTTTCTCTCCTCCAGGTTGCTGCCATCACACCAGGGAATATTTACAGCCATCTATACCCCCTGGCCATGCATTTTCCAGACAACTGGCTCATGGGATATGCACTCTCCCTGAAAGGAGAGGTAGGGAACTCTAAATAGAACTGAGGATGAGCCTCTCAGGGTGCACAGGCTCCATTAATTTCCTCCCAAGCTCCCCAGCATATGGAAAATTAAGACCCCACATTAAAAGAGTTCAGAAGTTATCTCTAAAAAGCACCCCACAAGGTGGGGAGGGAATTCAGGGGGAATTTCTTCATGGAAAGGGTTGTTAATNCATAGCACTCAGTGCTCTGGGCTGGGGACAAGGTGGGGATCAGGCACAGGTTGGACTCGATGGTCCGGGATGTCTTTTCCAACCAGAATGATTCTGGGATTCTGGGATTTTGGGATTCTGTGAGCCAGCTCTGGTGCAGCTGTACCTCGGGGCTGCTGGGAAAGAGCTGGGAGGGCCCTTGGTGGAGCCACCGGCTGTGCTTAAGCCCTTTGGTCCCAGCCTGGCCTGACCACAGCTAAGCCTGGGCTTGGTCTTGCTATTCCTGGCTTGTTTTCCCAGCTGGATCCAGGATCTGTCACCATGAGCCTGTCTGGACATGACTGGCTGAGCCCAGCCATGGCTGCTGGACCCTCTCCTCTCAGCCAGGCCCTGGGGCTGCAGCAGGACATCACTCCTGCCTTACTGTTCCCATTCCTGCCTCGTGTTCCCCTGGGAACAGCCCCTCCTGCTGTTCCTGCCAGTTTATATCTGGCTGTACTTGTTGGAAAACACAGTGCAGAAAGGCAGGGAGACGTGGGAGAGCATCTTCCTTCCTCTTGTTAGAAAACAGAGCCAAGTTGTTTCTGGGTTTTCAGAGCTTCTTGCTGATATTTTCCTTCCTGTGCCTTTCCCTTAGGCACCTCTCCCCACCAAAAAAAATTCCCACCATTTCCTTGGAAAGGAGCCAGTTGCTGGGTGAGTCATTCCTGTGGATTCACACTTAGGGCTGTCTGTCACTCTGTTGTTGGCCTTCTCAGTCGGTAATTGGGATGTGCTGCTTCCAGTGCCAGGCAATCCTGGGAAAGGCCAGTTCCTCTGGGAGCTGGGACACCACCCAGCTCTCCATCCTCGGGACACCTCAGCATCCCAACCTCTCTGCTGCTGCAGATAGGGAGCCTGAATGGATGCTTTGTGCAAATAGAACATTCATTTTCCTGGCAGGGCAATAATAAAGCCACTAAATCAGTAGCGGGATTTTTTGCGTTACACACACTATTTAAATGACTTGTCATCCCTACAAATTGTACACTGGATAAATGACTGCTCCAATGTTTACACATGTGACTTGCAATTGAGACTTTCTAGCCATGAAGTGGCATTAGTGAAGAAAAATGTGCTGGGCAGTGATAGTCCTCGAATAATTCGCTCTTCCTGAACAGGAACTGTCTCTCCTGAAGTGCTTTAATGCTGAGATCAAAATATGACCTCCTGAGCCACAGTTTAATTTGCATCAAAAGGTGAAAATTAGGGAATATGCTCCAGGATCCTGCTTCTTGCAGGTGCAGGTGCTCACAAAGCCCAGAGCATGCAGCCATAAGATGTGAGCCCCCTCTCTCCTCACCACCAAGAGTTAACCTCAACCAGGGATTGCTCCAAGCAAAGTTCAGCCTCTGCTTCAGCATGGATGCCTTGGACAGGCTTGCCAAAAGCAGTATGTTCCAGGGAGAGGAATTCTGGTATTAGGAGTTGCTCTCCAAGATCCTGAAGCTGTTCTGACCTGTGGCTGGTGTCTGCTTTGTTCCAGAGCTTGTCCTTTGGGAAAGCCCTGCCCTGCTGGAGGCTCAGCAGGGAGCACAGGCAGCTCCTACCAGGCAGTGCTGTGTTCTTTGGGCACATCTCAGTGTGCAAGGCAAGAACTCCTGCCTTTGGAGAAACTGCAGAATCACAGGGTCAATAAGCTGGAAAAGACCTCTCAAGTCCAACCTATGACCCAACACTGCCTTGTCAACAAGACCATGGCAGGTCCAGTCTTCCCTTAAACACCTCCAGCCACAGTGAAACCACAGTGCCTTGCAGGAACAGCTCAGGGCAGGCTGACAGAACACACACATGAGGACTTACCCCACACCTTTTGGCAAAGTCAGACTGGATTAATGCATTTTATCTCCCTGTGGCCAAGTCTAAACTGTGAGCTGGTTTCGCTTGCACTGGAGGATGCCCAGACATGATTTGGACACACCAAACCAGCCAGTTTTGGGGGCTGATCCCACTCCATCCACGAGGAACAGTTGGTTTTCCATAGGAACAGGTCTTTGTGGAGGACTGAAAAGAAAAACTCCCATTCCTCCGTGCCTGCTGGAGCAGCAGCTCAGCTAAGTGACAGGGAGTTGTGGATGGACTGACATTTATACCTCTTAATCTCTGCAGTGCTCTCACAAAAGATCATGCCCTGAGATCTCTCCTGGTGCATGTGGAGGGCATTGAATGAAAGATTTACAGGGACAACACAAAGTCCTTTTCCATTGAATGGCTTTTCTGTCTATTTAGTACTGGAGTCAAGTATTCCAGGAGGAGGTTTGAGCCTGAAAAAGAGCTGTTTCTTTCAAGCCTCCCATCTTAAGCCATAAGAGAGCAGCAAATGCAGTGAAAAGAGTGCCCTGTCCCAGGAGCATGTGTTTGGTGACAAGGGCTGGAGTTCAAGTGGTTTTGGCAGGAAAGGACTGTGACCTGCAGCTGGCAGCTCCCTCTCACATCCTGCACAATCACTGTGATTTCGAGATCCTCGTGTGGATAACAGCAATTGCTCAGTTTGAAGCACTTAGAGCTGTCACAGGGACTGGAAAGAATCACTTCTGGGATCAGAAACTGCTTGCAAACCCTTTGCAGGCTCTGCTGAAAGGAGATTCAGAGTGTGGGGCTGGGCAGGCTCAGGGGAGCAAGTTTGCACTGGCAATTCCTGAGAATTCAAGGCTTTGCTGCAAGGACAGCACTGGGATGTCAGGGTTGGGATTAAGGTGGGCAGATCTGTGTGCCCAGGGACAGATGGGGCAGGAGGAATCTCCCCTTTTGCCCTTCCCCTCCCCATCCCCGCTGCTGGAAGCAACCTCCTGGCCTTAGGACAGCCCCAGGATGTGAAGTCCCCTCGAGTTTTCTGCTTTGCTGTGCCACTTCTCTGTGTGTGACCATGAGACAGTCACTGTCCTTCCCTGCACCCGCAGATGCCCTTTCCCAGCCTGTGGAATATTCCCTCACTGGACAAGGACTGCCTCTGATCTACAACCCCGTGGGGAACAGTCTGACCAGGTACAGTCCTTGACTGAACCCAGGCAAATCATCCCTGTGGGAATCACTTCAGGACTCTTCTCCTTGCCACTTGAGAAATTCCTTTGCCAAATGAAGAAATCCTTACTCAGCTGCCCCTTTGGAGGGAGAGGCAGCCATCAAAGTGAGTAATGCTGTGACTTCACCAGGCCCTGCCCCTCAGACCCTGCTGTTTTGCTGCCTGCTCAAACTTTGTCTCTATATTAAGCTGCACATCTTTGATTCCCCAGCCATCCTGGGAAGCTTCCAAGGCTTCTTGCTTCAAGGCTCGTGCTGTGGCACTGTTCCTATTACCAGCCAGAAAAGTTTGGGATTTCAGAGCAAGGTAAAGTTACACAACCTCGATTAAAATAACACCACAGCAATGAGCTCTGCTTTCCCCATCTCAGTAACAACCACTCTGTTCTCTTCCAAGAGAAAGTCTTGCTGAAGTTTGGTGTCTGCACGAGCCTGAGCCCCTGGTGTTAATCCCCAGCCCTCTCCAGCCCCGGATTTCAGCTCCTTGCCATGCCTGGCAGTTCACAGTCAGGCAGCAATGATTTTTCAGGATAGTTCAACCACTGTGCTCCAGTTGCCTGGAAAGGTCTGACTGGGAGATGAGCCTTTACTCCTTTACATGACTGTGTCCCTTCCAAAGTGGGCTGTGGGGTGGTGGCAGTGACAAACCCTGCTCTGGGGTGGCCATGCAGCACAACAGGGATAGGCTGGGTCCAAGGGTCCAAGGGCTGAGTCCATTCCTCCCACTAAACTACAAGGAAGCTACCAAAACACCACAATTAAAAGAAGCAGATTTATCTTGTTGCTGTGCCACAAAACCAATGCTGCCTCTGCACTTAACAGCCAGGAGTACCCTCTGTGTTGGACAGAGATAACAGAACGGCCTGAGCTGTGAGGGACCCCCAGGATCACCCAGCCCAGCCCCTGGCCCTGCACAGACACCCCAACAACCCCACCCTGGGCATCCCTGGCAGCGCTGTCCAAACAGCCTCGGGGCCGTGCCCATTCCCTGGGGAGCCTGGGCAGTGCCAGCACCCTCTGGGGAAGAACCTTTCCCTGAGATCCAGCCTGAGACTCCCTTGGCACAGCTCCAGCTGTTTCTGCCCTTTTGACGGCCTCATTTTCTTTTTGTTCCTTTCTCCTTGTTTTTCTTCTCTTGTGTGCAGCTGTTTCCCTCGAACAAACCCTGCACATCTCATGCCTTCCAAAGCCCCAGCTCAGTGCTGGGGTGGGATTTCTGAGCCCTCCCTGCGTGCCAGCTGCTCCCTGAGCACACACCAGCACATTCCTGGGGCCGAAGGACGAGCTGGGCTGTTACTTCTGTGAGCATCGTGTTACAGGCATTTGCAAAGGGCCACTGGCACCTCAGCTGTCGCTGGCTTAAAATAAGCAGAGTTGCTGGGTCTGGTGGCTCTGCACCTCGTTGTGACAGTGGTGTGTTAAAGACAAGGTCCCAACAAGGTTTTGATTCTGCTCTCAGCAAGATGCTGCAGAAGAGCTAAGCTTAGACATCATTTAATCACAGCTTTATAGACCTCTTAAAGCACCATGAAAGAAATATGTTCCTCAGCCCAGGCAGAGCATTTTATTATGCTCATCCAACAGCATAACCTTAGTTTAACTCCAGGTTAATGAAACTTAGGGTAGCACTGAAAGAATAAAAAGTGCCAGGGAGCAATGCAAATCCTAAATCTACATTTTTCAGTGGTACAACCTTAGATTTGACCTCGGGAACAGACTTGCAAAAGCGAAAGCCATATGAACTAAGAGTTTCACTGGAGACTCCAAAATCAGGCTGAATGCTGTGGGAGTTCTTGGGCATGGACTTGTCTTTCAATCTATGATGAAGGGTTCCCAATGAGGGAACCCTTGTGTTTCCTCTCTTTACATCACAGTGGTGGGCAACAACTCCCTGCCAGGCTTGGAGCAGCTTTCTAGTGCACCACTTCAAATAAATACACTCACTCCTTCCCCATTAAAATATGCTGGAAAGCCTTTCCACGAGAAATGCTTCCATGGGCACTTTTTAAACGAGCAAAGCTCATGGGAGCCATAAATTGCTGCAGCAGTGCAGTAAGGGCTGGGAGAAACCTGCCTGTTCTTGCCTAGGCCAGGGGTGATCTGAAGGCTTTTGTAGTTAAAGGTGTGAAAGCACACGGCTGCAGATCCTCCCTGAGGCTCTCTCAGCACTGCCCCTGCTCAGGAACAACACCTGGAGCCCTGTGCCAGAACTCCCAGAGCTGCTGAGCTCCCAGCAGGAGAACAGAGGCACACAGCACAGGGAAAGCAGTCCTTGCCCTCATGCTGAGTCCTGAGACATGGGGTGTCCCCAGGGTGTCCTTCCTCTGACAGGTCACACCATGGTTTGGGTCAGGAAGGACCTCAACTAGTTCAAGGACAGGGATGCCACCCACTAGGTCAGGTGGCTTCAGTGCCCATCCAACCTGGCCTTCCTAATTTCTGTCCACTCCCTGTAAATGCTCATGCCTCTCCATCCCAGCCCTTCCCTCCTCCTCCTCTCAGAGATTCAAACCTCCAGAACCCTGAGCTACCCCTTGCTCTGGTCCCACATAATCCTCTCCTTGGCTACTGAGGAGCCCCAAATTTATTATCCAAACCTCCTCAGATCCATCCCAGAGCTACCAGTGTTCCCAAATCTGTCTCTGACCCGACGGACCCCACCCCCAGCCTGGGGCACCAGCCCCAGCCCAGCTCCACAGCTGCCCTGTCCCACTGGGAGCAGGACTGCATGGTGTGCCTGGGCCATGAGCACGGCTTGTGCGGGAAGGGGACTTGGATTGTGACCCACTTGGCTTGTGACTGATGTCCCCAGCCCTGTGGCTCGCTGGGAATGAGGGTCACTTGGCTGACATTTCCATGCAGGAATGCACAGCACATCTCTGGGTTCAGCTGCACTCCTCAGGCTGTGCAGGAGGCAAGGGAAGAGGCTGGATTGTGATTCCTGCAGGATATGGAAAGTGGGGAGAGCCAGGAGCTCCTGCCCAGATCCTGGTGGCAGAGGTGCAAACAGCCCCAGCTGTGCCTTGGCAGAACTGCCATGGGGCAGAAGAGGAACCAGCTCTGACATGAGAGATGCTGTGCTGGGCTCTGCTTAAGCAGGAAAAAGCTTTTTACAGACCAGGAAATGCCTGCAGGAATCCTTCTTTCTGCTGAAGTCATACTGATATGCCTGGAAAGGAAAAGTCTCTGGGGGACTTCACTGAGGCCTTCCAGTTCTTGCAGGGGACTTAAAAAATGAGAGAGAGCCACTTTGTGCATGGGCAGGGAGGGGTAGGACAAGGGGGAGCTAAAAGAGGAGTGATTCAGCTTGGAAATTAGGAAGAAATTCTTCCTGGGAGGATGGGGAGGCCCTGGCACAGAGCAGCTGGGGCTGCCCCTGGATCCCTGGAAGTGTCCAAGGCCAGGCTGGACAGGGCTTGGAGCAGCCTGGGACAGTGGAAGGTGTCCCTGCCCATGGCAGGGGGTGGAACAAGATGAGTTTGAAGGTCCATCCAATCCAAACCATCCTGGAATTCTGTGATTCCACAATAGTATCCCTGTTATTTCACCACCAGTGCAACCCCTGCAGGCTAACCCTGACTGTCTTTGGGTGCTTTTATTTTTGCAGTGGATAAATATGAGCCATCCAAACCCTTCTGTTCTGTATTCCCACCCCCATGAGCAGCACAGAATTTGGAAGGATGGTGCTTGCCACAGCTGAGTTCCTGTGTCTGCAGGGTGCTCACAGGTTCTGTTTGCTTTGAATCTCCAGGATTCCAACCCAAATCAGGGCTCTGCTGTGCTCCCAGCCAGGAACAAACCCTGTCATGCAGAGTTTGCAGCCAATAAAGGAGAGGCAGTGCATTTCTCACATTATAGACTGGAATCAGAGACCCAAGGAGCCTATTTAAAGTATATTTAAGCTCCAGGAAAGACTCTCCTTGACTTCCCCAGGTTTTGGATCCCGCTCAGGGAAATTAAACAAGTTGCCAAAATTCACACAGTGAGTTTGTAGAAAAGCCAGAACCCAAAAGCTGGATTTGCCAAGCCCCAGCACTCGTGCTCCAGCCAGCCCGATGCTGGAGGTGCTGGAATGGCAACAACAATCTGCTGGAGTGTGAAATCCTCGCTGCCAGCCTGGCAGTGCTCTCAGCTCCCTGACCTGCTCCATTGCTCACATCCAGGATCTTCCTTGAGCAGGCAGGGATTACAGAGCAGAGCCAGCACTGCCAGGTCCATGGGAATTCAGCAGCCTCAGGGAAAAGGGAAAGGGCTCTTTTTCAGGGACTGAGATCCTTGGCATCACCAGAGTGCCTCGTGGTGCCCCAAGGAGGCAGCTTGGGGCAGCTCAGGCACCAGGTTTCCAGGCTGTGAGCTCCCTGATGGATTTGCCTCCCTGCAGGACCCATCCCAGGGATGTTTGCTTTGCTGCAAGCCAAGCATGACTCCTGAGGGTCAGCAGACACTGCCTGCTCCAGTGACCTCTCCCTCAGTGTGAGAGGATGAGCTGGTGGACACTGCCCAGACAATGTAGTCCTTTCACTCCATCAATTAAATCCTGAGGTTTCCCCCCCCCTTTCATCCACAAGTGAGTTGGGCATTGTTTTATTTGTTTGTTAAGCTGCACATTCCAGCTAAGGGGCTTTCCCTAAAGAAAAATAGTTACTGCCTTGGACAATGGATTATTTGGAATCACTTCATCTATCAATAAAGTGCAGCCTTCTCTGCAGGGAAATGCAGCAGCAATTTAACAGCAGGGGCCAGGAATGGAGACAACCACAAAGAATGAACAACTGCACCAAGGAAAACTGCAAAGAAAACTGAATGTACCTGGGCACAAACAGACATTTGGTTTTGGCTAAGGTCTAACAGACAATTGTTAGAAAAGCCTCACTAGAGCTCTTCTGACTAAGTGCCCTTTAGTCTTGGATCTGATAAAAGCATCTTCTGGAGAGAAGGTGAGATGGTGAATCTATTTGAAGCAACCAATTTGAAAATCGAGTATTCTGAGGGGATTTATTTAAAGATCTTGCCACTGTTCTGAGTTCTGAAGCTCTATTTTTATGCCTTTGTTTTCATTTGAAAGAGAACACATTATTCCAACTGCCCTATGACTAGCAAAGATGATTATGAAAAGGAAAAGAAAAGTGCATTTCCTTCTTCTCCCAGCCAAGGAATTTGCATGTTGAAATAATGGATGTGAATTTAACAAAGCAGAAAGCCCAGACATCTGTGGTGGCACCTCCCCCAGCACTTGGCTTTGTGTGGGGATGCAGGAGATCAACAGGAGCCCTCGAGAAAGGGCACAGAATTGGGAACAGTGTGTTGGGACTGGAAGCAAGCAGAGGTGCAGGATCCCAGCCCTGCTGCATCATGGCAGTGCCTCAGTCCTGGTTTTATAAAGATCTGGAGCACACCGTGGATTTCCCCCTGCTCAGAGGGCTGGCAATGCTTTGCTTTGGTTGGGGCTGCCCAGGGGAGAATCCTCTTTAAGAGACAGCTTTAAAATCGGTTATTTGATGGTCCAGAGGTGTTATTTCTACAGCCCAATGGTATATTACAAGTTGTATTGAACATTTCTCTCCTTGGCCGTGTGGCCCACAGGAATCTGGTGGGTGTGATGAGCAGTGCAGGGCTCCAAAGCAAAGCAGCCCCTCAGCCCTGCCAGGACCTGCCTGGTGCCCACCCATGCCCAGAACAGCTCACACCAGCCTGGCAGAGATCCACACAGCACTGATGGCAAAGATTTTTTCTTTCTCCTCCTACACAGAGAAAGAACAAACCCATGAATTTACCTCAGGAAAGGAATAAGCAGCAGGTTAATCAGAGTCCCGAGGGAGCAATGAAATGGAGAGCAAATACTTGTATTTGTTGTTTTCCAACACTGGAACAAGTTACAAAAACCCCAGTGAAATATTGAGTGCTGAACTCAGGAGGAGAATATCCTGTCCCAAATTACAGCAGCTCCATGGGAGTCTCAAACTCAGGATGTCCAAGGTTTTGAACTTAAAACAAGACTTGATGCTTTAATGAAATATGAATTCAGCTCTACAGAGATTTTTTTTAAAGAATATTAAATCTTGTTTACAAGATGCAAACAGACTTCAGCCAGTAAAATGGAAGGTTGAGGACTCCATTAATTTGGTCAGACTTTCTTTGCTTGCATAAGAAAAACAGCAAAATTGAGGGAACCTCAGGAGTTTCTTTGCCATTTCTGGCAAAACCACGGAGGAGGTAGATGAGGTGATAACACATGAAACTGCTGAGCAGAGTCAATTTTGAACCAGGGTGCAGCACCACAGTTTCCTGGCTGCTTGATGTCATCACAAGATCTCTTTAAAGGTTGTTAGATTTGTTGCACAGGGAGTAAATTGTTCTAATAAAGCATCTCACTGAAGAATTGAGAATGCCTCAATGAGGAATCAATAGGCAGTAATGTGTGTCAGTGTGAGCTTGTCACCAGCAGATGCAAGCAAAAAAGGCAGGTTAATATTTAGGAAGAAGTAATATTCTCACCAAGCATGCAGCTTTAGAATAATCAAACCTATGTGCAGCTCCACTGCATCAGCAACTGGTCCTGTAAGAAAAAGCAAAGGGGGGTGGATGGGTTGATGATGCATTGCAAATTTTTCTAGATTAAACATTTTGATTTCCTCTAAAGTGGATCAAAAAACATTCTTACATTTGACAGTCAGTGCCAGGATAAAAGCTCTGTATCTGCTCCAAATTGAGACATGTGCTGTCAGTGAGGGAAGGGAGGGACACATCCTGTTTGTCTCCTGCTAAAATACTCCAGGTTTGGGCCATGGAGTGAAAACACCAGGATCTCCACAGAAACAGGGATAAAAGAGTGATTGGGGAGGGTCTTCAGAAGAGTTGAACACTTAGAATCAGTGGATCATGGAATGGTTTGGGTTGGAAAGGTTAAAGCTCATCCCATTGCAGCCCCTGCCATGGACAGGGACACCTCCCACTATCCCAGGCTGCTCCAAGCCCCATCCAGCCTGGCCTGGCTCTTATTCCCAATGCTCCCTTGGAGAGAGGATCATCTCTGGACAGGGGAGTGCTTGTAGGCACCAGAGAACAGCTGGGTAGTTTTTTGTTTATGGAAATGCCTTGAATAAAGTGGAATTCCCGAGCCTACCTCACACCTCCCTCCAGCCTTGCTTGTGCCTCCCACAGGAGCTCTGCAAGCAGAGAATATCTGTCCTGCCATGCCAAGGCATCCCCAGCCCTCATCCCACCCCCACCACTCCCCAGGCCCCAGCAGGGCAGAATGAGGGTGCTCACTCCTCCTGGCCCCCATTTTCTCTGCAGGACAGGCAGAACCACGCAGCTTTCCCCAGGGCACTGACAGCTCAGGCCTTGCTACAGCTCTGGGAAAAGTACATTAGGAAGCAGAAACAAAGGCTTTTACAAGCACCCTGAGGGTGCAGCATATCCCTCTGAGCTCAGCCATCCTGGGGCTCTCTGGACCCTCCTCTGAAGATTTCCAGGGCAAGGAGTTTGCTGGGGAACCTCAGGACTCACCAGCTCATCCTGCAAAGGGCTGGAACCCTCTCTTGACTTTCAAACAGGCTCTTTTGAAAGCAGCAGACTTCAGAAACGCTGGTGAAGCCCAGCTTAGGAGGATTCCTATGTTCCTGCACATTCATTTCTTCCTGAGGTTGGATCCAGGCTCAAAATGCTCTGCTCCCACCCTCTGCTGCTGTTTCCCAGCTGGATAACCAGCAGAAACCAGAGCTCAAGGCAGAAATAGCATTGGGATGGTGAAAGAAATCCATCTTACACAAAATCCAGGAAGGAAAATGTATTTCCAGAGGAGCAAGGAACCTTCTCAGGGAAAAGAGGAAACAGGGACGGATTTAATAACTTGCATAAATCAGGTGCACAGCAGGAAGGAGCCAGAGCAGAATCTCACAGCAAGAGGAGCAGCAGAGGCAACTCTGGGGACTCAGAGATCCCCTCCCTCCCAGAGCAGTCCCAGAGCCCTCAGGGAATGAACCCCTGAGCCCCAGACACTCCTGCTGTGCCCCTTCAGCCACAGTTCCACAGGGCTGGGGCAAGGCAGCAAAATCCATTGGCTCCAGGAATCTGCAATGTCCTTGGGCACAGAGAGGGCTCATTTAATACATGCAAGTGTCACCCTGGCTCAAAACAGGGGCAGGATTCAGGGAACAATAAAACACTCAGAAAATGCTAAAAAGGTGAACCAGAAAGAACAGGATTGGTGCTCAAAAAGAGACACAAGCAACTTAACTGGAGATATTTTTGTCTAAAGCAATGAATGGGACAGTACATTAGGAAAATTGAGGGGTTCTGCTGATTAATATCCAGAAAAGGGAACAGTCCAGGAGGACAAAGGTGGGGATTCTAAAGGATGGAAAAGGAACCCTGAGATTCTGTCTCCACTCCTCATCCCAGGTGAGTTTAATCACAACCAACTCTCAGCAAGACAGGAGAAATCTGAAGATTTGGAAGCATTTACATTGAGAGCACTTAGAGGTATCAATCACACCAACATCACCAAGCAAGGGGGTTCTTCTTTGTTCATCAGGCTGAAACTAAACCTTAATTGTTAAAGATAGGGAAGATACAATGTGTGGGCGAGCCCTTCCATTAAGTTCTTCTACTTTGCTCAGAAGAAGCAGCTATTTTAGTTTTAAATCACAACATAAACCTAAGAAAGAAGGGCCTGATCCAGCCTGACAAATCTTATGTTCCTCCATTTCTTATATTAATTTGAAGGCCACCTTTTAAAGTTGCCTCGTTATCTCAGGATTGATCCTTTAGGTACAACCATTAAGCAAATTATTTATGCCCAGCCCTGTGGGAGAAGGTCAGCCTTTCTGTCAGAAAACATCTGATTTCAGAATTGCATTGTTTGATTTGAAGGAAAGGGCAATCCCAAATGGGATGTACAGAGAGCTTGGTGAGTGCTGCTCTCCTTGCCTCTATTTTTTTCCCCCTTTCCAAGCATTTATCATTCTTTGGTGTCTGGTAAGTCCTTTAGGAGTGGGCTGGGCTGCAGTGCCAGCCCAGAGGTGGGGTCTGGCAGAGGACAGGGGTGCCTGCTCAGCCCTGCAGAGCCTCCCTGAGCACTGCTGGTTAGCTCTGCACACCCAGGCAGCTCCTGCTCCATCACCACAGCACAGTATTGACATCCAGGCATCTCCACAGGCCCTCAGAGCCCCTTCCCAGGACTGTAAATGAAGAGAGCAGAGGCACCAGAAGGTGTCCTGAGTGAGGAACAGTGCACAAAGGAGCCAGTGCAAAGTGGGAACACATCCAAGGGGGACCACAGAATTATCTCAGCACCTACAGCGAGCCAGACAAGCCCAGGACATGCCACAAGCTCCCTAAAATGCCAGGGAATCACAGGATTATCCCTCTGTTGTATAAATGACATTCAGAGCACGCAGAACTTCTCCAGAGATCAGTGCAAGGGCTTGTCATGATGTGACATCTGTCCCATCACATCCCCAGCACGTCACCCACGGAGAGCAGCACGGGGAGGGGGTGGCTGGGGAAGGATTCCAGCACAGCCCTTCCTGACCTTTCCTCTGCACATCTGCCACCAGGAGATGAGGGAGAAAGTACCCAGCAGAGCTATGAAAACAGAATCAAGAAAGATCTCTCTCACATTTGCTGCTTTTGAGCAGCCAGAGACAGCTGCAGGCTTTTCCATTCCTAAAAGCACAAGAACTACAACATAGAGAAAGATTTTTTTTTCTGGTGATACAACAGAAAGGTTTCTGTTTGCTGTTTCAGCAGCAAATTTGATAGGAAAAAGCCAAACAAATCCTGTTGCCCAAGTTTTCAAGTCAAGTCTCCCCCTTTTCTAGTAAATCCCAGCTTTATCCTGTCAGGTGACAACAAATCCCAGAATTATGGGCACTAAGGAACACCTCCAAATGCTGCCCCTTCTCCCCAGTCTGACACATCCCCTGTGCTGCTGGATCCAGCACAGACAAGGCAGAGCTTCTTTAGGAGCTCCTATGGGATCACTGAGGTCCCTGCTTGGCCTGCTGGGTTGTGAGAGGATAAAACAGTTTTGGGGAGGGTTATCCATATATCCATTTATCCAAATAAAAGCTAAAGAGCAGTAAACCCTGAGTTTGGAAGGCATCACCACCTGCTCTTCCACAGAGGTAGAACAACCACACACTTTGGTCCCCAAGGGCAGCAAGCCACAGTCACTACAGCAGGTTTTTGGTGCTCACCTGCTCATGAGCACAGCTATTATTAGTAGGTCATTTATTTGAGATCAAGGTCTGGGAATATCCATTTCCTACTCAGCTGGGCAAATTGGGCTGGGTTTGCTGCTTGTTGAGTTTCTACACACCGAAAAAAAGCTCCTCAGGGCTTGGAAAAACATGGGTGAGGCAAAGGGAAGCAGCCCCCAGGCTCCAGGGATGGCACAGAGCTGCCACATTTCCACCTGACACCCCCACTCACCCCCAGATGAGTTGTGCATGGCCAGGGACAGCACTTTGTGTCTGGGCTGGAGTTGCAGACCCCGGGGAGGGATTCAGGCAGCAGGAGGGACTGGGCTGTGCCAGCAGGAAGGGGGCATCAGCTACAGCATCCCACCCAAAATCCACAGCTCACTGAGCCCAGACTTGTTGCTTCCCAGTGCAAATCCTCAGCTGGAGGGAAATGACAGACTCACAAATATCCTGCACTGGATGCAGGAGGAGGATCTGACCCAACTCTGTGGGGAAATCGTTCCTGCTTTGCCTGATGCTCCCACTGAGCACTACCCCAGGGCCCCGGGGCTGTGCAGTCCTGGCCCTGCACACCCTGCAACTCCAAGCCCTGGGAACTGCCTCCTGCTCCAAAATCCAAACCTCAGCATCTGCTCTGCTGCCCCCAGGAAGGGACCAACCACAGGAGCCTTGGAATCTTGCAGGGCATAGGGACAAATTCCCTGTTCCATGGGCAGCTCTGGCCAGAGCCAGGCTGGGCACACTCTGGGCTCTGTTCTTTGTGCTGCTGTAACACCTGCAAAGCAGATCCCTGGCAGCACCTTTGGTCAGGTGGAACAGTTTGCCTCAGTTTCCCATCTGGATGCCACCAGGTGTTGCATTAACATATTATAAGTTTCCCTGCATGCAGGCCTGCAGAAAATTCTTCCCAGGAGAAAGCATCTTTTTACTGTCTTTTTACTCTGTAGAAGTTTCTATAAACAAATCTCTGAGCTGTGCTTCAATGACATTTGGATTTCTCTGCCTGTCTCCTGATAATAGGAGGTGGAGGTTTTCTTCCTTTCAACCTATGAGGTGAAAAGTTGTTATCTCTGATTGTGTAAGCTATTCTGGCATTCCTTGGATGGAGCTGGAGGCAGGAGCTTCGGATGCTCCTTGCTGAGCAGATAATAGCCCAAATCCTCTGAATTATGGAGTCATGTTAATAAATCATATTTAGCCTTCTGATATTATTGTCAAGAGTCCTTTGTCAATGCACAGACCACAGCAATAACCAGGAATGACTCTGCCTGTTCTTTTATTTAGATTTTGATGGCACCCCAGCCATCCCTCCCTCCCTAAGCTGGTCTCTGCTGTCTGAATGCCCCCACACATCACCTTGCACCATCTCCCTGGGTTCCAGTCCATGGGAAGGCAGCCTCTCCATCCATCCATCCATCCATCCATCCATCCATCCATCCATCCATCCATCCATCCATCCATCCATCCATCCATCCATCCATCCATCCATCCATCCATCCATCCATCCATCCATCCATCCATCCCATATTATTTCCTCCCTCAAACACATTCTGTCTTATTCTCCAGGTCCTTCCCATCCACTCTGAGACTCTTGTGAAGGACAATGAGCTCCCACCCCTCAGGGATCCATCCCTGCATCCTGGGGCTCTCGCTCCTCCTTATTCAGCTGTGCCAGGGCCATTTTCCGGGAGCTCCCCCATCAGCCCTGAGCAACAGAAATCCCAGGGGACAGTTCAAGGGAGTTGCTCCTGCTGATCTTTCACTCCCCAGATTCCAGTTTTGCAGCTTATTATTGTAGTTACTGAGATAACATTTGGTGCTGTTTTTCTGAATGTTCTGGGAGAAAGAAAGAGAGAAGGAAAAGGCCCAAATCTCAGCCATGGTTTCCTGATTCAATGCTGAAACCAGAGCAGTGTGGATGTAAAACTCAAGCCACACTGAGGTTCAATTTTCCATCTTACTCTGCTGCTTCTTCCTCTCCAAAACGACCCAGCTCTGAATTTACAGACCTGAGTAAACACTCTGAGTTCCCTTTGCTGGGCAAACACAAGCACTGAATCCCACTGACACCTCTTGTCTCACTATTATTTCTCTATTTGTTGACATCACAATTAGGAGAACAAAAACCTTTTCAAACTCAGCTGGTGGCAGGAGCTGTGAAGAGACAAAACCTCCCTGAGCCTTTCCAAGGCAGAGTCTGCTCCTCAGACACCACAACTCTTTACAAAAGCCCTTGTCTCTCATGCTAAAGCTTCTGGGGTCTGTGACATGGTGAAAATAGGGTCAGCTGCCACAGATGCAAAGTCCTGCTGCTGCCTCCAGACATTTCCCAGCCTTACCCCAACAGAAAACATTTCAGGCAAGCTTTCAAACAGCCTGTTAGAGTAGAACTCAATGATCCTCCTGGGTCTCAGCACTGCTCACTTTGTTCCTGGCTGTGTGGCACAGCTCAGCACCTTGATGCTCACAGATAGGCACCATCTGAGCCCAGCAGGCTAAGGGCTAATTGAGGAGAGATTTTATATATAGATAGATATATATTTATATGAGCACCCAGGCAAAGCAAAGGATCCCACACAGCATCTGCCTATCCACAGTCCAGAAATCACAAAAAAATTGGATCAAAAAAAAAGAGCAATGTAGAACTAGCAAATAACAAATCAAATGCAACCAAGACTACTAAAAGGTCCCTCACAGGGGAGAGAAAATGAGGAGAAAAAGCTGGAATTCATACTTAATCCCATTTCTGCAGGATGGGACATTAAAAGAGATCAAGTCCTGTGCAGAGATGGACAGGGCCAAGGACATTCCTACAAAGATCCCATACCTGCAGCCAGGTATATTTTGGTCTCTCTTGCAGCACTGGAACAGCTGGGCAATGTGTGCCAGCACAGAGTCAATTAAAAGCTTTCATCAGAAACTTTACAGAGCTGTGACTGGACTGTTCTTACTGCAGCCCAGAAGGGAAGGCTGGATGCTGATCTGTGTTTCAGGAGCTGAGAAATCCATGGGGAGTCAGTCCAGGACAGGTCCATGGAGCCCATTTGCAGTGAGGCTCAGCCTGGCAGCTCCCTCATCCCATCCCATGCACACACAGCCTGGCTCACCCACTCAGCACCCAGAGACAGAAATAGCCCAGAACAGAAAGAGCAGGAGCAGCACAGACAGGCCCTGCCAGGGGAGCAGGGCTGGGAATGAGGCAGCCACAGGGCAGATCCAAAGGCAGCAGTGGCCAAGCGTGGGCAGGGTTCTGCAGCTGGGTTTGTGTGCTTGGGACAGCCCTGGCACAGCCCTGGCACAGCCCTGGCACAGCCAGGAAAATCCCTGTGCCATCCATCCCCTCCCCTGTACGGAGGGCAGTGCAGAAACCTGTAAGAAAACCCAATCTGTGGGTGTATCACAGAATCACACAATGGGTTGGGCTGGAAGGAACCTTACAACTCATCCAGTGTCATCCTCTGCCATGGCAGGGACACCTTCCACTGTCCCAGCTTGCTCCAAGCCCTGTCCAGCATGGCCTTGGGCACTGCCAGGGATTCAGATGCTCTGGTTTCAGCTTCTCTGGGCACCCTGTGCCAGGGCCTCCCCACCCTCACAGGGAACAATTCCTTCCCAATATCCCATCTAACCCTGCCCTCTGGCAGTGGGAAGCCATTCCCCTTGTCCTGTCCCTTCATCCCTTGTCCCCAGTCCCTCTCCAGCTCTCCTGGAGCCCCTTCAGGCGCTGGAAGGGGCTCTGAGCTCTCCCTGGAGCCTTTTCCTCTCCTGGCTGGACACCCCCATCTCTCCCAGCCTTTCCTCAGTGCTTCCTGCTCTGGGCACTTGGTTCATGGCAGCAGTGGGAACAGAAGCAAAATCCTCCAGGTTGGGAAGGGATGCCAGGAGCAAAACTTGAGGACAGCCTTTCCTCATTTTGGCACATAGGAGCAAGCTATGAGTCCATCCATCAGGCACAGCATGGACAGAGACAACGGTTCCACAGCCTTTGTGGCCCAGAGGAGCACCAACAAATGCAGCAACTCTTGCCAGGGAAAGGTTCTTCCCCCACAGGGCACTGCCCAGGGACAGGAGCCAGGGAATGGCTGGAGCTGTGTCAGGGAGGGTCAGGCTGGAGATGAGGGAAAGGTTCTTCCCCAGAGGGTGCTGGCACTGCCCAGGCTCCCCAGGGAATGGGCACGGCCCCGAGGCTGCCAGAGCTCCAGGAGCGTTTGGCCAGCGCTGCCAGGGATGCCCAGGGTGGGGTTGTTGGGGTGTCTGTGCAGGGCCAGGGGCTGGGCTGGGTGATCCTGGGGGTCCCTCACAGCTCAGGATATTCTGTGATTCTCTGACTACCCCATGCCAATGCTGTCCCACACATCAGCCAACCACAGAAGTGACACATGGGTGACCCCTGTGCTCTCCCTTCATTCCTGAACCCCTGCACCCACAGAAGACACCTGCAAACCCTTCCCAGCACGTGTGGACCTGTTCTGTTCCTTACAGACCCGGGTGTCCCAGCAGGAGGTTCGTGCTGGAACAGCAGCTCCCCTTTTATTTCAATCTCTTGATGAGGAAGGTGCTCGCCTGCAGCTGCCAGTCAGGACATCTGGCTCCTCGTTATGGTTTAAAACATGAAATAAAGGAATCCACTGAAGTGTCACTGAGGCAGCAGCCTCTCAGCCTGCCTGTTGTAAAAGAGTAAGTTTAAAACAATAAGAAGCAATAATAAAGCCCTGTCATCTCTAGAGTTCTCTCCCTTATGTAAGGCTGAATGTGATAAGAACTTACAGAAAGGAAAACCCAGTCAGAGACAGCACGGCCTTACCAGTGGCCTTTGGTATTTTTATCACAAAGGGACTTCCAGCTTTGTCAAAGAGACCCCCCTGCATCCCTGGGCCTTTGGGGGTGGCACTCGAGCCCCACAAGCTGCTCTGGCTCCGTGGCTCAGACCTTCCTCCCAAAACCCCTGTCAGGTAATTCCAGAGCATGAGGAACTGCCAACGCCTGGGTGAGATAAAACTGCTGACATTCCCAGGAGTGGAGATCAGGCTGCACAAGGTTTACAAATAGCCACGCTAATTACCAGCCACTGGGACAGTAAATCAAGTTCACCAGCTTCATATTTCAACATTTGTACCAATATAGGCCTGGCAGAAACCCCTTTTCTTTGCTTTTATTCTTGTTTAATGAGATGGAAGTCCAGCAGCAAGGCCTCAGGGCCTGATCCTGTGCTGTACAAAAGAGCACAGGGTGTTTTGCAGGGTTACTGAACCTTCTGTGCTTTGGACATCTATTCCTTCAGACCCAAGCTCTCCTTGCTTAGCCTTGAAAGAAATCAAGGAATGGAGGTTGTGGGAGCAGATCTGAGCTATCACAAGCACTTCAAGGGCTGTGAATTCAGCACATTAGTCTGGAATTCAAACCCCTAAATATCCTCAAATCGTTCAAATTAGCAGAATGTTTAGATCAAACATCAAAACAGGCAGTGGAGACAATTTAACTTCTTTTATGCTTCATTTCAAACCCTGGGTTTTTCGAACTGATAAAATTTGACCATTAGAAATTTCAGCTTTGTGCAGTACGGCAGCAAAGCATGCCAATTAAAAGATAAAAAAAAGGGGGGGGTTGTCATTTTTCTGAAGATATCAGAGTGGCAGCTTTCTAAGGAGAAGATGATTTGAAGCAAAAATATTGTCAGAACAGCAACGTGGCCAAGCTTCAGCAGAACAGCCTTTGGCTATGGAAGCACCAGAGCTCCTGGGCAGCCCTGCTTTGGGAAGTTTGGGGTTTTGGAGAAGTTCAGCTCCAGCCCAAAGCTCTGCAAGGCCACAGATCTGACTGACAGATCAGCTTCTCTATTGAAGAGAATGTCAACATTTCCTGACTCAAGGTGGATGCTTACAAGCACAAACTTCAAATTCAGCATTCAGCCCAAGGAGAAAAGGCTGCAAGCAGGGCACAGAGTTACAGCTGTTAATCAGTGTTTTGTGTAAGTGGCATCCTTCACAGGAACCCCCCAGGTCTCCTGCCTTCAGTGGCAGATTCAGCCTTAGTTCAATACTTTATGAGGAAGAAAAGCCAGAAAATCAGCAGAACAGGACAGTACTGCCAGCAGTGACTGATGCCTGCACAGGGCCAAGAAAAGCCTGAAAACTGGTGAGATTTGGCCACACATCACAATGGTGCAGGTACAGGGGAAGGCAGTGGCTGAAAACAGAGGGGGAATACCAGCTTTAAAATTGCTGAGATTTGCAGCACCACACCTGAGCTGAAATAAAAAGAAGCACTGCTTGCTACTGGAGTCATTTGAAAGTAGGAATCTGTCAGTGCAAGGAAACATCTCTTTCACTGGCCTTATCTAGCACTGATTGGGCTTTAGCAAAAGGGGAAACATCTTCTTCCCCAATTGTACACATGTCCCATGATTTATATTCTTTACAATGTTTTTATGAGCTTCTTTAGCACATCATCCAGTGTAATAACAGCATGGTAATTGTGTTGGCTGCATGTCCTGGCACTTAATTATAATCCTGTCATTGTCATTTCCCAGCTTGTCTAACAGAATAACCTTGCCACGTGGCTGACATCCAATTAAGGGAGAGGAGGGAGAAGGAGAGGAAAAATACACAAATATGATATCAATATAAAAGACAGTTGCTTGATGGCTTTGTGATAATGTCCTTGAGTTACAGCTCTGCGCTCAGTGCCCACCTTCACCTGCAGGTTTCTCACAAGGGATTCTGTGCACAAGGACCTCCTCCACTTCAGCATTTTCTTTAAGATGCTTCTTCTTCCTTTCTTTCTGGACCAGCACAAGTCAAGCTCCATCCTAACTCGGGCAAGTATTTGCTGTCCTCTCACAAATGGAGATTTCTCCCCTTCCCTGGGTACAGCCCCAGCCCCAACCTTGAAATCACTGCCTGAAAACACCCAGTGGAAGGTGCAGAAGATGGGTGGAGAATGAAGTGACACCTCGGAGAAGTTTAAAACTGAGTCGGAAGGCAGCAATGAGTTAATCCTCAATCCTCTGCATTTTCTAGCCCAGGTTTCTGTTCCTTGTCTCCACTCCTGCTCCTGCTGGCTAGCACAGCTGATGGGGCTGGCACCCTCCTCCAGCACATCCTTACTCATCAGCTCCCACCCAAAATCCAACTGAGAAAATCTGGCAAATCTGTAATAGCTCAGCTACCACCTCCAGGATGTTCAGTGTGTTCCAAAACTCACATCACTCCTCAAGGCAGCATCTCTTAATCAAAGCACCCGACATGCAGGACTAAATCCACCTTGTTCATCCAGTCTGTCCCTTCCTGCACAGGGGTTTTAAGGGAATTCACTCTGGGATCACTCACACAGACAAGTTCCAATTAATGGTGCACGGACCGTGCTACTGCAGCCAGTTGTGTGTACTCCCAGCTCTCACAGGGGCTCCCTACAGCAGCTCACAGCACTGGTGGTAAAAAATTCATTTGTGCCTCCCATGCAGCTCCACAGAGCCAGGGTGTGCTCCCTGGCACAGATGGATGCAATATTTTTATCATCATAGCCAGGTATTAGAAGTTCATAATTAAATGATCATTATCTGATCCCACAGCTCAGCATCACAACAACTGAGGAGACACTGCAGCTGCTTCCCAGCTGTAGGAATTCCAGCTCTGGAAACTTCAGTGAATGCAAGATTGTTGTGTACTCACTGTCCTGTTCTGCAGTGATTATTTATGTAACCAGGATTAATAGGCAAAAAAAAAAAAAGAGCTATTGACAAATAACACACCTGTGAAACAACAACCTGCAGTGCTGTAAGGTATTAGAATTCCTCACTGCTGAGAGGCCCCTACGCAGAAGTTTGCCCTGAGAAATTTCTGTAGCTTTCTAGGAGGAAATTTCCTCTCCCACCCTTCTGTCCTACATTAACAAGAGGTGTGAGTAATGAGGCTTTTCATGGGCTCCTCTTGCTCTGGCCTTGTCCCTGCCAGCTGCCAGCAGGGCTGTGCCCGGGGTGAGCAGAGCAATGTGACTCTGCAGTCATGGCTTAAACATTTCCCAAGTTGTTGTGGCTGTGTTTATTCTTCCCTGACTGATTAAGAACAAAACCCTGGAAACCAAAGGGAAACAGGAGCTGGAGTGAGAACTGGGGGGTTTGGGGAGGTTCACTCAGAGTGCCCATCACAGCTGGCACATGGAGTCTCTGCAGGTGGGAGCAGCAGCAAAGAAGTGTCCTTTTTCCTTCTTCCCAGGGATGGCTATGGCTTTACTGTGAGTTTTGGAGCACTGGCTTCTGTCCCCAAGGAGCCATGAGAAGTGTCCCAGCCTGCAGAGCAGTGCTGAGGGGGAAGCTCCGTGCAGGGGGGTTTCAGTCAATGGAGGGTGGCAGAGAAGAAAGGCTGTTTCCCCTTTCCATCCAGAAAATCTCACTGGGATAAAATCACTGACTCAAAGCTGGACTTAAAAGAGACTTGAAGTGACAGCAGCAGGATTTGGGGAAGAAAGGCAACCTGCAGCTGGCTCTGCCAAGGCACAGCTGACATGGTCAGGGATTTACACCTGCTTGTACTTGTGGTGTGTTACCATGGGATGCTTTGGGGCACAGCCCACCTGCTCCTATCTGCTCCTGTTGTGCTGCTGAGGCACCTCTGGCTGGGCCAGCCCCTTCCCTGCAGGAGGCTGTGCTCCTGATTCCACATCAGCAGCTGGAGCAGCAGCTCCATGAGAGAACAGCCCATGCTGGAGCACAGCCCTGCATCCCGGGGAGCCTGCAAAGGGTCACCAGGAATTGTTTCCTCTCCGTTCTTGTTTTTGTTTAAAAGGCAGTCTGATGAAGTGCTGCTTTAATGTAAATTTTCCTACAACTTGCATTTAAATTGATTTATGAGCATGCACACCGAGGGCTGCACCAGCTTAACCAAGGCAATTAAAAGCCTGATGTTAGCTTAATTGGTTTGAGGTTTGCTACCAGCAAAGCTGAGCTGCCTGTCCAGGGGCACAGCATGCCTGCATTTCCTGGGGTTCCAAAGGCACACATTCATGCTGATGTCCTTGGCTGCACATCACAGCAAATCGACCCCAACAAGACACCTCTGTGGGAGCTGAGACTCGCCCAGGGTGCTCAGGGGCTGGGATGCTGAATCCAAGTTTTTCAAGTGAGATTCAGGTGCCCCAGTTGGAATCAGCTCATCTATAAGGTGACCCCAAGGGCCTGCCCTTTCCAGCTGCTCTGTTAAAACCTCAGGGGCCTCCTCAAGCACAAACCAGGACATGGTTAAGATCCAAGTTCAGGAATATCCCCAAACCCCTGAGGCTCCAAGAAAAGCTTTTGATTCAGCCCATCTTTCTTGGTAACCTGATAACCTGATTTTTTGTTCTTAATCAATTCTTTCTGTCCTGCAAACAGCTTTCCCTGCCCCGAGTGCAACATAAGCACCTCAGTTAAATGGCTCTGAACCTGCTGGGAGGGGTGAGCACACCAAGCTGGGAGATCCCATCCCCTGCTCCACTGAGCTCAGGCTCATTTGCAGATCTGAACAGGAGCCAAGGCTTCCCCCAACACGCCTTTGCTGCTGTTGCACAGAAATTGCTGTTTAGCAGGACACTAAGTGAAATCAAGCAGGCATTTCCCAACTAAACAACCTTCTTAGCCTGGAAATGTTTTTCTCTGTGTAGCTGATACACAGTCTGCACTGTGGGCATCTCCCACCATGAAATACCATTCTTTGCTAATTAGAAGTACTTTCCTGAAGAAAATAAAAAAGGTTATTCAAAGCTAAGGGGGGTAGAAAGAAGCTCTTAGTCTTTGTCAGGGAAAGGAGGGGCTACATTAAAGCCAAATTCAATCTCATTTCTTTAAGAATTCCTCCCTGATCACTATTTCCTGTGTATACATCTCCATTCGATACAAGGATCTCATCTGATTTAATTCTGCTTGGAAAGCTGATGGTTATGTGCTAGTGAGAGCAGGGCTTTTTCTCTATCCAGGCAGGCTGAAAAATGAAATAGCTCTGAAGAGGCCACTTCTTGTAGTACTCCTAGAAGTCCTTAAAAACCTCCAGCTCCTGCAAGATTGCCCATCTAAAATGTGAAGCAGCTCAGAAAAAGAATTTGCCTTTTCCAATTTGTCTTGTTTCATGTCTGGATCTACACCACCCATCTCTTCAGGGATCTCACATTCACATCTCCAGCTTTGCACCAAGCTGCCTGTTTGGCAAGAGCCAACACAATTGCCTCAGTCCCATTTATCTTTTAGCAATCAGGAGAATTAATTAAAACACCAGTGACATCAACACACTCTTTGCTGGGCTAATTTATGGGCACTGAGACAAGAAGGAAGACAAAGGACTAAAGCAAGCAAGGAAGGGATAAAGCAGCAGCTCATCTGTTCTCAGGCAGGTGAGGATGCAAACATCAACCACCTCATGGACAGAGCCAGGAATGCACAATCCACCTGTCCCTGATAAAGAAATTTTCCCATTATTTTGCATTGTCTCATAGTAAAAGCAGAAATGCAGCTTGTACCAAAGCAATTGCCAACAGTTATTGGTTTTACATCCATCATTTCAGCTTTTGCACTGAGGTCTGCTCTCACTCCAGCTCTCATCACCTCAGTGTTTGGGAAGCTCTCCTCACCCTGGCCTTGCATTGAGGATTTATTGTGTTTTGACCTCTTTGAAGTCAGAAGTCTTACTACCCCCTACCAACCTTGTTTTCCTCTTCATCCCAGTCATTTAAGGAACTTTTCCCATCTGATCCAGGCAAAACCCTTTTATTTAGCAGCTGGAGGTCAAAGTTAACTTACCCATCTCAAAGGGCTTCACAAAAACACAATTAAAAACACATCCTCCCAATTGGAGGTGCACCCTCAGACCCACAAACAGCTGAGACAGGAGCAGCACAAGAATCCCCCACACCAGGATCCTGTTGGAAAGGGACAAACAATGTCTTGGTTTGAAAAGCCAGGTGTCTGCTAAGGAAGGCAGGAGCCTCACTTGAAATGGAAAAGGTAAACTCCCTCCCTCTGAATTATTATAACTTTGAAATTAAGATCTCAGGCAAAGATATGGGAATAGGAATAACGGTTCTTTACTAGGAAAATTAAGAAAAAAATACAAATGCCATACTACAATCAAACAGAAAAAAAAACCACTGACAGAGTCAGAGCAGGAGCTGGCACCCTGTGGGTCAGGGTGTTGGTGGCAGTGCCATTCCATGGTGGCTGCTCCTCCTGCAGTGACAGATGTGGCTCTGCTGGAGCAGGGATCCTGGACAAGGCTGGAGTTTTCCTCTGAAGCTCCAGGGCTGGTGGAGCTGGGCCTGCTCTTCCTCTGGGAATGCAGAGGAGAAGAAAGCTGCTCCTCTGGGAATGCAGTGGGAAAAGGCTCCTGTGGTGTTCCAAGCCTCAGATTGTATCCAGGTAGGAATGCTTGGCTCCTCCCCCTGGGCAGAGCCTCTCCCAGTGGGATGATGGAATTTTATCAGCCATGCAGCAACACTCAATGGCCCATTGACAGAAGATAATTAATAATTAATAGCCCATTAACAGAAGGTATCTCCTGGAGGGAGGATTGGTCGTGGAAGAGATAAAGAAAACTGCCCAAGGAACAGAAGATAACTGCCCCAGCTCTGACAGATGGGAATAGAACACACCCAGCCACATCTTGCAGCCCAGGACAAACAGGAAAGGACAAAGGAAAAAGCAGAGACCTCCCTGGAAGAAAAGTGATGGAGATGCCCCGCTCCACAACATCAACTTTCCATCACCTCCCCTTATCCCAGATTTGTATTCTCAGTTGTGCCATTTCAGACACAATTTTCCAAGGATAAAATCTTTATTTCAGCAGCCAACCCCAGGTGAGGGTTGGCTTTTGGGGGCTGCAGTGGTCACAAAAATCTGACATCAGATTCCCAGGAAGTGCTACTGAAAAGGGCTCTGTCCAGCCTGTTCTTGTAGCATGGCATTTTACAAAGTTAACCATGTGCTAATTAAATTTTGTCTTTAATTTTGATTTTAAATTAACTTAATTTTAATTTTTTTTATTTTAATTAATTTCCATGTTATTTCCTTTAGCTTCATCTGATGCTGCCCCACTTGAAAGCAATTTTGGTAGGAAACTTCTGCACTGGAGAGCAGAGAAAATCTCATCAACTTGCTTATCTTTCTCTGCCACAAACCTATGAAGATCTCCACAGTGTGCCCCCCAGTGATGTGGAGACTGCCAGGAAAACCAGGCTGGATAAGCTGCAGGGTTCCTCTTGCTCTGCTATGGCTCCTCAATAATAACCCAAAGCTTTATGGAGCCCCATGAACTCCAGGAGCTGGAAATATCAGCTGCCACAGGGTTCACCAAGGACAGGCACTGCCCAGGCCTCAGGGATTTGCTTCTGGCCATGATTTTCCTCCTCCTGAGCCTTTCAAATAGAAGAGAAAATAAAAAACACAGCGTTTGGCCTTGCACCACCCTCAGGAGAACATCACTCCAACATGTGACTTCCACATGGGAAGTCACCCTTCCACAGAATCACAGAATCCCAGGATGGTTTGGGTGGGAAGGGACCTTAAAGCTCAGCTCATCCCACCCCTGCCATGGGCAGGGACACCTTCCACTGTCCCAGGCTGCTCCCAGCCCTGTCCAACCTGGCCTTGGGCACTTCCAGGGATCCAGGGGCAGCCACAGCTGCCCTGGGCACCCTGTGCCAGGGTCTCCCCACCCTCACAGCCAGGAATTCCTGCCCAATATCCCATCCATCCCTGCCCTCTAGCACTGGGAAGCCATTCCCTGTGTCCTGTCCCTCCATCCCTTGTCCCAGGTCCCTCTCCAGCTCTCCTGGAGCCTCTTTAGGCACTGGAAGGGGCTCTGAGCTCTCCCTGGAGCCTGTTCTGCTGTACCAGGTTGCCAGCATGCTCCAGGTACTTGCCAAGCACTGAATGCAGGGAATCCAGCACTGGCTGGAGGGATACTGGGTGTGGGAGCTGTGTTTGTGTCACTGGATGAGCCTGAGCAATCCCTGCCACTCCTGTGTGCTTTGCTTTCCCTACTGGTAACTGGAAGTGATTCCTGGGATCTCCTGAGCTTAGTGCTCACCTTGAGGAATGCTGGAGGAAATCTGCTCCCACAAAAATTAGGTCCTGGCTGAAGTGAAGCAGCATTAACAGACTCCAGCATAAACCAGTATAACCAGTCAGGGACAGGCTTGCCACAGGCACCAAACCAGGGTGCAGAATACCAGAACCAGCTCCCAGGGGAGACACTGCTGATGGTTTGGGGCTGGGATAGCTCCAATCCATCTCCTCACACTCCCTCATGCCCCAGTTTCCAACTAAATCCCAGCAGCCTGTTGCTTTAGTGCACCCAGGTCTCCCTCATAAAAACGTGCTTTATGAACACTTTGCATAATCAATATCACTTTCTGTTTCTCTCCAAAGCCTTGACCAGCGTCACAGTGAGGAATCGAGGGCAGGGCACCGAGTTCAGTGCCTGGAACAGCAAAGCAGCATCTCCAATAAACAGCAGAGTGCAGGGAGTGCTCTGGCAGCCTCTGCTGAGCTCCCGAGTCTCCAGCTCGAGGTAATTTGCAGGTTTGTCCCTTTTCCCGTAAGGCTTTTTAAACAGGGATCTGATATTTATATCTGCATACACTGTGCTTTGCAGGAAGTGATTAAGCATTTCTAATGAGACAACAATAAAATGCATTTACTTTATTTGGTGCACTAACTATTGCATTTGGAATGATTTAGTACATGGTGTAATTTCTGTTTCCAAACACTGTTGCCTGCTTAGGGGTTCCCACAAAAGGTTTGTTCATTACTGAGAACAGGTGTAAACAGGGAATTCTGAAAATGCTCCCTGTGTGGGGCCAGGAGAAGGAACAAGGTCAAGATGTTGTTGCAGGGGCTTCTTGTGGGAAAATGAGGTTAGTTTATTAAAGTCATAATCCACGCTGTGAGCTTAGATCAGCACAAGCTCTGCAGAGGCACCAGCTCTGGGGAAAATTAAAATTCCCCTTTGCCAGGAGCTCAACACTGTGTGCACAAACACCTCTGTGCTTCAGTGGGAGAGTGGTGGGGTCACTCTGGGGGCAGGGGGGGCACACCTCACCCTGCAGGTGTTCCTGGTGAGAAACTGTTGTGCCTGGTGAGAAACAGCAAGAGAACACAGGGAAGCAGAGGCACTCACCAGGGCCCTGCATGGGACCACGGCACAGATTGTGCCCACTGGGATCAACCCACTGAGTGAAGGCTGAGGAGGGACTAAAACAGAAGTAGGAAATGAATGGGCTGAAGGCAGGATGCTCTGGCTCTGATCATCTCGTGGCAGAGAAAAAGAGAAGAAAACAACAAAGAACAATAACAATGTTCTATGTAAACGATGTGAAAATCCTACAAGAATTAACAGAAGACAGCAACAGAAATTTTGGGGTGATTCAGAAATACTAAGGATTGATTTCAGGGTGGGTGAAGTTAACCTCCATCTGGGTTTCTTGAGCAAGACATGAGCTTCTAAAATTGTCCCTTTGCCAGGAGATCCTCACTAAAAACCTCTGTCCTGGGCACAGATTTCCATGGATTTCCAAACAACACTGTGCTCCCAGAGAACCTGGACGATCAGGGCCTGAGCTTTACAGGAGCACAGAACACAACAGCGGAGGCTTGGAAATAGATTTCCCACCCTGGTTTTGTATTCAGACAGCATCATATCACAATTAGTCATTGTTTCTTTCAGAAAACTCAGGTCAGGAGCCCAAAATACAGATTCTCATTATCACAGGGACCTTGCAAGTCAAGGCTCTGGGCCTTTTCTGGCTGCCTTGACCTCCAAGCCTTTCCTTTCACCACTTTTCCTCTGGATTCTGGCTAGCCAGCTGGGATTTTGCAATACTTTCCCTCTCCTCCTCCCAGCTGCTCGTCTGTCCTTCCTGCTCTGGGACACGCAGCCAAAGTTCTTGGAATAGCCAGCCCCTCATGAACACTCCTTGATCCTTGGAGAGGGAAGAACTTGTAGCCAGCTGGCTTTTGGAAAGTGCAGCAGAGGATGCAGCCTCCTCTCTTGGAGGAGAAGGGATTTAGGACAGTGAGTTTCAGGGATCTGGGGGAAGGAAAGAGCCAAGAAGGAAGAGGTGACCCCACAAGGCGAGGGCAAGCCAGAAGGAAATGCCTTCTGATGGTGACAGAAATGGGATAGGAGCATCCAGGAGGAAGAGCACAGACAGCTGAAGGAAGTGGGGGATTGCTCATGCAAAAGGAACTTACAGGGCTGGAAGCAAACATTACTGGAGCAGCCAGGCCAGAGCTGTGGAGTTTCCCAGCTATCCCTGTGACAGGACAATGTCAGGGAGGAGTCTCAGGCCAAGCTAGGCTGGTGTCACCCTCCCAGCAAACCCAGCCTATACACCCAGATGCCATCCAAAACCCAGCCCTGCCCTTTCCATGCCTGCCCCAGTGTTGGTGTGGCAGCTGCATCACCCAGCACATGACGTGTGGGGACATCCCCAGAGCCACTGCAGGCACTGCTGGCAGCACGAACCAGCCCTGGGCAGTTTTTGTGTGGTGACTCCTACAGAAAGGGCCCTGGGCGTGGCACTCAGTGCCATGCTTTAGTTGATGAGGAGGTGTTGGCTCACAGGCTGGACTAGGTGGTCTTAAAGGTCTTTCCCAAGCTGGCTCATTCTGGGATTCTCAGGGGCCAGGCTGCAGGAGCACAGGGTCAGTGTGAGGAGTGACTGCTTTTCCTGCAGTGTGTGCCACCATCCCCTCCCTCTGCCCCTGTACCCAGCTTAGCCCAGCTCCTGCTGCCCTGGAAGGAATATTCCTTTGCAAATGGATGGCAAGGGAGAAAGTTTTTACTTTCTCTGCAATTTGGGACTGGGATCCCACCACGTGCCAGGCTTATGATGCCTCTGGCTAGTCCCTGAATTTGCCCTTATGGGATTTCTAAAACATTGTTTTTTCTCAACACCACTTGGCTTTGCTACTTTTTAAAATGAGCACAGCTCACCAAGAGCATGGGAAAGGGAACAAACCCACTGTTTCCTGCAACCTAAGCTACCAATTTTTAAACCCACCTTTTTTTCAGATTCCAGAGGCATATTAAGACATTTTGCAGGTGAATATTTTTCAAAGTTACAGGGGAAAATCAAAACCCAAGAACTTTGCACTTGAGTAAATAATCCCAAATATGACAACTAACAGGAGAACACTGTGTTTTCTACCCAAAGCCGAAAAAAACCTAAAACTGGGCAGAATAAGGAAGCGTGAAAATGATACCATGGACACCGCAGGCACAGCAGAGATAAAAATGCTCAAAGAAGATCCACCACAGGATGTACAAAGACAGAAATAAGAAAAAACTAAGAAGTTAGGATGTTCCCTTTATTCCTTGACTCTTGCAGAAAAGCTGGGAGTTGTTGAGGAAAGGGAACATCCCCCATTTGGGCACTCCCTAGGAGGTACTGCAGGATTCAGCTCCTGGAGTTCTGTGATTTCACCTGCTATTGTTGCCAACTCTCATTTTCAAGCACTTCCAACTGCAAAGAAACCTTCCAAAAGCATTTCATTTTTCCCAGAATTCTGTGTCTGCCTCACTGCCAGTCCAGAAAGAATTAGAAAAACTCAGGTTTCTGTTTGTGTGGTCAGACTTGTCCAGAGCAGCCCATCCTGCCCACAGGCTCTGGGACCCTTCCAGATGAAGAGGATTAAAAAAGCAAGGTAGAGAATTATTATTATTATTTTTTTTATTATTACTATTATTCACTTTATTTCTTTAATTTAATTTCATGCTTCCTTTTTGTTTTGTTGGTGTTTTGTGTGCTGGAACATTTATAATCAGTGATTATTCTGGTTGATAGAGAATGCACAATGTTTTAGGAGTGATATGACATTTACATTCACTTATGAGTTATTAGATGTCTCCTTAGGAGCAATGAAGAATGTCAGATCTTGACATCTTGTATTTTGCATATCACTAAAGTTCCTTTGAAGCTACTTCCCAGTTATTCACTGCAGACTCACAGAGTGGCAGAATCACAGAATGGTTTGGGTTGGAAGGAACCTCAAGGCTCATCTCATTCCAACCCCGCCACAGGCAGGGAATCTTCCCCTGGAACAGGTCATTCTTACCCTGGGACCGAGGCAATCACACCTTCCCAGCACAATAATAATAATAATTCCAGCATCCATCCCATAATTTACATTCTGTACAATGCAGATGTAAAACACAGTTCTGCGTCTTTGTTCATGGCACCGATGTCTTTAAAGTCAAGGATTCTACTTCTGTGAGAAAGAACTACTCAAGGTTGTAAAAACAGATCTTGGATGCATTGTAAAGGAGAATTACAGTGGTATTTAACTCTCAGTTATAAGCTGGAGCCTACAGAGTAAAGAAACAGGTACTGTTCTCACTTAATAAAAAATTCCTGTCATTCCCAGCCTTGGCAATGGAATTAAAATCCTTTAGGCACCCGCTGGTTCCCTGCATCCTGCTGCTCCCAGCACTGCCCATCCTGGGCTGCTGCTCACCCAAACCCTGGCAGCTCACAGGGAGTTCTTGTGGGATCAACCCCACACATCCCTGTCTGGTGCTGCACAGGGGCTCTGGGGGGGCATCAGCCATGTCCTGGTTAAAGGAACTGCCTCCATCCCTACAGGATCCAGGAACGAGGGAATATGGACAGGGAGGCTGCAGGAGGGAGGGACACTATTTACAAGAGCAGGACAGGACACAGGGAATGGCTTCCCACTGCCAGAGGGCAGGGTTAGATGGATATTGGGAACAAATTCTCCCCTGTGAGGGTGGGGAGGCCCTGGCACAGGGTGCCCAGAGCAGCTGTGGCTGCCCCTGGATCCCTGGCAGTGTCCAAGGCCAGGCTGGACAGGGCTTGGAGGAGCCTGGGACAGTGGAAGGTGTCCCTGCCCATGGCAGGGGTGGGATGAGCTGAGCTTTAAGGTCCCTTCAACCCAAACCAATCTGGGATTCTGTGATCCCTGCAGATATTTGAACATCCAACCTCTCCTCCCAAAGTCTAGGAAGTTAAAAGGGTGTTTCTAGATGGCATCTCCCCAAAAAGCTTCCTTCTGGGAGAAAGTGAGATCTCCATTTAGCCCTGTGTCCTTTCAGCAGTGCAAAAAGCCTCAGTGACAGCAATCTCCTGTTGTCCACCGAGTGTCTGCCTTCTCCTCTGGGCTAAACTGCACAAAGCTGCCAACAGAGGCATTTAAACCCTGAGTGGCAGGGAGGAAGAGCACAGCCAGACACATCCACTGTCACTTCATCTCCCTGTGCCCTGCACAGAGCAGCAGCAGCATTCCCAGCCTAACTGTGCAGAACCAGGCAGGCTGAGACCCCAGCTCAGCTCCCAGCCCTGCCCCACAGAGCAGCACTCTGACAAAAGTCATTTTTCTCCATCAGGCCATTTTCTCCAGCCTGCTCTGCTGCTGTGTGCCTTTGATTTAAGCCCCTGCTCCTCCTCAGAGGAGCACCAGAGCATCCCTGCTGCAGGGTGGGAGTGCTGGAAGCAGCTTGGGGCTGCATTCATCACGGGCACAGGCACAACCAACAACTGGGGGAGAACCACAGGGAAACAGAGAGCTGAGAGTGGGAGCAGGGCAAAGAGGAGAAGGGGAAGCAGCTCCAGGGATAACTGGGATAACTGACCTGCTCTTGTCAAGCAGGTTGTGTCCAGGTGATCCCTTCCCACTGCTGTTTAGGTATGGAAAAGGCTTTTCTCCCCCAGGTCAGTCTGGCAAAAGCTCTCCCTGGTTCTGTACCAAAAGGTGGCAGCAGTCTAAGCAGTTAAAAATTTAAACCAGTCTCACGAGGTAAAATTTAATTTGGTTGTCCCTCATCCTGCTTCTATTTCCCAAGGCCCTGCAGAGAAGAGGACACAAAGCCAAGAAAATACTTCTAAATGTTCCCACAAACTTCCCATTAAATTAACTTTGGTCCTTTGGGGGACGCCCTTTGNCATCAATACTCACAATATCCACAGACAGCAGATATGGAGGCTGCAGGTTCAGAGAATACAAGGGGGGTGGGCCATGCAATAGAGGAACAGAAACAGTAATGGGGACCAGATATGAACATTCCTTCAAAATAAAATGAAACCGTTTGAAGTAGTTCATTCAAAATAAGGAAAAGAGGTCAAGGACGAGCATTAGTTAAAAAGGAAACAAACTCTGCCAGAGAAGCTGTGGCTGCTCCATCCCTGGAAGTGTCCAAAGCCAGGTTGGATGGGGCTTGGAGCAGCCTGGGATAGTGGAAGGCAGAACAAGATGGTCTTTGAAGTTCCTCCTAATCCAAACCTTTCTGGGATTTTCTGATAAGCAAAAAGAAAGAAAAAAAAAAAAAACAAACCCTTAGGAAATATTTTGAAAGAGCTGACTCCAATGGGAACACACACAGATCCACAACTAGAGAGCAGCCCAGGGTGGTTGAGCAGAGATCTCACTAAAAATTCCTCCCTAATTCAGATTTAGGTAGAAACTCAGGAGCAACCCTGTGCAAGATTGGAACTTGAGGCAGAAGGACCAAGAGCACACAAATGAACAGTAGAGGCACAAAGAGCAGCTCAGGCAGCACTGGGACGATCACCCCTGACTGGAGGAGAAGGAGGGGGATGGAACAGAAACCACACCCTGGCATCAGCATTTGTGCAAGCCAGGAAACAATCCCAAATTCTAAACAGTTGGTTCTTCTCCTTACATGAATACACAGATCTCTATTCAGAGAGTCATTGCTGTGCCCTGTTTGTTGGTGGGTAATTTTCTCCTTGGAAGCAGCAGAGGCAGCAGTCCCTGGCCCCAGTACAAAACTCTGCACAGTTGCTTGGTCATAGGACTGAGTAATAAATTCAGCTCTAGTTTCTTCACAAACTGAGCTCACAAGTTGTGCTTGAAGAGTTTAAGCTGAAAACCTGACACTGTTGGAGTCAGGAGATGGGGTTTTTTCACTGCCTACCCTAATAACCCAGTAACTGTTGTAATTATGTATGTATTTATTTATTTATGAGCTAAATGCTGTAGGCAGAAGAGGTGTAAGCCAAGGCTTTCCCCAGAGTTCATTTAGCTTGAGTGTCAGCTGTTTATTGCCCACAGAGCTTGGGCAGTCACCTGATCCTACATTTGCACCCCTTTTTGTTGCCAGAGATGTTGCAAAACTGTGCAAAATCTCCCAAGATCACACGCTGGGCATCGGAGAGCTTCTCCTCCAGCTTTTCCACACACAGCTGCATGTCACTTCTTGTAATTCCCATTAATATTCAAACACTCCTTTTCTCACAGAACTTTCCACAAACACAATTTACTTCTATGAATGCTGATGAGGAATGGACAGAACAGATCAGAAAATGCTGGAAAATGTGTTATTTTGATTGGAATGAGTGTTCCCACACATTACTCTGTTCATTCAGGCACACACTTGCAGAAGTCATGGTTTTTATTATGAATTGGCTTTCCTTTCCTGTGTTTACTGAGCCCACCTTTGTGCCGAGCACTACAAGCAGCAGAGTCAACATGACACCATTAGCAATAATTACAGCTCAGGTTTGGCACCAAAATCACTTCTGACTCTGGCAGCTGCTGCAAAATATGTCAGCCAGAGAGTTTCACCTCCCAGGCACTGCAACTTCCCTCTCCAAAAGTACAGCAGGCAGGAGCTGATCCCTGCAAAATCCCTTCCCTCTTCTGCATCCCCCTGAATCATCGTCTGGCCACTTCCAAGACAGGGCTCCTCCCAGGTCGCTGAGACACCTCCCAAGGCTTCTGAGAGATCCCTCAGGAGGAAAAGAACCTGTGCAGAACCTTCCATTACCTTGGAAGGATCTGGAAGGAAGAAATTAGAGGCTGATTATCAGCATTTCTGGGCTGTGACTGAGCCCTGTGCTGGGCAGGCTGGGACACCAGCACAGAATTTTCTCAATTATCTATATAAGAACTATATTTCAACTGTTTTACTCATCTCCTGGGGCTCCATCTCAGGACACAATTCCCAAACACATTTTAGCACGTGCTGAAATAGTTACCAGTCAAAACAAGGTATCTGCAATCCCAGTTAATCAGCCAGGCAAGCTCCTGAAAATAGCTGATAGAAAATAGCTGATAACCAAGCACCTGCAGGGACTGTGCTGGCAGGGCCAGGGCAGCTCCTGCATGCACAGTTCATTAAAAGGAATTACATCCCACATAACCAGAGGTGGATTTAGAAGAGACAGTGCCCAGCTTCTGAGATCCTGACTTTGCCAACTTACAAATGCCCCCAGCTCATAGATTCTTATAAAAACTGAAAGCTGAGAAGAGAAAATATCCTACAGTCCAGCAGCACTGATTTCTCACCCAGTTAATCAGCAGCATGTTCTGACCCACAGCAAGTCCTGCAGCTAGGCTATAATGAGGAGCAGCAGAAAGCTGCTGGAGCTCTCCAGGACCTCCAGGACAGAGGGCTGGAGATGGTGATTACCAGTTGTTCACTGGACAGCAAAGATAAATGCCTGATTAATGCCTCAGGATTAATGCCTCTTGCCATCCCCAGCCTCTCCTAAAGTCCTCTCCAGCCCTTGCCCATGTCCTCCTGTGTCATTCTCAGCAGATCCTCCCACACCTGCCTCTAGCCCCCAGCTCTTACCTAGCCTCCCTGTTCCCTACTCCCCCTCAATAATCAAGCCCCACGAGGCTGATTTTGTTGGCAGCTTCCTGCCCTATCTGGAACAAAAGTTGCCTCCAGCCACCCAGAATCTCTAAGCCTGCAAAGACTCTCCTAAATATACATTTAATCTATTCCTTGTGCTTCCTCTAATGCAAATGCACCCCTTTGGAGAGGTATCAGTGCTCAGGCACCTGGCACCATCCAGTTGCTTTCCCCACGTGCTGAGCCCAAGCTCTCACTCAGCTCAGGCTGCATTTTAAAGCTATATTTGGACTTTTCCCAGCCTGCACATTCTCCTCCTGTATCACCCACCCCGGGGGTCTGGTTCCAGCTTCCTCCAGGCCTTGGGAACTGGGCTGCACATTCCCCAGTCCCAGATTAGCCTCAGCCAAAGGCTAATGGCCCATCCCCTCCTCGGTGCCAGCACTGCTGTGCCTTTGTCGCTGATTTGGGTCCTGTTTCTCTGCCAGGCAATTGGGGGAGTTTTAACCCTTTCAGCCCTTTGGTCTGGGCTCTGCTCCTTGCCTTGCCAGCACTAGAAGAGGGTGAGAGCACATCCTGCTCCAGAAACAGCACCCAGGAGCTGTCGAAGGTCTAGACAACTATTTTAGAGGATTAAAAGCAAGGTTCCAACCTGGCCAGCAAATATTTAAAGGTTTCAGACGCCTGTTTTACAGCCAGTTTGATGTTAATGGGGGTGGCAGGGGGGTATCCTGCCATTTCAAGAAGCAGCCAGTTCTCTTCACTGCCAACACAAAGCAGGCTCTTGGTCCCAGTTTTCCTAAGATCACACTGAGGACAAGTCCTGCTGTGCCCTGCCTTGCCTTCCGTGCTGGGCTTGGGCTGGACTCACAGGGCTGTCTCCTCCTCCTCCTCCTCCTTCTCTTCTTCCTCCTCTTCCTCCTCCTCACTGCCAGAGAGCTTCAGCAGCACCAGAGCCACATTTCACCCAAAAGCAGCTGGGGTCCAGGAAGCAGGCAGGGATCAGCAGGAGGTGAGAAGGAAATCCCAGCTCTGGAAATTCATCTGGCCCATGGCAGTGGCAGCCACAGGGGCTCTGCTCCTCATCCTCACCTCATCCTCATCCTCACCTGGGCTCAGCTGGCTCTGCAGAGTCTCCTCTGGGCCCCCTCCCACCCTGCTCTGCCTGGCAACTCTTACCCCAGGGAAATGGGCAGGGTGAGGTGCTGTTCATGGTGCTTCTGGCCAAGCTCCCTCATCCTTGTGACCCCACCACATCAAACTGTACCCCACACCTTCAGGGGTGACAGGATGGCCAGCTCAGAGCTGCCCATGGTGGCCCACACCCTGGGGGGCACAACGTGGGCCAGGGAAAACCTCTTCAAAATCCTGAAGTCTGCTCTGAGCTCTGACCTGCAGTCCATGCTCTGCCTCAGCTGAGAGGCCACTGAGCCCTGCAGAGCCTGTCTGGTCCCTTGGACTCTTCAGGAGATGTTGGAATCAATCTGCTCCTGTCTGGTTTGACAGGAAATCCAGCAGCATCCAGCACTGTGATCCTGCTGCACAGAGATGCAGCAGGACCCCAGGAGATTTTTGGGTCCTCAAAAAATGGGTACTCCTGAGGAGTACCCAGGAGTACCCTCCAGGTACTCAGGAGATTTTTGCTTTGGCCAACATTTGTTTCCAATGAAAACCACGCCTCCCACAAATGATTTGAAACCAGGTGGAAAATATCCAAAGCCCAGCTCTAGGAATAGGCAGAGTTGCTTCAGGTTAATGTTCATGAGGAGCACTTTATTTCCTTCATACCCTGCATATTCAGGTGTAAAACTTCCAAGGGAAATTTGGGGAAGTATCTTTCTGTGTGGTGAGGAGACATAGCCAATGCTTTTGGCCTCCGTGAGCTCAGGTGAGCTGGGGAGGTCACAAATTCTAAACCACCGAAAATTAAATTCTAAAACCTGTCAGGCTGAAATAAAAATCCTTGCAGAGGTGCTGGAGAGCTTGTTACAAGCCAAGATCACAGCAGTGGAGTTTAGCATTTCCCCTACAACTGCATTAACAATAGGTCAGAAAGGGAGGAAATCACTTCCAGCTCCTATTTTGTAATATTTTCATTTGTCACTCTGAATCTTCTCTGGGCTTTCAACCCTGGGCATGGTTTGTGAGCTGTTCTGGGCTGCTCAGGCTTGTCACCTGCACCAGGGCCAAGGCAGAGAGCTCAGACCTGCCTTTAGACTTCCCTACAACATCCCAGAAATGCTGAGGACAACAAAGGACTGAGTGGGACAGACCTGTACAGGGACCCAAAACCAGACTGGATCAATTAGAGTTCTTAGGTCTAATGCCCACTGAGCAAATATTGCTTTACATACTAGGAAATTCACAGATTATTCTGAGGTTTCTCAAAAATCATGGAATTGCAGAATGTCCTGGGCTGGGAGGGACCCCCAGGATCACCCAGCCCAGCCCCTGGCCCTGCACAGACACCCCAAAAACCCCACCCTGGGCATCCCTGAGAGCGTTGCCCAAAATACAGAGAGAATCTGGGTTTGTTGAGCTGGGATCCTGCTGCAGGCAGTGATGTCAGAACATAACAAAAGTGTCAGAGATATTTTCCATAATATTTAGTCCAAAAATCCCTGTGCTCCTCAGTCCATCCCTTACTGCTCTGCAGAGATGTCAGCACATGGAGGGCTCAGAGGGATGAGAAGATGCCTGTGGAGCAAAACTGTGCCAGGAAAGCACTCCTGCCCCTGGGAGAGGGTTTTGTACCAGAAACCTCCCAGAGACTGAGGACAGAGTGACAGAGCAGGGCCATGCTCGCTCCGGAGGGGCGTGTGCAGGGCAGTGACAAATTCCTGCAGAGCACGTTCCTCTGCTCCTAAAAAATGGAGTCAGCTCCAGGCAGGTGGAAGGAGATAGATTGATGGTCAAAGTTCAGAAGAGACTGTGACAGGAGCTTGATAAATACAACCCATCAGAGCATCAGTGGCATGTGAATGAAGGATGTAAAATAATGCTGAGTAAAACTCAGCCACCTCAAGTGCAGCTAGAGAACTTTATGCAACTCCTGCACTCTGTTTTCCACCAGCTGGGTTTCCCTCCCAGGGTGTCCAGCAGAGGAAGGAGAGCAGCTTTCTCATCAGATGTTTCACTTATTCCCTTATCAGCCCCTTTTCAAGCATCATCTGCCCTCCTGCTCTGGCTAAGGAGCAAGATGGGCAAATTATTTTGCTCTTTGTTTCTGTTTCCCCCCCAATAAGCCTCACTGGGAAAGGTCCCCTGTGCCCAAAATGGTCCTCAGTGTTCAGAGACAGTGCCCAGTCATTGTATGAATCTCAGCTGAGCCAAATAATTAACAATGTCCCATATGGAAATGCTTCCCACCTGTCACCTCTGCACACCCTGAGAGATCCCAGCAAGAAGAGGAGTGGCAGAAATCATGGAAGGGTTTGAGTTGGAGGGACCTTACAGCCCATCCCATTTCATCCCCTGCCATGGGCGGGGACACCTTCCACTGTCCCAGGTTGCTCCAAGCCCTGTCCAGCCTGGCCTTGGACACTGCCAGGGATGGGACAGCCCCAGCTTCTCTGGGTACCCTGTGCCAGGGCCTGCCCACCCTCACAGGGAAGGATTCCTTCCTAGCAGCTCATCTAAATCACTCCTCTTGTAGTTTAAACCTTGTCCTGTCACTGTCTGCCCGTGTAAATGTGTTCAGGCAGTTTTCTTCTGAGGGGAGACTCAGGACCATCCAGCCTAAATGTTCTCCTCACTGAGGAGAGGTGGCTCTTTGTCCCAGGGCTCCATTACCCACAGCACTCCCGACTCTGCTGTCCCTGGAGCTCACAGGCTCACCTGAGCATGCACTTCCTGCACCTTTTTGGCAGAAAAAGGTGTTGTTGCTTCTCAGGTGAGGCCCAGTGGAGTCCCTGACCCTGGGGGCAAAGAAAGCTCCCCCCCACCCAAATGCAGGGATCACACAGCAGGAGCAGCAGCCATGCAGCCAGACTGGCCCAGAGGAGCCCTGGCCCTGCTCAGGAGGGCAGGAAAACCCCAGGGACACCTCCCAGTCCAGGCAGTGGGAAAAGAAGCCTCCCTCCTCCCAGTGCAGGGCACAAGGACACCTCTGTGGTGTGTGAGCAGGCACCAGCCTGGCCAGAAGGGACCACAGAGCTGGCAAGTGGGGATGCTCCGTGCTGCAGAGGAAGCCAAAAGCCCCTGGGGGTCAGTGCCAATCTGTCCCAGGGGAAAATCCTTTCCTGACCCCACAGCTGGGACTGGCTGTTCCCCAGGCACTGAGCAGGACCTGCCTCCCCAGCCCACAGACTGGTCACACCTCCCAGGAGATGCCCAAGCCCTGCTCCCCCTCAGCCTGGAGCCATCTCAGGACCTTCCAAGTGGCAAAATCCCCCCAGTCTGATCAACCTTGGGAGCAGCAATTCCTGCTGTGCCTGGCAGGGCTCCAGTGGGTGCTCTCAAGTGTCCCTTGAACATCCCATTTCTCCGTGGCTCCGTGGGGGGGATGGTGAGTTCCAGGGTGCTCCTCACAACAGCATTCCCTGTCTCAGCACTGTGATCCAGCTGGAAAGGCCTGGCAGCCTCAGGCAGCTCCAGGGCTGGAAGTGTCCTCCACACCCTGCCAGTCCTGCCCATCTCCCATGGACCTCGCCGTGTCCCCTGCAGGGTGATGCTGCAAGAACATATTATCATTTTCTCTGTATGCAAGCCTGCAGAAAAATCTTCCCATGGGAAAGCATCTTTTACTGTCTTTTACTCTGTGCAAGTTTCTGTAAACAAAATCTCTGGTTTGTGTTTCAAGAACATTTGGATTGCTCTGCCTGTCTCCTAGCAATGGGAGATACAGTTTCTCTTTCAACCTATGAGGTGAAGGACTGTTATCTCTCTGATATTGAGCATTCTGGTACAGGGCAATGAAGAAGAAGCATCTGAGCTCTGTACCTGGGCACATTATAGCCCAAGTCCTCTGATTATGGAGTAATTTTAATAAATCATATTTAGCCTTCTGAAATTATTGTCAAGAGTCCTCTGTCAATGAACGGACCACAGCAATAGGGTGACACAGCCACAGTCCCCGGAGGGGCTTAAAGCTGGCCCTGCCAGGAGCTGGCCTTCCAGCAGAGCCCCTCATCCAGCCTCCAGCTCCCTCTCAGTCATGCCACAGGCTCCTCACAGAATTCCTCTGGCAGCCCTCCGGCTGGCTCTGCCCGAGGGTGAGGTTTTCAGGCTGGCAGTGGAACATGGGAGCAGATTCCTTTGCCCATGTGTGACCTCCTGCCAGAGCAGACAGGACTGCTCCTGCAGGAATCAGCTCCTGAAGGAAGGGAGAGAAACCTCCCCTTTTGTCCTGGAGCTGTGTTGGGAAGGATGAAACAGGAAAGCCTTATAAATATGACTGTTTAGACTTTGAGAATATGAAACATATAAGTGAAATAGAATTGAAAGCAAGTTTCCATGTCTAAGATGCCGAGCCTCTGTTACTGAACAACAGAAGAACAATAGTGTGGCCAGCTGAAGGTAATCCCCTTTGGATTAAACAATGCCCTTCTCCTCACCAAGAGTCCAAGGGTCAGAGCAGACCCTAGCAGCTTGGCAAGAGGGGTCCAAAGAGTAGTTTTTAGGGTTTAATATATAACACAGTATGGTAATGTAATGATTCTTGTAGGCTATATGTAAATGCTATAGGATTTGTATCTTGTACTAGATTGGTTAGTGTAAATTAGAATATTCAGTGTAGAAGAAGATTTAATGCATTGTAACGGGAACTTCGCTCTCTTACTCTTGCTTTTACTCTTTACTTTTACTCTTGCTCTTGCTCTTACTCTCTTACTCTTTGCTCTTACTCTTTTTTCTCTGTCTCTGGGTCCTGCTCTGAGCTGTGACTGGCAGCTCTTAGCAGGGCCCCTCTACCCACACCCTATGAAATAAACCTCATGCTCCAAGATCAGCCCTGACTCCAGAGATCTCTCGTCTCTGTCTGTCCCATCACCAACTGTCAGCATTGCCACAGAGCTGGGGATGCCACTGGTGTGAGCAGCACAACAGGAGCTGCTGCTGCTGCAGTGACATTTCCAGCCCCCACACCTGCAGGGACTGGGGAGCTGAGTCTGCTCCGAGCACTGGACAGAGGAACCTGCTCAGAGCCATTGATTCCATGGGAGATCAATGTGCTGGGAATGGAACTATCAGTTTCTGCACAGGGTGACACACAGTGGCATTTAAGGCAGAGCTAAGTGGAATTGCTCCTGTTGCATGGCACAGAATACTAACAGGAATTGATTTCACTCTCTGGAGGCCTGGCTTTGTTTATTCAGTGGCCAAGGGGGGTTTTGGTGGTTGTCCTCGATTTTGAATGCTTTGCCTAATCCCGTGTTTGAAGCAGATGAGAGGGAGAATCAGGATGTCCTGTGTAAATGGAGCCAAGTTTGCAGACCAGGAGAATTCAGCTCCAAAGACAGAGTTAGAAGCTGGAGTCCAAAGCATCTTCTACCTTTTCTCTCTCCCTCTGGCAGCTCAGTGCTGTCTCTGAAGTCAGAGCTGCTCCAGTGGGATGCACAGAGCAGAGGACAGCCTTGGTTTCCTCACTCCCAGTGGAACACATGCTCTAGACAGGCTGCTCATAAAGCCTCATAAAGTCCTGCTCATAAAGTCCTGAGGACTGCTGGCCTGTCCAGGCTCCTTGTTTGAGGTGGCACTTTCATCCTTGCTGAGAATTCTCCTTCCAGGATGCTGCAAGCAGGGTCTGACAGGCAAAGCCCATATAAAACCTGTCTGAGAGGGATCCTTTGACTCCCCACTAAGGAGTAGGATAAACATGTGTACAAAATGAGCAAACCATGGGCACTGCTGGCTCAGAGCACAAGGACTGAGCCAGGAACTCCTCAGCTTTCCCACTTCTGGGTCAGCAAGAGTTGGAGCCCACAGAGCTCCTCCTGAGCATTGCTCACAGCCCACAGGGCATCCCAAAGGATATTGCAGGATTCACCTGAGTTAAAACCCTACAAATTCAATCCAGGGCCCACTGGGGTTGGTGGAGAAGCTCCCAGTGAGTCTCCAGAGTGTTTGCTGACTGCAGATCATTTCCAGGGTGCTCAGCCACCATTCACAGAAACATTGAATGGTTTGGCTTGGAAGGGACCTTACAGCACATCCAGTGCCACCCCTGCCATGTCAGGGACACCTTCCACTGTCCCAGGCTGCTCCAAGCCCCATCCAGCCTGGCCTTGGACACTGCCAGGGATCCAGGGGCAGCCACAGCTGCTCTGGGCACCCTGTGCCAGGGCCCCACTGCCCTCACAGTAAAAAATTCCTTCCCAATATCCAACCTAAATGTCCCCATTTCAGGTGCCAGACTCCCAGCTTGTTGTGGAGATGGTACATTTGGGTCACAGCTGAGGCACACAGAGTCCAGGTGGAAATTCACACTGCTGCTGTTATCCTGGTAACCAAAACCTGCAGCCTCCAACCTCACAGGTAGATGTGTCTTGAGATATCCAGGATCCAGAGGAAGGCAGGCAGCAGGAGGGTGGGAGCACACCTCTGCTGTCACCCGTGGGTCAGAATCACCCACTCCAGTGATCACATCCCCACTGTGGGGTGGGGGGCAATATTTCCCAGTGATCTTGCTGAGTGTTTCCCACAGACTCTGCTCGAGTGTTTCCACAGCTCAGCTCTGCAAAAGGAGAGAGACATCAGTGTCAGTGCTGAAAAATTCATCCTCACACTCTGCTTCAGCTTGCCAGGGATTTTAAGGCCAGAGTGGCCCATTCTGATTATCGAGCCTGATCTCCCTGATAACCAAAGTTCACCCCAGGATTTCTACATCAAAGCCAGGCACTGGCAGCAGAACTGAGTGTTTGAAAAGGGCACTGGACCTCAGTTCAAAAGGCTTCATATCCATCTCTCAGTAACCTGGCTCAGTGATTTAAGCACTGCCACTGCTCAAAAGTTCACTTTGTTTCTATTTGAATACATCTAACTTTCACTTCACAGCCAAATCCCTCTTATTTACAGATTTTGCAGTGTAACTTCTATTCAGTTGCATCATTTCCTGCAATAACAAATGAACCTATTGTTTTAGCAGTGATGGATCATCCCTGCTTGTCAAAAAAAGGAAATTAGAAGGCATTTTGGCTGACAGAAGATGAGTTAGGGATTGCAGGATGCCCGTGCCAAGTGCAAGGACACTGGTACTTGAAGCAGTGGGAAGTGGAGGAACTGTGGTGGCTGCAAAGATCATGATTGATACAGGTGTGATCCAGTGAAGGGACAGTGATTGATATGTTTATTATTTGAAGTTCAGTTCCAATCACTTTGGCTCATCCTTAAATGCATCAGGGTTTATTTGCACTTAAGGGAGACGAGCTCAGCTAATTGCTGGAGGCTCTGACTGAGTTTTCAGAAGGCCCAGCTCTGAGGAGCACAGAGTAATTCCCAGTCAGGAATTAGTCAGGCTCTACAGCATCACAGTCTGTTTCTGGAATGAATAATGCTCAAGAATATGCAGCAGCAGTTTCCTCCTAAATGGGATATTGTTTTACAGCACACAAAAAAAAAAATTAAGTAGGAAAATGAAATCTCTTTTTCTACATTTGTAAAGCTTTTCAGCTAAATTATCCACCACAACCACTACGAAAGGTTTTCTCAGACTAAATCAGATTTTCACAGCAGAATAAACAGACTTAGCTTAAAAGAGAAGAAATCCCCTTGCAAGGGTTAAACACCCATTTAATTTCTCACTTTAGTGCTCCCAGGGCCACTAAAACCAGAGTTAAAACTGACCTTCCCAATTTTTAGGACAATTCTTTAGAAATTCTTTAGAATTCTTTAGGAATTCGTGATTGATGCATAATCTTCCTCAGGAAGCAGTTCCTGCTGCCTCACCAACATCCTCACCAGGGCTGGGCAGCTGCTGAGACCTCAGCCCCAACCTGGGGATGGCAGGAGCAGGGAAATCCTTCAGGAAATGGCTGCAAACAAAAGGAGGCATGGGCTGCAATTCCTCAGTTTATCTCCTTCTCCAGGAAAAACTGCTCCTCCTTTAAGGATGACATCTCTGTGACAGGATTCCTTTTTAAATGCTATTTTGTTTAATAAATCATGTAAATTCCAGCATGTAAACTAGAGCATTACAGACAGGCTGGTAAATAATTAACTGCTTGTTTGCATGAAGGGGGAGAAAATACCCAATTCAGCAAATCAGGCAGGAAGCTGGGTGTTTACCCTCCTGAGGAATAAAGGGTTGGCTCCTAAAATTCTTGTGAGTGTGCTGGGGTGAGGGGAGAGATGGGTTTTGCTTGGGATATTGGTTGTAGATTGTGATTTAATCTGGATAAATGAGTGCCTCTATATCTGTAAGCTTTGTAAGAAAGCTTTCCTTGCACTTAGGGTTTTTTGGGGGGGTTGGTTTGGAGGGGTGTTTTTGTTTATTTTTTTCCTGCCACCCTGAAACTTTAGGAGTGATGGGGTGAGAGACACAAACAGTGAGGTGGTGGTTCTAGCAAGTGGATGGTTCTGTAGCAAGAACAAAACTGAATATGTGTAGGAATTACTGATAAATATCCACACAGACATCCTAAAACCTTGTTGGGGCGTCCTTTACCGATATTAGTAAAGGAAATAGCTCCAATTCTTACAGTGATGTTGCCTTCAAGAATTAAAGCCCCCAGGGCTGCAGGGAATCTGTGCAAGAAAAGCTCCTCAATATATTTGTCACTCTCTCAAGAAGCACCAAGGCCTTTATGAGGCTTGAGTTTCAGGGATGTGGGTGTTTGGTGTTGCTGGATGAAGTGTTTAATCAGTTAATACTAAAGCTACTCAAGATTTCTGTGGTGCTGGATGTTCTCTGCCCTTGGGGCTTCCAGTCTTTGAAGCTGTTATTACAGTAGCCTCTTATTTGGACAATAAAAACAACCAAATAGGGAGTTGGGTAGGCAGGGAGGAAACATCAGCCTTGGCTTTGCAAGGCTCTCTGCATCAAGGCCTCTGGACACCCAAAAGTGACATGTGCCAGCCCCAGGTGCCACCTCTGTGGTTAAATTGCTGTGATGTGATTTATTGGGTGGAATCCCAAGGGGCTACCAGGCCATTTACTGTAATGGCCCAGGCAAAATAGCAAAATTTTCAAGAAGCAGAACACATTAGCCAGAAAAAACTGCTGTTGCCTAAAAAAAGTCCTTGGCTGCCCCAACCCTCTCTGAGCAGGCTCTGTTCCTGCCCCTGGGGCAGCAGTTGATGGCTCTGTGATGCTTGTGCACATTATTTGTACTGATTGGAAACTGGATGTGGGAATGAATGTAGAATCATGCCAGGCTGCCTGGAAAATGGGCTGTTCTTAGGAAAAGCAGCCTCTGCAGTGTATCTGTGGTGTAACAGAGCTGTGCCTGTCCTCAGACAAAGCTCTGCTTCTCTGCAGGTAACTGAGGGTTGAAAGGCAGGGTCTGAACGTGGCTTGGTCTGGGGCTGGTCCTGGCCCAGGCTGCTGGTCAGTGCTGCTGGTCACTGCTGCTGGTCAGTGCTGCTGGTCAGGGCTGCTGGTCAGTGCTGCTGGTCACTGCTGCTGGTCAGGGCTGCTGGTCAGGGCTGCTGGTCAGTGCTGCTGGTCAGGGCTGCTG